>CM067169.1:110988028-111043031 GCA_034093135.1 Erigeron breviscapus | reverse complement strand
CATGGCACGTTGAAAGGCTCTCCAAAAGTTGGAGTTAAATCGAGTATCTCTATCGGAGATAATAGAAACGGGAACTCCATGCTTGGATACCACCTCTTTTATGTACAAACGGGCTAGGGTGTCAAATTTATCGGTCTCACGAATGGCTAGGAAGTGAGCCGACTTTGTCAACCGATCCACAATCACCCATATAGTATCACGACCACTTCTTGTCTTCGGTAACTTCGTGACGAAGTCCATAACGAGTAACGCGCTAACGATGCGACTTATATAACGAGTAACGCGCTAACGATGCGACTTATATAATAAATAATGCGCTAACGGTGCGACTTACATAGTAAACAATGCGCTAACATGTCCACATCAACAATTCAATCATACAATCAATCAAATCAACAATCAACAGTTAAAAAAACATGTACACTTTTCAGCCCGAATCTCAATTGAGTAGGGAGGGTTTACGAAACTCACCTGAAACGCCTGTCAGACAGTAGGAGGTATGTAACAGTCTGAAATGTACCCGAATAGCCCAAACGTATTAGTCTTCGGTAAAGGAAACTGTATAGAATAACCCATTTTAATAGAATTCATCAGTTTAGTAAGAAACTGACGGATGAAGGACTAAAACTGTAAACAGTTTAACAGTTCAGGACTGAAACTGTCAGAAAAACTAACGGTTTAGGACTGAAACTGTCAGAAATTTAACGATGTTAACGGACAGATTTTAACTTTGTATTTCATGATTCAAATTTGTTATAGAAGGCTTATAAGGGACTAACTAACCTGTTTTAATGATGCTATAACGTGTTGTTTTGCTTCTTGATCATTAAACAGTAACGGTATCACGAAGGTGACGATGAATAGTAACAATGGTGATTTGGTTTCTTGGCAACGAATCCGGCAACAAAAGTTCAAAGTCAGTAACCATGATCGAGCAGTGAGGTTTTAGTGTTTGATCATGTCTATATCTTTATGTATAGGTATGTGTATATACGGTATGTATATATATATATATATATATATTTATGTATGTATATATATATATATGTATTGGTATATGTATTTATATGTATATATATATATATGTATATTGTGATATGTATGGTGGTGATGATACCGTAGTTTCTAAACAATGGTAGCAGCAAAATGATTGCAGTAGTTCGGTTGGTGGTGGTCGTGGAGTTTAGTTTCAGCAGCAACAGTAGCCGCACAGTAGCAGCAAGCAGCAATAATCGAACAACAGTAGTTGTTGCATTTCATGGTGGCCGGTCTCTCGGTATCAACAACTGGCAGCATCAACTTTAGGAAAAACAGCAGCAGCGGTTTATGGTTTTGGTGATTGTACTAAAACCGAGCAGTAGCAGCAGTAGTGCAAGCAGTAGCTTATGGTTATGGTTAAAAACGAGCAGTAGCAATGAGTAACAGCAGTAGGACAGCAGCCGAAGGTGGAAATGGTGATAAAAACGAGCAGCATGGTGGTGATGGTAGGATCAAGCCGAGAAGAGAGTGATCGGATGTAGCTTGGAAAGGTGGTGCTCGATGCTTCATCATCAATGTCCATTCATATATATATATATTTATATATGTTGTATCTGTGTGTGTGAGTCAGAATTCAAAGGGAGAATGTTTGGTGGAGGTCGTACTCAAGAAAAAAAAACAGGACATTCACAATTTGATTCCAATTTGTTTCTTTACTCCTTTCTAGTTTATAGCCGACATCTCTATATCTATATTAATTATTTATTACTCTATATCTATACATTTATATTGAAATATAACAATAATGGGAGTGGGGTTATATGTTCAATTATGTCAGTGGAATTTTGTATGTGTGGTGTCGAGTGAGAAGGACAGAAAGCAAGAATGAGTGCAATTTATATTATACTATATAATATATATATGATTTCTGTGATCACAAGAAAAAGAAAGGGAACATGTCAAAAGAAATATGACCAAAAGACATTCACGGATGAATTGTCTGTTCTTAATCATTTGAGTATATATGTCGACATATGTTTAAATTAATAATCATTGTTTGCTAAATGTTTAACCCGTGATTTAATCTAAATAGTTGACGTTATTTTGTCAAACTTTAAATGTGATTCTATTAAGACATTTAGACAATATACCTTAGGATTTGGTGTCTTTCATTTTAAAAATTTAAATGTCTTTACCATTTCAACTATTCTAGTTGTCTGTAAGGTAGAATATTAAAATAGACAAATTTCTATTTTTATTTGATCTGAAATTTTACGGATGTTACAGTATTATTATTAGAAAAATATTATAGATATATTTATTATTAATATTTAGTTAGCTTGTTAACCAAGCTATAAGATTAGTATAAATAGAACATTAGGGTTGTAACTCTTATGTCTGGAATATTATTTAGGAGTTTATTGTTCTTGTTTAGTTAATTTAAGAGTTTACTGGTTCTCGAATACCAGACTATCTTTCTTATTTGTTCTTATCATTTGATACAAGCCATTGGTTCGTATCAATTGGTATCAGAGCATCGATCTTGCAACCTATGCTTTTGTTAAACAATGGGATCAAGGACGATTGTTGATCTTGATGCTGATTTCCAACAATATTGTGCATCTACTGAGGCTTGGTTGGATAGGATGCATGCTCAGATCAATCATTTTCGAGCAGCCACTTCGCGATTTCAGTTTGCTACTTAACAATTTCAGTTAAGGACTACAACTAGGTTGGATAAACTTGAATCAGTTGTGGTTGTGGTACAACAGCAACTGGATGCATTGGCGGCAGTGGCAAACCAGCCTCTACCCCAAAAACCGATGACTCGGATAGGTGTTACACTCTGTGTGTGCAAGTTTGTTTGGGTTTCTGTCCAACAATCAGTCACACATGGAGTTGTTATACCAATTTCACAAAAAACAAATCAGTTTGGGTTGAAGCATTCAGAGGTTTCACAAGCAGAGGTAACACCTTCAGATCTTGCAAGGAGTTATCATCCTAATCGAAACCAAGAATGCGGAGCTAAACAACAATTCAAGGACATAAGCAATGCTTATGAAGTTCTGTTAGACGATGCAAAGCACCCCAGGAATGTGGAGATTGAGCTTAAAGGTCCAGGTGTTGGTTTAAGGGATTATGCAAGACCTGATGAACATTCTAGATTGATACATATGATTGAGTTTGTTAAACAATTTCGATATGATCAGCAAGCTATGGAGTTTCAAGTCAGAATTTTGGATTATGGAATTACTCGAGGCAACTTTTCAAAGCAACACCTTGAGGACAAGGTGTGTTTTGCGGCAGGAAGTAATGATACGATCAATGATACTTATTATTAGATAATATTAGTTTATTATTATTAGAATTAGTATTATTATTAGAAAGTATTATAGATATATTATTATTATTATTTAGTTAGCTTGTTAACCAAGCTATAGAATTAGTATAAATAGAACATTAGGGTTGTAACTTTATGTGTGGAATATTATTCAAAAGTTTATTTGTTCTTGTTTAGTTAATTTGGGAGTCTTACTGGTTCTCGAATACCAGCCTATCTTTCTTATTGTTCTTATCATTTGATACAAGCCATTGGTTCGTATCAATTGGTATCAGAGCATCGATCTTGCAACCTATGCTTTTGTTAAACAATGGGATCAAGGACGATTGTTGATCTTGATGCTGATTTCCAACAATATTGTGCATCTACTGAGGCTTGGTTGGATAGGATGCATGCTCAGATCAATCATTTTCGAGCAGCCACTTCGCGATTTCAGTTTGCTACTTAACAATTTCAGTTAAGGACTACAACTAGGTTGGATAAACTTGAATCAGTTGTGGTTGTGGTACAACAGCAATTGGATGCATTGGCGGCAGTGGCAAACCAGCCTCTACCCCAAAAACCGATGACTCGGATAGGTGTTACACTCTGTGTGTGCAAGTTTGTTTGGGTTTCTGTCCAACAATCAGTCACACATGGAGTTGTTATACCAATTTCACAAAAAACAAATCAGTTTGGGTTGAAGCATTCAGAGGTTTCACAAGCAGA
This sequence comes from Erigeron breviscapus, assembly GCA_034093135.1. NCBI lineage: Eukaryota > Viridiplantae > Streptophyta > Magnoliopsida > Asterales > Asteraceae > Erigeron > Erigeron breviscapus. The sequence continues at coordinate 111,039,004 of CM067169.1, read as the reverse complement.
GGTAACACCTTCAGATCTTGCAAGGAGTTATCATCCTAATCGAAACCAAGAATGCGGAGCTAAACAACAATTCAAGGACATAAGCAATGCTTATGAAGTTCTGTCAGACGATGCAAAGCACCCCAGGAATGTGGAGATTGAGCTTAAAGGTCCAGGTGTTGGTTTAAGGGATTATGCAAGACCTGATGAACATTCTAGATTGATACATATGATTGAGTTTGTTAAACAATTTCGATATGATCAGCAAGCTATGGAGTTTCAAGTCAGAATTTTGGATTATGGAATTACTCGAGGCAACTTTTCAAAGCAACACCTTGAGGACAAGGTGTGTTTTGCGGCAGGAAGTAATGATACGATCAATGATACTTATTATTAGATAATATTAGTTTTATTATTATTAGAATTAGGTATTATTATTAGAAAAGTATTATAGATATATTATTATTATTATTTAGTTAGCTTGTTAACCAAGCTATAGAATTAGTATAAATAGAACATTAGGGTTGTAACTTTATGTGTGGAATATTATTCAAAAGTTTATTATATATTGTTCTTGTTTAGTTAATTTGGGAGTCTACTGGTTCTCGAATACCAACCTAACTTTCTTATTTGTTCATATCAATTGATACAAGCCATTGGTTCGTATCAAAGACAGAATCATTAAAGTTACAGAATGATTAGTATCACGGAAAAGCTAACACATAAAATATTAATTACGTGAAGAACAATTATTTTCTTATCATTTCCTTGCTTGCCCATTGCAACCTTACATCACCTTGCATCAGTGTTGTAAATAACGGGTTTAACGGCCGTTATAACGGTAACGGAGGTCCACCGTTTCGTTAAAGGGGTTGTAGGGTAAATTTGAAGGTTTGGGTCAATAACGGTCAAATAACGGATTTAACGGGATTTAACCGTCAGAACGGTCAAAAAAGGTCAAATAACGGGCTGATTTTTCACAAAAAGTTTGACTTTTTTTTTATAAGAAAAAGGAAAATGGAGTTGTTTTTGTTATAAACGTGAGATGGAAACATAGAGAGGGCCAATCAAATACAAGAATAATATAAACTTGAGATAGAAAGGTGTTCTTGATATAAACTTGAGATGGAAATACACTTGAGATGGAAATATAAATATATAATCTGAACTTAGTAAAGAAAAGATCAAGGAGAGAAAGAGTGTTATTATTGTTTGTTGTTGGTATCAAGATGATACAAAAAGAAAAGAATATTTGAGTTTTGTGGATGTGCATATGAAAGTTACTTTTTTTGTTTGAATATGTGATAACCCTAAAATGGGATATGTGTGATTATGAGGTATATATATAACCACTTTTTTTAGTTTCACCCCTAACTTTTACTTTTAACAGCCTTAGTCCTTTTTATATTCTTATCTTTGAAAAGTAGCTTAAATCATTTTTATAACTAAAAATAATCATACTATAATGGAAAATAATAAATTTATATAAATAAAAATAAGCATAGATATATTATTATTGTAGATTTTATGGTTAGTAACTTATTTTGTTAGGATATTGCTAATATACATTTAGAAAAATAATAAATTCCTTTATATTTTATAGTCTCCGTTATAACGCCGTTATAACTCACGAAATGAAATTTAACCTTAAAGGTGGTCGACCGCCGAGTGACCGCGAAACGTTATTTACAACCTTGCGTTGCATATACATTTAAGTCAAAGAATGCTAAATATATCTTTCTAAGAAAGAATATGAGAATTAAATGTGACATGCATAGGTTCAATTCCTTTAGGACTTTAGTGCTGTGACGATAAACATACAAAAATTTTCTTTCGGTGCAACACCACAACTCTTATTTTTTTCACTCTAGCAAAGACTTAACCACCTAATATTTACACCAAAGGTCTCAAGTAAGATATGGAATTTCTATCTTGACTACTCTCATGTATCATCCACTTGTACATGGTGCATCAGGTTGGGTGTACCTATTTTGTATGGTATAAAATATGACGTGTACCTTTTTTTACAAAAAAAAAAAAAAAAAAAACACCTCAATTCTAAAACCCTGGTAGTCTAACAGCAAAATACATCATTTTCTAACATGTATGTCAAGAAACTGCTATACAACCTCACAGTGAGTCATACCAACCAACACAAATTGGCAACTATTTACTCTTTAGCATGCATCTGCAAATTGGTTACCGAATTTTTTTTTATAGTAGTTCATGGATAAATGTACCTACTTCATAAAATAACTCGGGTATGTTTGCACATAAACCCAACCAAATATGTGCTACAATTGCACATGTTCAACTCATACCCCTTGACCTGCTCCCCACCTCTCTCGACCCATCCATGTGGCCAACTCAACAAATATGCTAAGAATATTGAGAAGGTGAAAATGTGATACATACTGTAGATACAAACCATGTGCCGATAATGCATCCATCTGAGATCTGAGTAACAATCATGGGATTTTCACCCGATGATAATCACTTATCATATCTAAATAACCTAACACAGAAACAAATCATTATATTAGTGGACATTCAGTCTAAAATGTTACATCACATTGTTTATCAAAGCTTTACATATATGCTGAAGCAAAGATTTGGTTCGAGGTACATTGGAGGCTGTAAGGACATTGCTCTGATGTGGTACCAGATATTTCTGGCCATTGCAGAAAGCAACGGATACACTGCTACTAAGCGGAGATAAATTTCTTGCTCTGCCTGTTCTGATCTTCCATTAGAAAGCATATATGGCCTGAGCTTTTGTTTGCCAATTGCAGAATCATTGATACTGGTGCATTTGGAAATCGGAACTGTGTCATTGATGCTTCCAATTGATGTGCAACTATAAAGGCAGAAAAAAGTTATAATGACAGCAAAACCGACTAATGTATATGAAATGTACACCACGACCTCTCATATTACTATTCATTTCCACCGTAAAAAACACAAAAAAAAAAACAATGTTGGCAATTGAGTTCCATGAGTGTCCACTAATAACAAAATCCTACAGATACTCTTTAATAACACAGAATTCAAGATCTTTTTTAATCAGAATTAAAACTATGCCAGATTAAATGGACAAGAATTACCCTTGATCATAGAGACCACAGTATTGAACCTTGCACATCAACAGAAAAGCCATACATCCCTTTTGAAGTTTACAGAAATCAGAGCTTCTCATAAATGACAAGAGGAAAAGAGATGTCACTGATTATGTAAGACTAACGGCTGAAATAGATTCATCATCTATTTCAGAGAACAAAGGCAAAACCCAAGCAGCAAACATTTTTTAACACTGCATTGTAACACCCAAAAGCAGTAACACATTGCGACATATTATTCTAGAAGGTGTGAAAAGAAAAATCTTGAATGTAGAAACTGCTAAAATATCACAAGCCGTGCAAGTTCAGACCAACTCCGTCTATATACGCCACCATTAACTATTCTCAAAAGAATTTTTCCAAGTTGATTTCTCCAGTCTAGGATAAGAACGTGTACGTACCTATATGAACCGCCAGTGTTAAATTCACTCTCTGAAAGGTGGCCATTCAGGCGAGCTTGGGGAGTATTGTTCCTGATAAACCTGTATATGCTGAACATTATACATTTATACCACTCTTTTGTTAATAAAACACCACATCAGTAAGTCCTTAAATCTGGGCATCATCACAGCAGGAAATAAATCAAATTTTTAGTACTACAAGATATTAAAATTTTGAATCTAGATATAATCAAAATCTGTGTATAAAAAAATTCATATCTGTATGAGTATCATCTGTTTACATTAATATTGATCAATCTTATGATCCTACATTTTTAAAGGCTTATTTATATATGATAAACTTATCAAGTTCAGCACAGAGAATGCAATTCTAACTGAATAGTGATCGCCCTTAAGCCCATAACCCAGTTATTTGCATCCTATCCAAAAAATGAAGTCATCCAGTAATAGAGCATGTGAAGTAAAAAAAAAACATCATAAAACCAATTATTATATAAGAGGCAAAAAAAAAAAAAAAAAAAAAAAAGATTGAGCATATAGACCTTCAAAGTAAGTTTCTCCTTACATGGGCTATACATCCATAAATGTGTATCACTAAGATACACAGACCTGCAAAGAACGTGTAATTTTTTTGGACAACCAGACATACACAACTACATCCTACAAGAAAACACATAATTGTATTATACAATTAATACCGGATCACTCTGATTCATAGTATCAATGACCATAATAATCTCTGGATCCTATGAAATGTTTGTGACCGTGTATACACAGTAATAGTGTTGGTTATCAATATTATATTTGAATGCATCGATCTTGAAAGCAAGTTTCTTGTCCAAATACACCACTATTAACTACTATCACAATAATCTTGCCAAGTTGACTTCTCCAGTCTGAAAATAAGAACGTGAACGTACCTGTATGACCAGTCCAGAAGTCCAAATACAATCACAAACCTTAATTTTCGAACTTCTAATCCATGTCTAAAACCTGCAAAATAAGAAAAAGGTCCATGTCTAAAACTACAAAAGAAAATTTTGAATTGAGGTTGCCCTTATATAATGATGGTGGAGACAGTTGTCTCCCCAAAACATGGGCTTCTTCTTTGATGAATATGTAAAAAAGACTTCAACTTAACCCTGAATTTTCAATTAGAATTTATTACCCAATATGTGCCAGCTAGGAGTTTGGGGGTACATTAGTAAAAAACTGGGCTCCTACATTTACTCCTTCATTATACATAAAGGTATGTATTAATTATTGCACCCACACAATAATAGATATAAAGAAAACAAAAACTACCTTCAGTTCAGATCCCTCTAAGAGAAAAACAAAACAAATAAATTGTGTGCCTGCTCACCTGTAACCTTTCCTTATCTATCCAGAAAACTCAGTAATTTTTACTATAAATCAAAACACCAATAGTGATGAAAATAGCATACCAGAAAAATTATGACCAAAAATCCCCAAAGATCGTAGTTGAGATTACACCTATATATTTGCACATCACACAATAACTTATATGCAAAAAGAACTGGGAGAAAAATATAAGAAAGGAAAACAAGTTGTAGTTGTAAACCTGATACACAACTTTCATAATAATATAATTACAACTATATTTCATAGACTGGACAAATTGGTGATAAGTCTGAGGTACAAATCCACCTGAATGACTTTAAGTTAATAAAGCATAATTAATAGGGTCATCATATCATGCCCAATCATCAAAAATAAAGAACTACATCCATCTCGTGCCTATCAAGCGCTTAAACTCACACACCACAGGAATTTGTCTCCAGATCCTGAAAAGTTATAGCACAAAAAATACATCAAAATTCAGAATAACCATCCCTACTTCACATGTGTTTATCATCATTAACAACTAACCTGTCAAAAGAATACAAACTCAGCTGGGTTATGGTAGTCGTAGCCATAAGTTATTGGACTCGCTTTTTTACAACTCCTAGGCCACATCCCAGTATCCTCAGGCAAATCTACATCTACAAGTAGACTGTTATTAGAAATATAGATTCTCAAAGCCAATTATAGAAGAAACTAAGTGCTCGATAGTATAGTGATTCTCTCTAGTCTCTACTTGAGATGAACCAGGTCAACAACAAAGTTGGTATGAAAATGGAAGCGTAACTATACATGAAAGACATACCTTCCAAGATTTTTGATTTGGATTCACATCCCTTCTCACCTGGATGAAAAACAAGGCATTAAGTCATAAAGCACCAAAAAGAAAATACCATCTGCTAACCAACATGTCTATAGAAATTGATTAAGGGGGTAAAATGAGGGCTAGATTGGGAAAATAGATCAAAGCAGGTGCATTTTTTTCTAAATACAGCTTGTATTGGCTGAAAAACACTTTGTTCATCATGTAAATATATATTGAAATAAATATTTCATTTAATATAATAACAAACACTTCAGTATCCCAACAATTATATATGGATTTGTGGGTTCTCATAAGTATACACACATCGGGAGCAAAGATGCTCAAACAAATTGCAAACCACTTTATTTTTTTTGAACAGCAAACATACCACATTTTATATCAGTTAGGACAAAATCTTCCAATGTTCTATTCCCTTTATCGATAGTGCATTTAACTCGCGCCTTGTAGATGCCACGGAACCCATATTCGTCAGCCAATATGGTCATGCTAAGCCAGTAAAAACGGCCCGATTTGAAGTACGTGCACTCCGTAAATGCGGGATCACGGAGCTGGCGAGGCTCGCCATAGTCAACAAACTAACCACATAAACTTGTGCATGTAAGTAAAAACAGTAAATGATAAATGAAGTAAAATAAAAGAGAGTAGTCACAAATGAAGAAAGAAAGCAGGAAGGAACTATACCTCCTCAAATACTTCGTTGAAGCAATTGACCGCAAAGTGACCAATGACACCAACAAATGGAAGCTCAATATTAACTGGAAACTTTATTTCACGATGTTGCAAACCTGGTACTGATGTAGGCTGCCATACACATAAAATATGTCATGAGATAAGTACAATATCATGGAAACTGGGATGCATGTTAAAACAAAAAGAGAGATGTATCATATACACACATAACCCTCGTCATGCTTCTTAAACTGCCACCAACTTTCCATGTCATCTTCCTTCAATGGAACACTTATGAGTTTGCGTGATATAATGGATGGAACATTGAAACCACAATCAGAGGAATCAGAATCAGAATCATCATCACTGTCTTGAAAACCTGGAAAAAGAAAACTTAGTGCTAGCATCCATGTATTAGCCTAGAATTTGGATATACACCAAAGATTGAATCCCCAATAACGTGGTCTTAAAATCTAGCAACCCAAAGACTTTCATGTCCAGTATCTTCAAGCAAAAATTATTAAGGCTGGACATGGGTAAAAAACTACGTTTGAGCGTTTTGTTGGTTCATTTGGAATAATCAAACTAAGAAGATCCAGCTACTAACTATGTAAAGTACCCGCAAGAGATAAATTGCACAGAAATAAATAGGGCTTGTATAAACACAATATTCTACAGAATAACACAATATATATGATATTAACAGCAAACTTCTGATGATTTTGTATACCATGTCTTCGCATTCATTCACATCAAATGTAGACAATGATGCAAAAATTTGTATTAGGCCAAAAGAAGTTCATACTTTTATTTTTCAACTTTCTCTCTGGTTCCAAGGTCACTACATTATCCATTGGCTCAAGAGTGCCAGCAGTAGCTGGGTCGCTGCAAGAAAAAGGGGTACGTGAAACACAATATATATAGGCAGGTAGGAGTACAAGTTATGAGAAAATTGTGCGGTACTTAGTAATTAACAGCTTCTGCAGTAAAATCTTTTAATTCTTAGAAGTTTAGATGCATCGAATGGAACTCACTATTTCCAGTTAGGTGGCAAAACAGGGTAGACATGCGTGTAATAATACGTTATACTGGTAATCAAACTCTCATAATGTTGCAACTTTAACTCAGAATGCTGATCCCTCTTGGCCTCCCAAACCTTTCTTGCCACAAGTGCTGCCTTAATCCATTTATGTAAAAGAAAGGGAACTTCCTTTACAGGGCTAGTTCCTATATATCAAAGTAAAGGTATATGTAATTCCGGTCCTCTTTGTGTTTTGGTGATATAGAATATACGTGTATATATATATATATATATGTAAATATTTTAGCATGCGAAGTATGTACCCGCAGCTGGTTCACCCTTGACCGTATTACTGCTTCCAGGTACACTACTAGTATCATCCTTCGGCTGCTGCCATGATAAGCAAATTCAATTCCCTCAATCATCAGATAATAATAATAATGAGAAAAATTAAGCTAAGCTAAATATCATGGTTGCAAATATCGGCCATATCGGCCGATATATCGGTGATATATCGGATATCGGCCTTCAACTGATACGAAATATGGGTTATCGGCTGAACTTATCGTTTTGGTCAAATGTCGGTCAATATCGGTCAATATCGGCAAAAAAAGTTGACTTTTTTTTTTTTTTTAAAACCAAAAATAGGGTTTCTGACTTTAAGATTAAAAGGTATGTAAAATTTGCTTCGTAACATAGCAATTAAGATTGAAAGGTATGTAAACTTATGTCAAATTGTATATATTGTTAGTATATATATATATATTTTAGATAAATTCCTTTACAATTTAGGGTATCCAATATATCCCCGATATATCCGATATATCGCATATCGGGGGTCGGCCGATACGATACCGAAACCGATATTTACAACCTTGCTAAATATATAATCACAATATAGTAGCTAGATATATAGTTGTAACATTATAAGCCAACATATATTGTTCGTTCATTATTAACCAATATCACCACATAAATACATGAGGATTGTTGTCGTCATTAATCAATAACGGACAAATAATTCTTACAGTAGTTAGCTTCTGGTGCTTCCTACTACTCCCAATATCATAAGCATGATCAGAAACATCATGCTTACTGTTGTTCAATCACAACCATGAGAACGCAATAAACGAAAGAAGCTTATGTGGTATCAAAAAATTAATTAAGCTTATGAAGAAAAAGTCACCGTTTTGTATCATTATTCTTGCTGGGACTGGGATTAACCATGGCGACGCTTGCTCTGCGGCGAAACCCTAATTATTGGTGGTGACCAAATGCGAATCGGGCGGTCTGTGTGTAAATCTAAATATCTTACCTTTATTTGCTCTTTAACCCCTTTAGGAAGTTTATTATTCCAAGAGTTGATATCATTTTATCACGTATAATATAACTAAAAGAGGGGGTTGGGGGTACACTTGGCACCCTTAATCCCCTCTTTATTAATCCCCCTCCTTATTCCTAATCCTCCATCCTTATTAATCCTCTAATTTTTTAATATTAATCTAAATTAATTTACACTTTTTGGTTTTCCATCACCAATTTACACTTTAACCCCAATCTAAAACAATTAATTTACACTTTTTGGTTTCCCATCACCAATTTACACTTTAACCCAATTTAAAAATAATTAACTTACACTTTTTGATTTTTCATCACCAATTTACACTTTAACCCAATTTAAAAATAATTAATTACACTTTTCAGTTTTATTGGTAATCTATAATATAACTCACGTACGACAACAAAAAAAGAAGCTACGATCAACTACAAAATGGTTCTTCTTTTTATATACTTTGCACATAATTAATCATTATTATTATTTTTTAACATTGAATTCTTATGTTATTGTTATTATTATTTCTTTTAATTTAGTTTGTTGTCTATTATAGGTTCGTTATGGCTTTTTCTTCAACAACAAAAAATATGACCACATTAGTTCATCTTGAAGATCTTAAGCCAACACATGTTAACCATCATTTACGACTCCGTGTTGTGCATGTATGGACTGTTTCGGAGTGGAACAACCCGAATAAAATCAAAACGTTCGAGATGGTCTTTGTTGATGAATTGGTATGTATTTTTCAAATTATATAGTTTACACTTTTAGAATATAAGAAACTGTAAATTTTTTATTTAACTAAAGTTGGAAAAAAAGGGGTAAACTGGAATCAATATTTATATGGAGTTAATTTTCGTATGTTTCTTCTTTAGCTTTCGTATTGATTAAGTTGTGATATATGACTTAACTAATCTAAATATTATATATTAAATTTTGTATTTGTAACCTATATTAAACTCTTAGGATTTACGATTATATCTTTCTATAACCTTTTAGATATAAAGTCTAAATTTGCTATGAGTAGGTTTCTGATTACTTTAATATATTGACTTTGATTATTTTGATATCGTTTTGAAAGTAGCTCATTAATGGTGTATACTTAAGATTTACGATTATATCTTTCTATAAGCTTTTAAATAAAAAGTCGAATTTTGCTATGAGTAAGATTATGATTATTTTAATATATCGACTATGATTATTTTGAATCTGTTTTGAAACTAGCTCATTAATGGTGTAATTTTTTAGCCGTTGTTATTCTATCAGGAGAAAATGCTTACATATTGAGATGGTGTTGAATGTTTTAGTATGATTATTTAGCATGGTGGAACAATTCATCATTTTAGTTTGTGTATGACAGATATACTTCGGATCTTATGAAAAGCATGATATCAATTTTAAATAATACCTTTAGGTAAAACCCTTTGAACCACGTTATGTTTAGGATTTAACACAACAGGAGATGGCTTTGCAAGGTTTTTGGCTCGACTCCTTTTTTTAATCAAGAATTTATTTCCCTATCTTTCTTGCATTAGCCGATAAAATCATTTGATCGACGTTTGGAATGTCCTTGGTTGGGTTCCTTTTTATCCTGAATAATTTTCCTGGATCTGTATGCAAAGATGTTTATTCGATTCTTATGTTTAATTTGTTTAGGGTTTATTTTTTAAAATTGGATTAAATACATAGAAACCCACTAAGAGAACTTACCAGTTTTTTTCATGTTTTTTTTGCTATTTGCAGGGCACTATCATACATGGCTCGGTCAATGGTGAATAGGCGGAAAATTTAGGAGTATTTTGACCGATGGAGTGGCTATTCAGCTAGCAAATTTCCAAGTTGATTTCGGTATATCTATTTAATATGTTTGAATTCTAATTTTTTAGCTTTGATTAATATATTTTGAGACTACCCGTCCATTGGACGGGCCTGAACACTAGTACCATATATTATCAAGTTTGATCCATTTGTTTGTTTTTATACAATGCGATGGTGATGGTTACGATGGTCTAGTGGTATCGATGAAAGGTGGTGATGGTGGTGTCGAGTGGTATAAGTTGATGGAAATATAATTGATGTATAGGTAATTGATCTAAAGGAGTAGTTGAGATATTATAAAAATAAGGGACCAATTGTGTAAATTACTTTATTAAGGGTATAATGGTCATTTTGCATCTCTCATGTTTCTAACTTTTTAACAAAAGTATATATAAACTTTATGTATAAGTATAAAAGTATATATTAAAGTGACTTTTTCTTTTATAAATGTTATAATGACAAAGTCATTATAAACAAACTCATGAGTTACGAATAAAAAATGAAGAAAGAAATAATGTTTAAGTTAGAAAAATCACAAGGCAAAATTCTAAGGCATCAATGATCTATAAGACGTCCTTAGAAAACTTTTATAACTTAAACAAAACTTGCATTTTAGACTTACAAACATGTATAGATAGAAGTCTAAAAATGCATGTAATATTTTAGAACAAATAGAAGGAATTTGTTAGGTCGAAAATCGACCAAGTGTAATTTGTTCAGAAATATTTGAAGCTCAGAGAAAATACTTGTACAGAAATATGAGTCATCTGGGATATGAGTCATCTGGGATCTCTGATAATGTCTATTGCATGAATATGTAGTAAATCTAAAGAAAAGGCAATGAGTAGATTAAATTAAAGTTCAAAGAACTTATAACGAGTAAAATCTATATTTAAATACATCAAGTTATGTCGCTCTGCGCGTGGGGAACCACCGACCTGTCACCGCTGTCTTGATGTGAACTTTTAGTTGAGTTATGTCGCTCTGCGAGGAATCACCGACCTGTCACCGCTGTCTCAACTATTAAAGATGATAATATTGTATGACTGCTTTTGTATTTAGCTAGTAAGCATGACTGTAGTGTGAGGATATATCTATATAGTTACTCATAAGCACACACACTTAGAAATATAAATGCCTTGCTAGTAGCTAGTAGTTCTGATTGCTATACAAACTTTAATTAAGTGCTTAACTAGTCAGCAAAAGGTAGTAAGATTGAGCTGTAAGACATGTGGAAGTATAGAACTGTTTTAGAGGTATTAACAAAAATAAAAAGTTAGCTTTTAGTTTTGATTGACTGATTATCTAGCCATTAGCTATAGCTTACTGATTTTGTCTAAAGCTTTCTCAAATCATTTTGCATGACTACGCTTTCAAATGAATTTAATATAGTAGATAACTTTAACACTTAAGATGTCCAGCATCAAATCGCTGAAGAAATCAGACCTCGGAACACGTACAGGAGTCACGAACGCCGCTAGATACACTCCAGCGCCGTTGGGCCTGCATCAGGGCAGCCCAGCCCCGCTGGCACCATCACCAGCGCAACTGGACATGCACCTGTGCAGATCCAGCGCCGCTACACACCACCCCAACGCCGCTCTAGTCCAGGAATGTCAAGCGCCGCTAGGCACTTCACTAGCGCCGCTGGTCCTCAACCAGCGCCGCTACCTACTCCACCAGCGTCGCTTACAGCTCCGTTCTGCGCACCAGATCGCCAAAAAACCAAAAAAAATCAGAAAAACCCAAAAATCCAAAAAAGTTAAAAAATCAGAAAATACCAAAAAGAAAAGAAGATGGAGACGCATCCATGGATCGCCATCAAATGGAGACGACGCAAGTCATTGAAGATTCTACATCATTCAAGTCGCTCCGCAAATGCCATCTTCAACAACAATCATGCAATTTTAGGCCCGGGAAGTTTCGTTAATCCTGTTTCTATTTACTTTTTACGTGTTTTTCCTAGTACCCTTTGATTTGTATGTCTAGTACAACGGGGACGTTGTACAATTTAAGTGTGGGGGGATGGAATAGGAAAAACCCTTGGTCTAAATTGTCTGATTTCAACAAGTTTTCTACTACTTATTTCATGCAAATTTAAGTTTTTAAGTGTCTGAAAACTATTTTGAGAATATAAGCTTTGCAAGTAGACAAAAGATGACGATAATTAAGAAATATTAGCTTGGTAGGATGAACAGTTAGTTAGAATTGTTAGCTTAACTATAGATTTGTGGCTGTTCATGCTTCCAACTGGATTAGAGCTTAGACTGAAACTGTATGCGATTATGTTTGCCATAGCACACTTAACCGGACTTTAATATGCCTAGCAATTTAGAGCTATCTAGTCATTAGTATAGGCGTATTAATTGGACTTAATTATACGTGCTTGTGTAGGAACTAGTTTAGATGTATGGTTCGCCTTAAATCTTGCACTATTTAATGTGAACTAGTTGCATGCGGAGTAAGAATATGAGTCATCTGGGATCTCTGATAATGTCTATTGCATGAATATGTAGTAAATCTAAAGAAAAGGCAATCAGTAGATTAAATAAAAGTTCAAAGAACTTATAACGAGTAAAATCTATATTTAAATACATCAAGTTATGTCGCTCTGCGCGTGGGGAACCACCGACCTGTCACCGCTGTCTTGATGTGAACTTTTAGTTGAGTTATGTCGCTTTGCGAGTGAGGAATCACCGACCTGTCACCGCTGTCTCAACTATTAAAGATGATAATATTGTATGACTGCTTTTGTATTTAGCTAGTAAGCATGACTGTAGTGTGAGGATATATCTATATAGTTACTCATAAGCACACACACTTAGAAATATAAATGCCTTGCTAGTAGCTAGTAGTTCTGATTGCTATACAAACTTTAATTAAGTGCTTAACTAGTCAGCAAAAGGTAGTAAGATTGAGCTGTAAGACATGTGGAAGTATAGAACTGTTTTAGAGGTATTAACACAAATAAAAAGTTAGCTTTTAGTTTTGATTGACTGATTATCTAGCCATTAGCTATAGCTTACTGATTTTGTCTAAAGCTTTCTCAAATCATTTTGCATGACTACGCTTTCAAATGAATTTAATATAGTAGATAACTTTAACACTTAAGATGTCCATTCATCATTTATTTTATCTTTCTTGGACTATGCTCGAACTCCCCCATACTTAGCATTTGGCCAAGTGCGTGGTTTCCTTCAGACTACAAAGCAATATACTCCTGCACACTTCAATCAAAATATCAAAATGGAAAAATACGAGCTAAAAAAAATGAAAAATAAAAACAAAATACGATTGCAATAAGTTACTTGTTTCTTCGATCCTTGAAAGCTTGCATCTGTAATACTCAAAACATACTCATAAAATATCACAAATGATAAAATTTAAAACAATCACTTAGTTGCAATTAGTCACATATTCCTAAAAATGAAAAATAAAAATACGGCTTGGGTTGCCTCCCAAGAAGCGCTAAGTTTAACGAGTCTTCAGCCGGACTCGGCCTAGGAACTAGGTTGAGGAGTACGGGTTTGGCCTAGGGCCGGTACCCGTCGGTGCTTTGATGTAAAGGTCAGATTTATCCCTAAGGTGTGATTCTATCCTCCTTTTCTTGGTTTTCCAAGCATAGCTCCTAGTTTTGTACTTAGTTCCAAATGGGTTGGTCTCACTAATGTCTTCCTTAGTTAGAACTAATTGGTTGTATCCTAAGGTCATGGTCATCTTATTTGCTTTCACATCAACTGATGATCCTACCGAAAGCAAAAACGGTTGTCCTAAGACGATATGATCCCTTGTAATCGAATCATCTTCGACTATAAAGAAATCAGCTGGGATATCCAATCCTTCTATCCTAATAACTAGGCCTCTAATGAAGCCTTTGGTTAAAACCTTTGCTCCTCCTACTAACCTAATTTCTACATTTTCCCATCTAACCCTATTTCTACCTTTCTTCACATGATCCTCATATATTCCTAAGGGTAAGATGTTAGAGGTTGATCTAAGGTCTATGTAGGTGTTTTCAAAGCAGGCAGAGTTGATGTAGCTGGGAATTTGAAATATGCTAGGGTCACCATAAAACTTACTATGGGGTTCTCTAGCCATTATTTCGTTCATTTTATCTCTTTCTAGGTCGGCTACACGTTCTTCCCACTTCATATTTCCTAGGATCTTCCTAATCTTATTCGCTATTTCTCTACCCTGTCTTAAATGCTCCTCTATTTTCTCCTTCTTTTCTTTTAGTTTTATAAAGCATTCGTAAGTTATTCTTTGCTTATGCTTTCTTTCTAGGGTTTCGGTACTAGTTCCTATTTGTCCACTGGGTTTTGATCATCATTACTTATTTCCATACTAAGACATTCTTCTTTGGTCAATTCAATTTCTTCATCAAGGTCAGACACTCTAATCCTATTTCTACCATCAGACAATGATATTTCCCGTTTAAGAACATGGATGGTTACATCCGCAATAAGTAGAAATGGTCGTCCTAATATTAAGGGTGTCACAATCTCACTTACCGAATCAAGCACAACAAATTCAGTCCAAAATTCTAAATCCTTAACCCTAACATGGACTCGTTCGACAATCCCCTTGGGTTGTCGGTAAGTCTGATCGGCTAACCAAATGCTCATGTTGGCGGGTTTTAGCAAACAAAGGATAATTTTTTCATAAATCACAGTAGGCATAACATTAATACTTGACCCTAAATCAGCTAATGCACTCGAAAAATATTCATTATTAATAGTGCAAGCGATAAGAAAACTTCCTGGATCTTCAGATGCTTGCGGTAGCTGCTTCCCGTCATCCGGCATGTCGGGATTCTCAACTTCTTCACTTCTGTCCAAATCGTCTCCATCCTTCATTTTGCATTGTGGGTCACCAGCGGCGCTGACAGGGCCAGCGGCGCTGGTTTGCACCTGGAGGGTCACCAGCGGCGCTGGCAATGTGGCCAGCGGCGCTGGGTGTCGCCTGGAGGGCTTCCAGCGGCGCTGGGTGTCTGGAGTTCCAGCGGCGCTGGGTGTCGCCTGGAGGGCTTCCAGCGGCGCTGGGTGTCCTGGAGTCCAGCGGCGCTGGGTGTGCCTGGAGGCTTCCAGCGGCGCTGGGTGTCGCCTGGAGGCTTCCAGCGGCGCTGGGTGTCGCCTGGAGGCTTCCAGCGGCGCTGGGTGTCGCCTGGAGGGCTTCCAGCGGCGCTGGGTGTCCTGGAGCTCCAGCGGCGCTGGGTGTGCCTGGAGGGCTTCCAGCGGCGCTGGGTGTCCTGGAGCTCCAGCGGCGCTGGGTGTGCCTGGAGGGCTTCCAGCGGCGCTGGGTGTCGCCTGGAGGGTTCCAGCGGCGCTGGGTTTGCCTGGGGGCTCCAGCGGCGCTGGTTTGCACCTGGAGGGTCACCAGCGGCGCTGGCAAGGGCCAGCGGCGCTGGTTTGCACCTGGAGGGTCACCAGCGGCGCTACAGTGCCAGCGCCGCTGGTTTGCACCTGGAGGGTCACCAGCGGCGCTGACATGTGGCCAGCGGCGGTGGGTGTCGCCTGGAGGGCTTCCAGCGGCGCTGGGTGTCCTGGAGGTTCCAGCGGCGCTGGGTGTCCTGGAGCTCCAGCGGCGCTGGGTGTGCCTGGAGGGCTTCCAGCGGCGCTGGGTGTCGCCTGGAGGGTTCCAGCGGCGCTGGGTTTGCCTGGGGGTTCCAGCGGCGCTGGTTTGCACCTGGAGGGTCACCAGCGGCGCTGGCAAGTAGTCAGCGGCGCTGGGTGTCACCTGTAGGGCTTCCAGCGGCGCTGGGTGTGCCTGGAGGTTCCAGCGGCGCTGGGTGTGCCTGGAGGCTCCAGCGGCGCTGGGTGTGCCTGGAGGGCTTCCAGCGGCGCTGGGTGTCGCCTGGAGGGTTCCAGCGGCGCTGGGTTGCCTGGAGGGCTTCCAGCGGCGCTGGTTTGCACCTGGAGGGTCACCAGCGGCGCTGGCAAGTAGTCAGCGGCGCTGGGTGTCACCTGTAGGGCTTCCAGCGGCGCTGGGGTTGCCTGGAGGGCTTCCAGCAGCGCTGGTTTGCACCTGGAGGGTCATCAGCGGCGCTGGCAAGTGGCCAGCGGCGCTGGGTGTCACCTGGAGGGCTTCCAGCGGCGCTGGGGACCAGCGGCGCTGGTGTGTCCTGGATAGATTCCAGAATTTCCTCTTTGTCCGTATCGTCTCCATTTTGCTTTCGTATGACCTGTACCTGATTGGAAACTTCACAAGATTCATTAGAAACCACAGTAGAGTCATTACCTTCGGTGAACACGGCGTTCACGTTCTCATTTAGTCCAATTGGTGGTTGGTACTTTTGACTCGAGCTAGGGTTTGAGCTTGAGCTTCCTTGCATGATCGGCCTTGGTGCCGTACTACTCTCCTTCCTTGTATTCTGCTCAATCCATCTATCTATCCTCCTTTCTAGCTCCTTGATTGCAGCTTGTTGATTTCTTGCTCCTTCGTCAACCTTTTGATTGAGATTGCTTATTTTCTCATTGAGCGACTTCGTGTAGCTTGCCAAGGAGTCATGCCTTTTGTCATTCATGTCCATGTACCTTTCCATCATGTTGGTAAGCTTGGCAATCGGATCCTCCTTGACTTCAATTTCCACCTTAGGTTGCTCGGGTTGACCATTACTCCTTTGCCACCTATTTTGAAAAGAACCAAAATTATTTCTAGCATAATTTGCATTAAAGTTAGAATTACCGGGATTTCTTTGGAATAGTCCTCATTGAAAGCCTCCTCGGTATTGGTTCTGAACAAAATTGACTTGCTCGGTAGCCTCCTTTTCACAATATTTGTATAGTGCAATCCTCCGCAATTGTTGCACCCGTGTGCAATCACCTTGAGGTCTTTGTCCATAATTTCCAACCTATCTTCAAAAGTAGAAAAACGGTTAGATAAAGCTTTAAGTTCATGAATTACCTCATTGTCGAAGCTGCTCTCGATGCTAGCCACGGTCCTTCTTCGGCTTCCTTTCTCGATCCTTATTATCCATATCTTGAGCTAAGCTAGCTTGCACCATATCCTCCATCATTTTGTACGCGACATTTGTAGTCTTATACAAAAAGTTACCACCGTCGGCTAGGTCTAAATCCTTTTGGGAACTCTTGGTTAAACCATAGAAAAAGATTTCCATGATCTCGTCCTTGCTAAGTCCATTCCCGTGACAGTTTCTGATCATTTCCCTAAGCCTTTTCCATGCATCAACTAGTGATTCTCCTTCGTTTGCTTGAAAGCCTTGATGTCTCGAAGCATTTTCCTAGCTAAACTCGGGGGAAAGAATCGCGAGACAAACTCTTCGCGAAGTTGATTCCATGTAGTGATGGTACCTTCATCGAGCTCATCGAACCAAGCACGCGCCTCTCTTGTGAGAGACGACGGGAATAAGCTAAGTTGCACGTTGTCATCGGTGACATCTCCTCCGTATTTGAACATTTTGCACAAACTGGTGAACTTGCTTACATGCTTATGGGGGTCGGATTTGGCTCGGCCGTTATATTGGTTATCCTGAATTAACTTAAGGTGGTGTCCTTTGACCGAAAACTAGTCTCCTAAGTTGGGTAAGACTATGGTTGATCCCGGCATCGGTGCTACGGCCCTCGTCCTTTCCATCATCGGTCGGTCGAAATCGTCTACTACACCTCTAGGGGAGTTTGGTTGAGACATAGTTTCGGTTGTTCCTAAAGAAACTTCTAAGTCGAAAAGGTTACCTAAATTATCTAACCTAAACACACGTAATGAGCAGAAACCCGGTCAGTGTAATATAGCCTAGTGGTAAGTTACAGGATCGTTCGCAGGGACGCGTTGCTTTACCTAATCTAGTAGTATGTGTAATTCTAGTTGTTTTGGGGGTTTGTCACTAACTCCTAAATAACTAATTATTTTTAACAGTAAAATAAAAATCTAGCCGCAACCGCTTATTCAGCGAGAGGCTAACCTGAAAATATTTGAAGAAAAGCAAATAACAGTAATTAAATTAAAATACTTGTTTGGCATCTTCGATCTCATGGTACGACCAAATACTATCCTACTGGTTTGTTAGTCTGTTGGAAACTTCATCACGGCTCAGATTCTCGTTAGATTCACTTTGCCTAGTTAGTAGTGCTGTCGCTAGACTCACACTACCTATAAACAAATTCTCGCTAGATTCATTGTTTAAGCATTAATGACCTAAAGTTTGTATTACTAATTCATCTTTTAGTTACCCGGCTCTTAAGCCATGACAAGATATAATTCCCTCCGGTGACCACAGTGCTCGGTTACAAGTCAAAGGATCGCGTCTGGCATTGTTAAGCTTCATGTTCAATTCATCCTAGTTACTATGGTTCTGGATCCCTCTGTTACAAGTGAATCACTTTTTACTTCTAGTTAAAGACTTACTAGTCGTTTTCTGTCCAAGCATATTAGTCCTAGTGTATGATCATAGACAACCATCAGAATTAAACTAATATGTTCAGATATAAAATGAT
This sequence comes from Erigeron breviscapus, assembly GCA_034093135.1. Lineage (NCBI taxonomy): Eukaryota > Viridiplantae > Streptophyta > Magnoliopsida > Asterales > Asteraceae > Erigeron > Erigeron breviscapus. The sequence continues at coordinate 111,020,026 of CM067169.1, read as the reverse complement.
GTGCGTTTTTATTCTTGCCGTTCAATTTATATGTTGTACAAGTAACTATCTAACCTAAACACACGTAACGAGCAGAGAACCCGGTCAGTGTAATATAGCCTAGTGGTAAGTTACAGGATCGTTCGCAGGGACGCGTTGCTTTACCTAATCTAGTAGTATGTGTAATTCTAGTTGTTTTGGGGGTTTGTCACTAACTCCTAAATAACTAATTATTTTTAACAGTAAAATAAAAATCTAGCCGCAACCGCTTATTCAGCGAGAGGCTAACCTGAAAATATTTGAAGAAAAAGCAAATAACAGTAATTAAATTAAAATACTTGTTTGGCATCTTCGATCTCATGGTACGACCAAATACTATCCTACTGGTTTGTTAGTCTGTTGGAAACTTCATCACGGCTCAGATTCTCGTTAGATTCACTTTGCCTAGTTAGTAGTGCTGTCGCTAGACTCACACTACTCTATAAACAAATTCTCGCTAGATTCATTGTTTAAGCATTAATGACCTAAAGTTTGTGTTACTAATTCATCTTTTAGTTACCCGGCTCTTAAGCCATGACCAGATATAATTCCCTCCGATGACCACAATGCTCGGTTACAAGTCAAAGGATCGCGTCTGGCATTGTTAAGCTTCATGTTTAATTCATCCTAGTTACTATGGTTCTGGATCCCTCAGTTACAAGTGAATTACTTTTTACTTCTAGTTAAAGACCGACTAGTCGTTTTCTGTCCTAGCATATTAGTCCTAGTGTATGATCATAGACAACCATCAGAATTAAACTAATATGTTCAGATATAAAACCAATAGCAACATGAATTACTAATAAACATGGATCTACGATAAACAGTAAAACACACTCCAACAGAATCTAAACAAACACAGTAAAACAATAAACGTCTACATGATCACATCGATCCAAACAAGTATTCAGCCTACTAGCCTAGCATTATTAAAGGAATAACAAAGTCTGAAAAGATGAAAGACATTGTTCAATAAGAAAAGTAAATAAAAGAGATAAATCTAGACCGAGGATGAAGATCGGAAGGTGTTAGAAGCTCCAAAACCTTATTGGAATCTGCAAGATCGACCTAGGGTTGTTGTTGGGCGGCTAGGGCTGCTGAATCGGCTCTCTCCTTGGGTTTTGAGGGTTAGTTCGACTTAAATAGATGCAAAAGTCGGTTTCTGATCTAGGCCGACCAGCGGCGCTGGTGGGCTGACCAGCGGCGCTCGTCCTGGGCTTTCCTGGGCTAGCGGCGCTGGTGATCTGGGAAGCGGCGCTGGTGGCTGCTGTTCTTCTTCGTGCGTCTTCGTTTGGCTCCCGAATCACTTCCTTGTGTCTTGTAACTTCATAGGCTTCCTTCTTGAGTCACTTGATGTCATTTACCCTCTCTTGCATCTTCCATGAACCTGCATAAACAAATCATTCATTAAGTACCGATGGTTCTGGAATAATAACTCATTTAAGCATAGAAATGAAGCCTTTCACTAGGGGTTTTTATCACAAAATGGATGCTCATCATAAAACCAATAGCAACATGAATTACTAATAAACATGGATCTACGATAAACAGTAAAACACACTCCAACAGAATCTAAACAAACACAGTAAAACAATAAAGTCTACATGATCACATCGATCCAAACAAGTATTCAGCCTACTAGCCTAGCATTATTAAAGGAATAACAAAGTCTGAAAAGATGAAAGACATTGTTCAATAAGAAAAGTAAATAAAAGAGATAAATCTAGACCGAGGATGAAGATCGGAAGGTGTTAGAAGCTCCAAAACCTTATTGGAATCTGCAAGATCGACCTAGGGTTGTTGTTGGGCGGCTAGGGCTGCTGAATCGGCTCTCTCCTTGGGTTTTGAGGGTTAGTTCGACTTAAATAGATGCAAAAGTCGGTTTCTGATCTAGGCCGACCAGCGGCGCTGGTGGGCTGACCAGCGGCGCTCGTCCTGGGCTTTCCTGGGCTAGCGGCGCTGGTGATCTGGGAAGCGGCGCTGGTGGCTGCTGTTCTTCTTCGTGCGTCTTCGTTTGGCTCCCGAATCACTTCCTTGTGTCTTGTAACTTCATAGGCTTCCTTCTTGAGTCACTTGATGTCATTTACCCTCTCTTGCATCTTCCGTGAACCTGCATAAACAAATCATTCATTAAGTACCGATGGTTCTGGAATAATAACTCATTTAAGCATAGAAATGAAGCCTTTCACTAGGGGTTTTTATCACAAAATGGATGCTCATCATAAAACCAATAGCAACATGAATTAGTAATAAACATGGATCTACGATAAATAGTAAAACACACTCCAACAGAATCTAAACAAACACAGTAAAACAATAAACGTCTACATGATCACATCGATCCAAACAAGTATTCAGCCTACTAGCCTAGCATTATTAAAGGAATAACAATGTCTGAAAAGTTGAAAGACATTGTTCAATAAGATAAGTAAATAAAAGAGATAAATCTAGACCGAGGATGAAGATCGGAAGGTGTTAGAAGCTCCAAAACCTTCTTGGAATCTGCAAGATCGACCTAGGGTTGTTGCTGGGCGGCTAGGGCTGCTGAATCGGCCCTCTCTTAGGGTTTTGAGGGTTAGTTCGACTTAAATAGATGCAAAAGTCGGTTTCTGATCTGGCTGACCAGCGGCGCTGGTCCTGGGCTTTCCTGGGCTAGCGGCGCTGGTGATGGCCAGCGGCGCTGGTGGCTGCTGTTCTTCTTCGTGCGTCTTCGTTTGGCTCCCGAATCACTTCCTTGTGTCTTGTAACTTCATAGGCTTCCTTCTTGAGTCACTTGATGTCATTTACCCTCTCTCGCATCTTCCGTGAACCTGCATAAACACATCATTCATTAAGTATCGATAGTTCCGGAATAATAACTCATTTAAGCATAGAAATGAATCCTTTCACTAGGGGTTTTTATCACAAAATGGACGCTTATCAGGTACTCTGTCAGCAGCATTATCTTGACCATCATCTCTATCATCATCTCTATCATCATCCCCGTTACCTTCTTCTCCTTGGTTGACATCTCCTCCAATGTAATCAGCAGCGTCGTCTTGGTTATCGATAACCATATTGTCGACTTGCTCTGCACCCAAACCCCTATCGTCAACATTCATGTTGACTTCTTGGTTTTGTGCAAGAGGTTGTTCAGCAACGATCTCAGTTCTTCCTGGACCAACAACATTTGAGGAGCCTCTGCTGCAGCTGGAGGTGGTTGTTCTGGTTGTTGTTGTTGTTGTGGTAGTATCACTGGTGCCATAAGAGGTTGTGGAGAAACTGGCTGTGGAGCAGCAGCAACATCACCTTCAACATCAGAATCCTCATGCGCAAATCCATTATGTTCTGGAGCAACATAAGTGGGATTAACAAGCGCACCAAAGAGGTTTCTGTACCTCGGTCGAGCCTGTTGTAGAAGATTTCCACGGTATCTATAACTATCGTTAAAGATACGATTAGGCATCATAGTTACCGATTCAGTAGGACCCTCCGGAACAAGATTGGGTAGTTGATACCGTAGTTATCGCCTATTGTATGCATATATATTTTATGCGATATCATCACTTTTATATTTAAATTGTATCATTTTTAAAGGCTATTGTATTTAATATGTTTTTTTATTTTAATTGTAGGTCTTGGATGGAATTTGATGGAAGTAACCTAAAAGTTGATGCTCTATGATGAAAAAGGATCTAAAGATAAAACTGATATGACAAATTTTATAAGACTTTGATAAAGTTAAGGACTTCGGCCAATTGGGAGAAACTGATCACATATTCTCGTGGGCTACACATCAAACAAAAGGAGTTGGGCTATTGATTGTATGGATGGGCCAAAGTAGGAGCCCAAGATTTGGCTGTTTATTTGCTAACCCACTTCAACTCAAGTTCTTATATATACAAAATTAATTCATACGAAAAAAGGAGAATTGGGCAGGATAGTTTGGAGGTCGGCTAGTCGTGGGGTTGGAAGCAGCCGCAAAAAGTCTTGTAAGTCCCCCGGATCTTGTACTTCTATCGAACCGAGATCGACTTAAGGATATGTCGAGGTGCGGAAATTCCTCGAGATAACCCACGGTTTTTATATCAACCTTTAGATGATATATATAACACTATATATATATATATATACTTTTTGCGTGAATATAAACACTCGGGGGAACGGCTCTCCGGACTCACTTTACCAAACACGTGGTAATCTAAGTCTACGAGCCGTTCGGGGGCCGGGTGTGTGTTTGCGGTTCGTGCACGAGACGAGTATCACCCACAAGACAATACTATGCGTGTTCTTAGTTTTCTCTCTCTAGGATTTGCTCGTTTCTCTCTCTACACTCTTGTTTTTAACACGCATGAACACACACCCATATATATAGGCGCGGCCAGGAACACGCAAATCCCTATTGGGTTTGCGTGTTTCTTTAAGCCCAAGCCCATTAGGGTTTTGGCCGTTTGCGTGTTTCCCTGAACACACAAAACAGTTTGAGAGTTCTTGTGGTCAAGCATACTTTTGCTTGTTTCCACAGAAACTCTCAAACCATTTGAGAGTTCTTATGAACAAGCATACTTTTGCTTGTTTCTTAGAAACTCTCAAATGACCATTTGAGTGTTCTTACTTGAACAAGCAAAACTTTTGCTCGTTCCTAAGAACCCTCAAATAACACTTAGGATATGTTGAGTTAATGTCTTTACTGCTGTCAAGACGCAGAACCGACATTACACTCAGAGTTAATGTCTTTACTGCTGTCAAGACGCAGAACCGACATTAACTCACTAATGTTTCAACTGCTGTAAATATACGCAGAAACAACATTAGCTTTCGACAACATTTCTACTGCTGTGAATACGCAAAAACAACGTCGTCTATATTACCTATTGGAAGTGTGTATATAAGATAATGTTTATCCTGCTGTTAATACGCAGAAACACAATTATCTTAACTTCCCTTTGGAAGTACATTAAGTTAATATCTCAACTGCTGTTAAACGCATAAACAATATTAACTTAATGACTCTTTACATGTTATGTCTAAAACCTGCAAAATACAAATAATAAACAAACATATAAACATAAATGGATCCCAATTGGATCAACAATATATGCCAAGGTAATATTATTGACAAACGGTAATTACAAGAAAATTACAAGACTTGAATATATAAACAAATATACTTCACATATCTAGAATGCTCATGTCACTGAGAATCATGCACTAACAGTCTCCCCCTTGACATCAGCATCTAGATATGGCCTTCAAGTCTTCGTTTGTCATCCTAAGTGGTGGCCAAAAACCCTGTCATCAGGAACTTCAGGTGTTACACCCACTGGATTCCTGCTCTTCTTTTCAATCAACTCAGCCGTTCCCGACTCCCGATTTGAGTCTAACCCTGATTGATTGTCTACCTCAACCTTGCCTTTTGCACTGGTTGTTTGTAGAGACAGCTCGTCTGATCCCTTCTCCTTTAGATCAAGTAGGTCAAGTAATGCATTAACGTATACACACTTGCCTTCAGAAGAGTCTAATGGATTCTCGAACATGCTCCCGTACTCATCAAAATTGAAGTATGCAGCAATGTCGTCCAGGAGCTCACTTCCAACTTCTTCCTCAGTAGTTGGTCTGACCTGAATGCCGACTCCTTCTCCTCCAGTCGGTTGTTCCTGGAAACCAGCCACTTCTTCTTTGGCCGGTTGATTAGATGAAGGAGCATTAGCTTGGCCAGATTGACCCTGCTGACTTTGCTCCCCCTGAGCTGCATTGACGTTTGAGCCCGGAAATCTCTGAATCTCCTCCTGCTGTCTGGAACCGCTTGGATCCTCATCCTCATCATCTCTTTGACGATGTTTGAGAGCGTCATCCTTGCATCCAGACTTCTCCCCCTGAGATTCAAGATTTTTGATCTTCTTATGCAGCTCAGCTGACCTCTTACCTAAACTTTCGAGATGCTTAGCCTGACCTTTCAGCAATTTGTGGTGCACCCCAACGGAATCAACAATCCCATTAATAGAGTTGACTGTTGCTTCCTGGGCTTCTTGTAGGTCATACTGGCTATTCTCCAGCTCTAGGTGACTTTGTCTTATGAGGTCAGCATCTCTTTGGTGTGACTCTTCTTTTCTTTTAGCTTGTCAGACAAGCCTGCAACTAGAGCTCTCATTTGCTGAATGTCAGCAGCTAACTTAGAAACACGTTCCTTGTTAGTCTGAGAGACTCCTTGCTGTGAAGAAGTCACCGATGGTCTTGTTGTAGACGGTGGAGTCGTCGACGAAGACATGATTGGTGTGATTGTAGAGCTGTGAGATCTTGCAGTCATCAAGACTGGTCTATCTCCAATCTTGATTCCCAAAAGTCTAACTATTTTGGAAGGTGACTGGTCATTTTCTGCACTAACCGATGATACTACAGCTGGTTTGATGACAACAAGAGTGACTTAAACTAGAGGAGTTGATGATGCTGCTGAACTAGAGGAAGATGCACCAATCAATCCTTTACCTCTATCCGCAGACAGGAGAGATCCTTTAGTCAACTCTTCTGCCAAGTTTTGCACAGGCTCTTGAACACTCGTTGTTGGTTTATCCAATCCTTGTCTTGTCTCTTCCACCTCAGAGTCCTGACGTTGTCTCTTTCTGCTGAGACTTTGCCCTGACCCAGAAGGATCTTCTTCTTCTACAATTGGCCGGGAATCAGCTTCGGCCCTGGGGAGATCTACTGCTGCAGACGTACTACCAACACCTTGACCTATGGATACTCTGCCACCAGCATTATCTTGACCATCATCCCCATCATCATCTCCATCATCATCCCCGTTTCCTCCTTCTCCAAGGTTGACATCTCCTCCAATGTCATTAGCAACGTCGTATTGGTTGTCTATAACCATATCTTTGACGTGCTCTGCACCTAAACCCTGAACATCAACATCCATGTTGACTTCTTGGTTTTGTACAAGAAAATGTTCAGCAACGATCACAAGATTTGCTTGAGCAGCCTCTTCCTGGATCAACAACTCTTGAGGAGCCTCTGCTGCAGCTGAAGGTGGTTGTTCTGGTTGCTGTTGTTGTTGCTGTTGTTGTTGTTGTTGTTGTATCACTGGTGCAATGGGAAGTTGTTGAGGGATCGGCTGCGGAGCAACAGCAAAATCACCTTCAACATGAGAATCCTCATGCGCAAATCCATTATGTTCTGGAGTAACATAAGCGGGATTAACAAGCGCTCCAAAGAAGTTTCTGTCCCTCGGTTGAACTTGTGGAGCCAAGTTTCCACGATGTCTATAACTATCGCTAAAAATACGATTAGGCATCGTTGTCACCAAATCAGTAGGACCCTCAGGAACAAGGTTGGGTAGTCGAGCATTAATGATCAGCATCACAAACCGTGTATACATCAAAAACCTCTCATCACCCCTTGCCCTTATTTGTCTGCACATCTCATTAAAGATATAACGAGAAAAGCTATAAGGCTTGTTCAGCACCAAAGAAATCACTTGTGACTGGGTTTCGACATTCAATGAGTCATAACCTGACTTCTTATTGCTCAAAGCAAAAAGAATCACATGTAAAAAGAATTTCCGCCTGCCCATCAAAGAATTCTTCTTGAATGTGTTCTGATTAGCGGGACCAACATACCCCATCCTTCTGAAAGCTCCCAATCTAAGTGCTTGAGGATATGTGGTTGGACCATTCACTCCTCCCTCTTGGTCTTCAGTTCCCAAGTCTAGAATGCCAATCAAGTCAGAGGAAGTGAATTGGAAGGTCTGATTGTCCACCCTTGCTTCAATGCTTGGGACAGCACCGGGTAACAATCTTGCAGATTCCCAGAATTGACTTAAGAAAGTCAGATAGATAACTGGGTCAGCGGTGAGAACATGTCTGACTCTTGATTGCTGCAAAAAATTCAGAATCCCGACAAATCTCTCCGCATTAGCCTGGTTCACATTCAAATCAATCAAGTAGTTATGATTTCCGTGAAAATGTCTCGCAGCCATCTGCAAAAAGATACAAACAACAACAAAACAAACGGTTAGCAACAACAAATAAAGTCGAACTTTAAAGTTCCTAATCATTTCCTAAGCCCCTGAAACATCTTGTTTCATCGGCTCCGGAAATGTTATCAACTTTAACCATCGACAAGCGATGTCAAAGCTTAAAGTTCTTAATCATTTTCTAAGCCCTTAAAACTCTTAGTTTCATCGGCTCTGAAAATGTTATCAACTTTAATTATTGACAAGCAATGTCAAAGTCTTAAAGTTCTTAATCATTTTCTAAGCCCTTAAAACTCTTAGTTTCATTGGCTCTGAAAATGTTATCAACTCTAATTATTGACAATGACGTTGAATGATAAAATAGTGATCATTTTCCAGGATATAGAAACCATTTGTCTCATATTCCACCAAAAGGTTTTCAATTTCATCGAATCAACACATCGATATTAAAGCTTTTCTTATTTTCCAAGAAACGAGACCATTTGTCTCAGAGTCTTTAAAAACTTGTTTAAGTTTTAATAATCGACAATATAAGGCAAATGTCCTTTCTAATTTGACCAATTAAAAATTTTCCCGTTTTGAAAATTTTATAAGTCCTAGAATCGACAATTTCCTTATACACACACATATGGTGACATACACACATATGGTGTTGGGTTTGACTGGTCAATGCGTGTTATGTTTCATACTTTACTTGTCAAAACTTTTCCAATTTAAAATTTTTTCTAAGTTATGAAACGCGTATATGTCACAAACACGTAAACAGTGTATTGTATAGAAACACGCAAATTAGGGAGTTGACTAGTCAAATGCGTGTTCCTTGTGATGACGTCATCACAACACGCAAAATCTGGAAAGCTTTGAAGATCACAAGAACACGCATATTGCGTATGAACACGCAAATGCAGATCGTCATCCCAAAACTTAAACAGATCCATAGTAAAACACGCAAATCAAATCCATAGTAAAACACGCAAATCAAATCCATAGTAAAACACGCAAATCAAATCCATAGTAAAACACGCAAATCAAATCCATAGTAAAACACGCAAATCAAATCCATAGTAAAACACGCAAATCAAATCCATAGTAAAACACGCAAATCAAATCCATAGTAAAACACGCAAATCAAATCCATAGTAAAACACGCAAATCAAATCCATAGTAAAACACGCAAATCAAATCCATAGTAAAACACGCAAATCAAATCCATAGTAAAACACGCAAATCAAATCCATAGTAAAACACGCAAATCAAATCCATAGTAAAACACGCAAATGTAAGTGTTTCTAGTCACAAAAACACGTAAGAATCAAGTGTTATGAATCGAGATAAACAGTGCACGGGTACAAGAACACGCAAATGTGGGAGGCTTTTGGTATAAACACGCAAATAGATTTTAAATAATAAAATTAAATGCGAGATATTAGCCTTTTATATCCACAAGAACGCGCAAACCCTAATGGCCACTAGAACACGCATATTCGGCCCACTTGGCTGAACACGCAAATAGGCCCAAGATGAAACGCGCAAATGTAAGCCCACTTGGCACAAACACGCAAATCAAATCCATAGTAAAACACGCAAATTGAGCCCACTTAACTACAATATGCATACTTAGCCCATTTTGCCAACACACGTATATGAGTTCACTTGGTACACTTTGCATATTAAACTTGACCTATTTTTCGATTCAAAGGAACCTTGACTTACAAAAAGTCAACCTTCAAGAACTTGATTAACACTTTGAAAATTCACATCGAATTTTCTCGAACTTGGTATGATTAACGAAAGAATTCTTTAGAGAACACGATAAAATAGATATAACCACTTTTTCATATCATAATTATCCGTATTTTTCTCGATAAAGAAATTCTTCATAATTGTCACCACTTAAACTATCTTGCCATGTAAAACATTAAATTAAGACCCATTATGTCATCAATTAATGAATTACAATGCACATTATTTAAGTATTTGATGATAATAGCCATTGGACACACACAATGCTGTTAGATAAATTCAAATACAACAAAAATCAAATGATACAAGATTGGACACCCTCTAACAATCTTTCCGTCATTATTTTCATCACCGTTTGAATTTAGCTGAGTTGTTGATGTGCAAGTGTACTCTGCTTCCATTTTAAGCTTGAGCTTTCTCCATTCCGGACTGGATTGACTCAATGTTCATACACTTTGGAGATCTTTTATCTTGTTGGTTGACATACATCCAGATAAGATAAATAATTCTGCAACCACATCAGCGAACTCATGAGATCCATGCAATTTATGCAATCATCTCAATAGTAAATAATCGAATTCTGAAGATACTTAAACAGATTTAACTGATAACAAACAATAGATTCTCACAATTAAGATTAGAATCTTAGCACTTATCAAGTTATCTCGTACAATAAGCATATTCAATTCAATTATTTATGATAAATTGCAAATCAAAATATATGTCAAATACATCAATTGAATGATTCCATTTGACCTATTTTGACCGAAACCTTAAGTATCAAAACTTAATCTTTCATACAATTTACATAAAAGACCCAATCTGAGGTGTACCAAACACACTCAAATTCATGTCTTTACATTACACTTCTTCCTCGTCATGATGCACATTTTTCTTGTGTTCACCAAGAACACAATCAAGTCCCTCTGGAAACCGAAAAACCTTAATTACTATTCTCTCTCGTGCAATAGAACCCTTTTATTATGAGCAAGAACCTTACGGAGCATAAAGTTACAAAATCGATCACAGTAATTTTATATCAAAATTACTCTAACAAATCTTGTAATAGTCATGCTTAATACTGTCCTTGCGATATGCCTTACGGAGCATAAAGTTACAAAATCAATCACAGTAATTTTAGAATCAAAATCACTCTAATCAATCTTATAATAATCATGCCTAGTCCGGAAAATGCAATATACCTTACGAAGCATAAAATTTAAAAGTCAATCACAATAATTTTAAGGAACAAAATTACTCTAACCAACCTTAGAAATCATGCTTAGTCCGGTATATGCAATAGGCTCTAGAAGGAATAATTACTACAGAAGAGATCAGGTATAGCAAATGAGTAAACTTAAATGCCATATATTTTCGTCATTTCTCTTGCAGTAACGACTCCCCCTTTAACCATTATTATATTTTTGTGTTGTCTTTTCTGATTTTCCTAATTGAGTAGGTTCTAGAAGGAACAATTACTACAGAAGAGATCGGATATAGCAAATGAGTAAACTTAAATGCCATATTTAGTAGTCATTTCTCTTGTAGTAACGACTCCCCCTTTAACCATTATTCTATTTTTGTGTTGCATTTTCTGAATAACTGATGGTTCTTGAGAGATTAAAACTAAGGGTTTCTCATTCCAGTCAACTGGACTAGAAACTCAAAACGTGATCGATCAAAGGCTTTAGTGTAACCATCATAAGTAAATCATCATTGCATATTCATCATAGGATAACAACCATTAAATTAATAATCATGTTATCACTAATGATCTATTAACAAGCATAGAATAAAGTAGTACTTTATATATACTCATTTTTCTCAAATACGTTCCTTTATAAATAAATTATAAATCAACATACATGAGACTTGCACCATGATTTACAATGAAGAAAATACAAAAGAAGTACGATAACCCACTATGTTATCTAATGGAAATGTGCCTAGAACTCAGTCACCGATTACCAAAATCATATGATCATCCTTGACTGTGTTCTCTGCACGAAAGATATGCACCTAGTTGCTGAACGGTACCCAAGCCTCAGTAGACTTGAATTTACCGTCTTTATCTTTCATAGAGACATTTGTCCAATATCCATCACTCTTAGTAGGAGTCCTGGATTTTGAAGTATGTCTCTTGTTTCTTGGCACCCTCTCAGGAGATATCTCAATCTTTCTCCTGGGACTATGCTTTTGAAACAATGATGAACAACCAGTCTTAACCGTTCCTGTGAACCGATCATAAAAGTATGTATCATCATCACCAACACGATTAAAGACTTCTCATTTTGGAGTGGGATTCCTCTTAGGTGTTTTGCCCCGAGTTTGACTACCGTCTGAAGGTTTCTTAGGAGATACGCTTCTTGGTTTTCCATGCTCCTTAGCAATATGACCTGAGGAATTTCTAGGTGATCCACTCCGTGCGGGTGAGTCCCTTTGAGAAATCCTTTTGGGTGAAACACTTGTTAACCTTTCTTTAACTTGTTTACCCTTATTCTTTCTCAATTGAATGTCTGTATCTTCAATATCTCTGTCACTTGAGTCATTAGACTGCACTGATTTGCTGAGTTTACCCTTTTGTGAAAACATGCTTGCTACATGTCCTCTTTCTCTACAAATGAAACAAGAGATTCTGTCAATAGTTTTTGTCCTTTTCTTTTTGTCCTTTTCACGATATAACGGATACATGTCTTGCATCTGTAAGATATGAGAACTAGGATCTTTAGAAGTAATCTCTTGTAACTTTAGTTTTGTAGGACGTTCGGAAGAAACTCTTGATTTAGCATTAGGATCAGTTTCTGATTTAGTGAAAGAGAGGTTTTTGTTAAGCTTCTTTGATAATGATTTTCTAGGACTTCTTTCTCGGTTTTTTTGCTCAAAGTCAGTTACATCAACTTCCCAAACTTTATCAATTAACTCTGGCTCAATACTTTCCAAAGAATACTCCTTTTCAGTAAACACTCTTTTACTCCCTTTAACATTGTTTGAAGAAATCCTATTATCAGTATCATTCACTTTAACAATGGTATCATATATATGATTGACAGGAGGAGGTATCTCAACATTATAATTCTTCTTGCCAGGGATTCCTTCAAAACTATGACAATCTCCATTCTTAATACATTCATATGCATGATGTGTCATAATTCGAATATCTCTCATTTTGTCAATTCGGGACTACAACTCAGTAATCTCAGATTGAGCTGTAAGTAGTTCCTTTTGAACAGATTCATACTCATCACTCAATTTTTTATGATTTTCTTGTCCCAATTGTAAGATTGATCTCCTTCAACTCATTCCTTAAACGATCATTCACTCGTTCACTACTTCTAAACTTGTCTGAAAAATCATTTTCTCTTTTACTTAAAATGTTCACTTGTTGTCTCAGGAGCGATTTTTCTTCTTGATCCTCATATAGTCTCTTTTGTAAATCATTGACCTTTAGATACAATTCACATGTTTGAGATATTTTAAAGTTATCCTTGCAAACATTAATTAATGAATGCAAAGAGAAATCTATACGTTGCTCTGGAGCATGCAAATTTATCATAAAGGTAACTAAATCCCTTACTCCCAAATTCTCAAGAATTTTTACATTTTCAGTCTTTAAAGCTTCTTCCTTTGAACGATTATCACCATCTTTTATGCTTGATGTTCCTCCTTTTAGTGAGGAATTTTCAAATGAGGTGAGAGGAACGCTTTCATTAGTAGGGTTTGTTGATTCTTGAGAGGATGTTTCATCTGAATGATCATTACTGCTTCTTGAATCAACTTCAGCAACGTAAGCGTTATCTTCTTCATTAACAGTTAAACTCCAGTCATATGATCCATCTTGCTGCTGGACCACTAATGCTCTTAATGTATTTTGATCAACTGAGCCTAGTTTTCCATTTGATTCATCATAGAATGACCTTTGTTTTGAGATATTAGAAGATGAATGTACTGTTCCACCTTGATGAAGGTTATGATGTGTCACAATAGACCTATCATCCTTCTTAGGTCTCTGGCATTCCCTAGCAAAGTGTCCAAAGCCCTCGCAATTGTAACACTTTATCTTTGACTTATCAAAGCCAAGCTTGGAACCCACGACCTTTCGCCTGTTCTTGATAAGAACCGTTTAGCCCGAAGAGTCAGCATAGCCATTTGCCATTGCAGATCCATCTCTTCTAAGTCCAAAGGATCAATTTGCTCATAGTCTTCATCTATAAGACTAGGGTCTTGAACCTTTCCTTGGATAAACTGTTCATATGATGTCACAAATGACGCAAGAACGGATAAGTGACTTTCCGCACATTTGACACTTATAGGCACGGTGGAACTAGCACTGGAGGTAGGATATCCACGATTGCCTACATTGTCGCTCTGACTTGAAACAAGACATATGTTCCCTTCAGAGTCAAACAAGATCTTTTGTAAGTCAACATCTTCACTCAGGAATGCCCTTGTGCTTCCTTCAGGGGAACTGGACTTACATTGATCGTAGACCTAGTAATAAAGCTCGGAATCTGAGCACTATTATATCCTGCTTCCCTCCATTTTAGTTTCATTTCTTGTCCCCTACACTTAGCAACTATTTGAGTTAAAGACATGCCGCCGAAATCTGCTTTCTCTTGCAAAGTGGTAATATAATGATTCCACTTTTCTGGCAAAGAGCTCAAAAAAATTTCTCGACCTTCTCTTCCTCAGAATACGTAACCTCAAATGCTTGCAACTCTGCTAGCAAATGATAATATCGTGTAATTAGTTGATCTAAGTTTTCACTTCTTAACCCATTAAATACATTATACTGATGCTTTAGAAGGTCTCTTCTATTCTTTTTAAGTGTTTCATCCCCTTCACAATGATTTTTTAATGCTAACCAAAGTTCTTTTGATGTATTGAATCCATTAAATAAATGTAAAATTTCTTGTGGCAATGACATTTTTAAACATGATAGTGCCTTTTTCTCTGCCTCATATAATTTTTTATCAGATTCAGTCATATCTTGGTAAGCATATACTTTGGTAACACCACTGTCCTCATATGTTGGGGCTTTATATCCTTCTGTCATACAAGTCCACATTCTAATATCGGTGAATTGCATAAAGGATTCGAATCGACCATTCCATGAAAAGTATTGATCAATGATCATCAGTTTAGGTGGTGAATTACCCTTACCGGTTTCATGATCCATTAGTATTAATTGGTTAAGATAGTTTGTTGCCATTGTATATGTGTTACAAGACATGCAAATGGGAACACGCAAAATGAAACGCACAAAAGTGTGAGAACACGCAAATCTAGGAAACACGCAAAATTCAAGAAACACACAAAGTTCAAGAAACACACAAAATCTCAAGAACTCTCAAAATTTCAAGAACAAGCAAAACACGAAAACACTCAAATGCCTTGGTAATAACGAAACGCGCAAAAAGGTACTATGCTCAAGAAACACGCAAAGTACACTTTTCAAGAACACACAAAACACCACTTTTACACAATTTCTTAGATCCCGAACCCAATATTGCTCAAGGATCAACGAAACTATGAGAAAGTGTTACTAGGATTTAGATTAATCAATTTTTGGCAACAAGTTTGAACCTTTATTTCAAAAACGTGCCCAAAGAATAATCTTCACCTAAAATCACGCAAACAAAGGGATACCCAAAACCGTTGTCAATCTCTAACCAAAGTTATGAAAACCTGTGGCTCTGGATACCAGTTGTAAGTCCCTCGGGTCTTGTACTTCTATCGAACCGAGATCGACTTAAGGATATGTCGAGGTGCGGAAATTCCTCGAGATAACCCACGGTTTTTATATCAACCTTTAGATGATATATATAACACTATATATATATATATATATCTTTTTGCGTGAATATAAACACTCGGGGGAACGGCTCTCCGGACGCACTTTACCAAACACGTGGTAATCTACAGTCTACGAGCCGTTCGGGGGCCGGGTGTGTGTTTGCGGTTCGTGCACGAGACGAGTATCACCCACAAGACAATACTATGCGTGTTCTTAGTTTTCTCTCTCTAGGATTTGCTCGTTTCTCTCTCTACACTCTTGTTTTAACGCAAACGCATGAACACACACCCATATATATAGGCGCGGCCCAGGAAACGTATATCATGATGGGTTTGCGTGTTTCTTTAAGCCCAAGCCCATTAGGGTTTTGGCCGTTTGCGTGTTTCCCTGAACACACAAAACAGTTTGAGAGTTCTTGTGGTCAAGCATACTTTTGCTTGTTTCCACAGAAACTCTCAAACCATTTGAGAGTTCTTATGAACAATCATACTTTTGCTTGTTTTTTAGAAACTCTCAAATGACCATTTGAGTGTTCTTACTTGAACAAGCAAAACTTTTGCTCGTTCCTAAGAACCCTCAAATAACACTTAGGATATGTTGAGTTAATGTCTTTACTGCTGTCAAGACGCAGAACCGACATTACACTCAGAGTTAATGTCTTTACTGCTATCAAGACGCAGAACCGACATTAACTCACTAATGTTTCAACTGCTGTAAATATACGCAGAAACAACCATTAGCTTTCGACAACATTTCTACTGTGGGGGGGGGGGGGGGGGGGGGGGGGGGGCGGGGCGGGGTGGGGGGGGGGGGGGTTTGTTTTTGTTTTTTTTTTTTTTTGATGGTGATAGAATGCAGGTATCTTCTCGCTTTTTGTTCCGACTCTCTTGTCTCCTCGCCGTCCTCCCCCCCCGTATTCGCGCCCGCCTCTTTCTTTCTCGCTCCGAAACTCCCTTCTCACTCTTTGCTTTTTTCGCTGTATCCCCCCTCATTATTTTCTATCCCCAGCCTTCCTTTTTCCTTCGCTCTCCTTCTTTTTGCGTGGTCCCTCTTTTTTTCCTCTCTGCCGTTCATTCCCCCTTTCCATCCTTTTCGTTTTTTTTACTCATCCTCCTCCCCCTATCCCCTTGGTCTCCCCCCTTCCTTTCGCCTCCCTCTTCCTTTCTTTATCCTTTCCTCCCTTGTTCCTCTTCTACCTTCGTTTCTCCGTTCTCTCCTTCTACCTCTTTCTCTTTTGTTGTTTCTGCTCTCCCACCCCCTTCCGCCTGTTCCTCCCTTCTCCATTTCTTCCGCCCCGTTTTCCTTGATCCTCTTTCTCTCCGCTCCTCATCTCGCTAATTCTTCTTCTCTTTTCTTATTTTCTACTGCTGTATACGCAGAAACAACATTGTCTATATTACCTATTGGAAGTATTCACTAAGTTAATGTTTCTCCTGCTGTAATACGCAGAAACACAATTAACTTAACTTCCCTTTGGAAGTACATTAAGTTAATATTTCAACTGCTGTTAAATGCAGAAACAATATTAACTTAATGACTCTTTAATGTTATGTCTAAAACCTGCAAAATACAAATAATAAACAAACACATAAACATAAATGGATCCCAATATGATCAACAATATATGCCAAGGTAATATTATTGACAAACGGTAATTACAAGATAATTACAAGACTTGAGATTATACACAAATTTACCACACATATCTAGAATGCTCATGTCACTGAGAATCATGCACTAACAAGTCTTTGACTTTTTGTGGGCATTTGGACGAGAGATAGATCAAAGACTAGAGCCAAGCTTTTGTTCGACTTCGACATTTCCGCAACAAACATCTCGTTCGATTCTTTATTTTTAATTATTTATTATTATTATTATTAGTTGTTTAATATTAAGACTATATACTATACAATTATCATTATGAATTCTATTTATTTTATAATTGTTAGTTTTATTTGTCTTCACATGCGTAGCTAAGTGTTTTATCTTCTATTAGATGAAGTGACACAATGAATAATGGTTGCATAATCTTATGAATTCAAGTTGATTGTTAAACGTTTTGTCAAGATCTTAATGTTTTGAATTCTTGTTCATTATCTATGTTGTTGATAATGTATGAATGATTTAGAGGTATCTAAGTTAGGATTGTATTGTTCTAGTTGATTGGGTACAATTAATAGGTGTTAATTCATGGTAATGAGTTGATAAACAACAATAGATAATAGGATTCAACGTGTTAACGGTTTGGTAAAATCGGTAGATGAAATTGTTTACAATAACAAATAAAATTAGTCAATTCAGTAGGTCTTGATAGAGAAGGTGGTAACCGGATCTCAGGGATTGAGCAATTGGTTAATGGGTTCGGATAGGGTAATAAGCTAGGTGGCCAACTAGTGAGTTCTTGTCTAACCTCGTTATAAAATCAGCATAATTGAATTGGTTTTAACTTAAATGCAACCTAAATAAGTTGTGTCATGGAATCGAAGTAGATGATCTTTTAATTAATCTTGATATAAAAATTCTCTTTTAAATTAATTCTACGGAATTACTAACCTTTTTTAAAATTACTAACTACTTTCAAATCCAACGTGACGGAGTCCTTAAAATCCAAAGCTTTTCTTAAACTACATTAAACTCGCTTGCATCAGTCCTTGTGTTCGATCCTGGACTTACCTTTAAACTATATTGCATACGAACGGGTCCACTGCCCGAAAGTGTGTAGTAGTCAGTTTTAGGGTATTTCTTGTTTTAAATTTTTAAACTCGATTTTACACATCAAGTTTTTGGCGCCGCTGCCGGGGACTATTTTATTTAGGAATTTTGTTTGAGATTTTTGTAATTCGATCCTTTTTGTATTCATTTATGAGAATGTTACTTGCTTTATTAGTTTAGCATAGTTTAGTGGTAACTTTTATTTTATTTTTCTTATTTAGTTAAATTTGTTTTACACACTTGCTTTTCACGGGGTTTCTATTGTTTACTTTTATAGGAAAAAATGGATTTAGAAGAATTCTTGCATGAATTTGGGGAGCCGAGTGATGGTTATATATCAGATCTTGGTGACTTGACCATGGAGGAGTTTTTAGAGGAATTTATGGAGCCCGGTGATATATTGAGTAAGATAATAATGCAGGAGGCTCAAGATGTTGATTTCCTTTCATTATCATTGGTGAAAGTTGATTTAAAAGAAGTTGATCCATTAGACTCCATTGCCTATGCAAAGAAACCAACAAGTGTGTTCCAACATGATGTGCTTCTGACTGAATTTACCGTTTCTCCTTTCCATCTTTGGTTAGGTAATTTATTTTTTAGAGGTATGTATCACTACTTTCATCCACACTTGAACTTAAGTGTGGGGGAAGACCTTTTAATTTCTTGTAAATAATGTTGGAGTCAAACTAATCACTCGAACAAAAATTAGCGCTTCCGGGAGGCAACCCGAGGTTAAATAATTTTTTATTTTTAATTTCTTTTTTTTTAGTTTAAGTGTCATTTAATTTTTGTAGTTTAAGTGTCATTTAATTTGATATCGCCTATTTTATGCATATGTATTTTATGCGATATCATCACTTTTATACTTAAATTGTATCATTTTTAAAGGCTATTGTATTTAATATGTTTTTTTATTTTAATTGTAGGTCTTGGATGGAATTTGATGGAAGTAACCTAAAAGTTGACGCTCTATGATGAAGGATCTAAAGATAAAACTGATATGACAAATTTTATAAGACTTTGATATATGTTAAGGACTTCGGCCAATTGGGAGAAACTGGTCACATTATTCTCGTGGGCTACACATCAAACAAAAGGAGTTGGGCTATTCATTGTATGGATGGGCCAAAGTAGGAGCCCAAGATTTGGCTGATTATTTGCTAACCGACTTCAACTCAAGTTCTTATATATACAAAATTAATTCATATGAAAATTGGAGAATTGGGCAGGAGAGTTTGGAGGTCGGCTAGTCGTGGGGTTGGAAGCAGCCGCAAAAAGTCTTTGACTTTTTGTGGGCATTTGGACGAGAGATAGATCAAAGACTAGAGCCAAGCTTTTGTTCGACTTCGACATTGCCGCAACAAACATCTCGTTCGATTCTTTATTTTTAAGTTATTATTATTATTATTATTATTATTATTAGTTGTTTAATATTAAGACTATATAATATACAATTATCATTATGAATTATTTATTTTATAATTGTTAGTTTTATTTGTCTTCACATGCGTAGCTAAGTGTTTTATCTTCTATTAGATGAAGTGACACAATGAATAATGGTTGCATAATTTTATGAATTCAAGTTGATAGTTAAACGTTTTGTCGAGATCTTAATGTTTTGAGTTCTTGTTCACTTATCTACTGTTTTGTTGATAATGTATGAATGATTTAGAGGTATCTAAGTTTAGGAGTATATTGTTCTAGTTGATAGGGTACAATTAATAGGTGTTGACTTGTGGTAACGAGTTAATAAACGACAATAGATAATATAATTCAAAGTGTTAACGGTTTGGTAAAATCGGTAGATGAAATTGTTTACAATAACAAATAAAATTAGTCAATTCAGTAGGTCTTGATAGAGAAGGTGGTAACCGGATCTCAGGGATTGAGCAATTGGTTAATGGGTTCGGATAGGGTAATAAGCTAGGTGGCCAACTAGTGAGTTCTTGTCTAACCTCGTTATAAAATCAGCATAATTGAATTGGTTTTAACTTAAATGCAACCTAAATAAGTTGTGTCATGGAGTCGAAGTAGATGATCTTTTAATTAATTTTGATATTAAAAACTCTCTTTTCAATTAATTCTACGGAATTACTAACTTTCCAATTTAACTAACTATTCTCAAAATCCAACGTGACGGGAGTCCTTAAAATCCAAAGCTTTTCTTAAACTACATTAAACTCGCTTGCTCTAAATCAGTCCCTGTGTTCGATCCTGGACTTACCTTTAAACTATATTGCATACGAACGGGTCCACTGCCCGAGAGTGTGTAGTAGTCAGTTCTAGGGTATTTCTTGTTTTTAAATTTAAGACTAGATTTTACACATCATGTTTTTGGCGCCTGATGATATACCCGTACGGAGCTCTACCTCCGCAACTGAAGCAGATACGAAGTCACCTTCGTACAGATAAAATTATGACCAGAACGGAGCTCGACCTCCGTCCAGTTCGGTTAATACGGAGCTTAGGATAACAATCCCCAGTTCTGAAGCAAATATATAAATAAAGATCGGATATAAATCTTTTCCATGACTATCCGATTAAAACATATATCTAGCTCCGATTTACTCGGACGCGACTTGGTAACAAGATTACCATGAATCTCCTCAAAAAGGAAATAAGATATTCTCAAAGGAGGAAGAGATTCACCCTAATTCTCTTACCTCCTCTCCAAGTTTCTACCCTCTATATATATAGAGGAAGAAGCCTTACGGCACATATCATATACACACACACGCAAATATACATTCAATAAAACCCTACAATCATTCATTGTCTATTCGACCTTGAATAAATCCCAATAAATCCTAAGTCGATCTCTACGGCTTAGGATCAACCAACTACAGGCGTAAAGCGGTCTCTGACCCTCTGACCGTAAGGGAATCGCCAATAAAACACCACCAACCATACTCACTCCTCCGGTTTAGCCATAGTGCGAATATTTGATCAAACAAATTGGCGCCATCCGTGGGACCTCTAAACTGCTTCTCACGACACCCACCCACTATCATAATAATCAGTTGCGATGGCCAAACTGGGAGTTGATCGTCTATCAGAATACGGAGGTGTAAAGAGACCGCACCTGCCTCAAGAGGATCCGGATATGGGGACACGACGTCATAAAAGCCCGCGTATGCCAGGCCCTCAAACAATCGCCTGTGACGATGCAGCGGTGGTAACTGAGGAGAGATTAGAACCACAGAGACGGTCTAGAGAGGATGATGCGCTGACACAGGAGGACCAAAGCCTAAAAGGGCAAGAGGCCTCTGGTCCGTACGCTTGGATTCAAAAGATTGGATCAATGTGTGCCGGCCACCTAACCTTTCGAAACCTTCTAGGCACTCCGTTAAGGGAAAGAATATACGGGAAGAATGCTGCGAACACAGGCGACTCGAGGAAGACGCAAACAATGCCAGTGATCCTAGCGCAAGGCATACCCATACATGGGTCACTAGGCGGAAAGCAAAGTGAGCCTACAATAGGGCTGAGAAATCAGCACCAAAACACGACAATATCAGGATTACTTGATGAAGACCAGAGAGAGCTCACTATAAGGCCGTCGGGCTCATCCAAGGACGCATCCGTACCGAAACCACGGGACAAGATCCGAACCAGGACCATATCGGGGCCACAAAGCCATGGTCATGACAAATTGACCCAGGGATTGCTGGACATAAAACGGAGCGGACCCGAACCGGTATCACGAGGTGAGAACCATGGTAGCTCGTTACCCGGCCCGCCCGCCCAGAATCCGGAAAGAATTATAAAAGTCTGACCTTGTCAAAGCGAGGCACCCACAAAAATGGGAAGCCCCCGACAGGAGAAGCTTGTGGCAAGAATACAGGACAAGAAGCGTAAAGAGCACGAGTTGAGCATCCCAGGCCTCAGTCAAGCTAAGCTCCCGGAGGGATCGTCAACCCAAGCCCCAAGCATAACCCTGGTCGGACTGATGAGCCAGGAAAATATGAGGACAACGCCTCGGGACGAAGATAACTTAACATGTAGAAAAGCCCGGAAGACAGAACGGGATGAACGGAGGCACAACTTAGGAGACATGGAAGGACCTCGATTCCCAGTCCCTTTAATCAACGCGCCACCTACGACGATAATTGACAAAACTGGAGAAAGGATATCCGCATTAATAGATAAGGGGATCACCGACGCTTACGTACAGGCAAACTATGACGCACTATGCGTGATAATAAGACGACTAAGAGAAACATGTCAAGTTTACGAACCAGAGCCTGTTAACCCATACGAAGGGGAAGCACAAAACAAATCAACACAGGGTCCCCTCGTCAGACGAAACTCCCAGGCTACATGGGAGAGCTGCTACGAAGAAGCGAATCAGACAAAAATAACAAAAAAGCAAACAGACCACCCGAGCAGTAATCAAGCCCGAGAAGAGTGCGAAACAAAACCATTAAGGAATATAAAAAGGGAAAAACCTCCTCCACCCGAGCCCATACCTACGATGAACGAAGCAAATGCAAATAATTTGCCTATTGGAAAAGCACCAAGCCGACTAGCAAAGAAGGAAGAGGCGCAACTTGAAAATATACACTATAATGGTGAGGAGGACCCGACGGACTTCCTAAATAACTTTACCAGGGTTGCAGCAATCCGAAAGTGGGACCCGAAAGAGATTTGCCAAATTTTTTCTTAGTTCCTAACAGGAAAGGCAAAAGAATGGAGCGATAACCTAAGCAAAGGATCCTCCAACGACTTCGAGGACCTTAAAGCAAGGTTTATGTTACAATTTAGCACCCAGAAGAAACGTAGGAAGACGCATATAGCAGCGCACGACATAAAACGCCAGAAAGAGGAAACCCTCAAACAATTCATAGCCAGATATGCATCTGAAACTCAGGAGATAAGTGGATTACCCGAAAGTCATAAGATATCGGGACTCATCCACGGTCTCCGAATGCTAGAGCTAATCAAATACCTAACGACGAATCTACCTGAAACATACGATGAGCTTGTAACCAAAGCTCACGCCTGGATAGATGAAAACGAAGGCACCATTAAAAACATGGGTGTCGAAGGCGAAAGCAAAAGGGTAACGTTGTTGAGGTTAACAATGTCACCAAAAACGATTCTCGCAACAGAAAAGGTGGCACAAACATTCCCGCCCCCACCCAGATTAGTAACTAAGAAGAAAGATCAGAACAAATACTGTGACTTCTACAAAGATCACGGGCACAACACGGACTCGTGTCGAAACCTCCAGCGGGCCCTTGAAGATGCGATAACTGCTGGGAAACTAAAGCACCTGGAACAGAGCATAAACAGCAAAGATAGGGAACCCGAGGGAGGTCACCGCGAAGGTGTAAGCCCCAAAGCCGGATAAATCAGAACCTCGCAAAAATAAGTGGGGGTCACAAATGAAAACCTAAAATAATGGCTAGATTGACCTTCCTACGGAACGGAGAAGCAACGAAAGGGGACCTGCATCAAAACCCAGACACCAGGCTTCCGTCCGAGAGACAAGTAACGGAGCCAAGACTGGCGGGACAGGTCACTGGAACCCTCCGTAAGTAGGTTAAGGAAATTCCGAATCAACGGAAAAAAACCAGTGAAAGCCAAAGCAGTATGTACCATACTATGTAAAGGCCTTCTGCCTCTTATTTCTTCGAAAATAAATTTGCTTTCAAAAATCGATCGGAGAACATGCGCAAATATACATGTATATAAAAGACTTTATGAGAAGTTCAGGGGACGCCCGATAACGCTTCCATAAAGCAATTACGTCATAAGACGACTGCCATAAAACAATTAAGTTATAAGGCGACTGTCATAAGACAATAAACGAGCTCCAAACGCAATTCTAGAAGCTCAAGGGACAAAGCCTTAGCGATGTAACAACCCTCAATTTCCGACTAGGATAACTTACTTATATTTATCTAGGTATCTATCCCTAGAGGTTTATTAAGAGAATTGACCTTCTAGACATTTAGGGCATGGTGATATTTGCCCTTTAGTTCAATAGAATGCCAAAAGGAAGCCAGTTGCCTAGAAATGCCATAAATAAAAACTATAGTCATTCAAGACAATCTCAAGCTAAGTAGTTCTAATTGAACTTGACAAAATGTCAATGAACCAAAAAATTTTATTTCGAGAAGTTAAGTTATATAAATAATAAGGTAAGTCTCACAAGTTGTGATAACAACCATAAATCTTCATGTCCAACAATCTAACCACCAAGCTAATTAAAGTACATGTGAATATAGAAATATAATGACCATCTTACAATACATATTTATAAACTATTATGTACATAAAATGAGTTTATATAATAATAAGTATATATACGTTTAACATGAGTAACAATTTATAATAAAGAGCGAAGTAACAAATTAAAATACAAATATACATGCATATGTATATATACACGGCATGCATACATACATACAAACACAACTTAACAAAATAAATACAAGCACTTAACTAAATTTACATCCATCCATACAAAATATATTTATACACTTAGGAAAAACAACTACAAAATTAAAAATACAAACTTATATCCATACATACACTCCATACATCAAAAAAATTCAAAATCCCCTCCAAAATACTACCCCAAAACCGGCCTCCCCCTTCCCAAAACATTTCACCCAATTAAAATTCATCTAACAACTTTATCCTTACACTTCCAATGCAAAAGGTTACACCAACACTCCATCCTCTTACACCATATTCAATTCTTATCTTTCCCATACACACACATACATACTTTCTCTTCTCTCAAAACTCTCATTTCTCTCTTCCTTTCTCTTCCATTTACGGCTCAAAGATAAAGCAAGAACAAGAACAAAACTCAAGTATAATCAATAATAATAATAAGGGTTTGCTAAGGATTAATCAAGGGTTGATTCAAGATACGATTAAGGGTTATTACAAGCTTGGAATAAGGGTTATTAGGAGCTATAAGGCCACGAATTTTCTGCCAAAAATCATCTACAAAACCGTGCTCTTCAAGGGTATAAATCTTCATTCCTTTGTTTAATCTATCTTGTTTTTGTATATACTAAAAGATCTTTATCAAAAACCATGTTTTTCTTTGATTTTCTTCTTGAAAATACACTTAATGAGGGCATGTTGATAGAATCTTTCCTTTCATGTCATTGCATGTCAAGATCTAGAGGAAAGATTCAAGGATTTAACTCAAATAAGACCCAAAAGTCATGGTTCATGAGTAAGCTTTCAAATTTGTTGATAGCTCTTTACAAAATCGGTTTTTGTTGATAAGAATGAAGCTTAGTTGGGATTTTTCATAAATAAACTCTTTTTTATGTTGCAAGAAAGATTCAATAAAAGTTTTGTGGCTAAAATGTTTAGATGGTCACATGCATTCACTTCTTGGATGATTTTTGCAAGAACTATGTTTGTTGATTAAGTGTTGTATAAAATCAGTTTAGTATGATGATAAATGATCTTGAATATGTTTGAAATCAGTAAATATTGATGCTAAAATGATGCAAAATGAGTGTTGATCTTGTAAGTGATAAATTAAAGTGTTAATTAAGCAAGAAAGGTCATTGGTGAGTTGATATGATCAAGAACAAATCTGACAGAAACCATTTTCTGTCTTGGAACGTGTAAACTGGGCATGTGAGGGCCGTTTCAAGCAAAACTTTCAAAATAAAAGTTGTAGATAAAAGAGTTAAGTTTAACCTCCAACTGGAATTACTCAAAAATACTAAACCAAACCAAAGATATGATTTTTCTACTAAAACTGGTCAAGACTGCACTTTTGTATGGATATTTTATAAACTTTAACAATTTTTATCTCCTAAAACAAAAGGCTCCAGGAGGTCATACTTGGTGGAAAGTAGGTTCAATGTGTTCTAAACTTAAAATAAAATCACGGAATTTTTACTAAGAGCATAACCCAAAGAAATTTTATAAAACATTTGGGTATGCAAAACAGTGACTGTTTTGACCACTTTCACTTCTAAAAATATTTAGAGGTAGTAAACATTACCTAAAAATTAAGCCAAAATTTACATGATAAGTGGACACATATAGGTTATGGTATAAAAATCAGGAGGTTCCAAATAATTAGCCTTAACCCCGAATTAGTGGCCAACATTTCATAAATCTGTTGTATAGAAACAGAAAATTTGTAAGTAATCTTATAACTTGTGTGATGGGCTATGTAATGAACCAAGGAGTTAATGGGCTAGCCCGGCCCAAATTAATGAACCTATAAGAAACATAAATCAGTAGGCCCACTTGGCCCAATAAACCATATAGCCCAATAACCAATATAACCCATTAAGCACATAACCCAATTAAGGTTAAGCCCAATAACTAAACTAAGCCCAAATCACTTAAAAGCCCATAACACTTACACGAATTTCATAAACCCGAGTAATCATACGACATATTGAGAAGCATGTGAGTTAAAAGATAAACGTAATCAAAGTCACTCAAAACATAACTAAGCGGAATGAACATAAGTAATTACGTTAACCAAACTATAAATTGATATCACAAATGCTAATTCTTGCTATAATCGGTTACACATCAAATGATGAATAAGGATAATATAACTTAATATGGCATTGGCATATGATAACCTAAGAATCCAAACAAAACCACAAATGAAGACAAGTTACCGAAATTCTAACAACTTATAACTACGTGTATAATGAAAGTAACCTTTTACACCATCCATCTTTACAACCAAAACGATGCGAATATTAGCAATACATTTGGATCCCACAATTGATAGCAACATAATGAAAGTGGCATTTCTAAGTAATGGCTTAAGATAGGAACTTATGTATATTAGTCCTCTCGTAGGGATAGTCTTGGCTTTGAAACGTGATTGAGGAATATGACGGATATATGATCAATGAAGCGATAGATGGGAAGTACCCATTTTGGATAAGTGAATATGATATGCGGCATATTAAGGTGAGTCATAGCCCTCTTTCAAACTCTTTTATGTGTTTTACTTTCGGGGTGAAAAGCATGATAATTAAAATTGCTTTCTATATATGAAATGATTCTTGAAAGAATGATTATGATATGGGATATATTGTATGTTCAATGTGATATAAGTTATATGATGAGCTTGAGTTCTGTCAAACTGTTTCACTTCGGTACACTACTATTAACTCCGAAAGGGGAGGCCTGTAGTTAGAGGGTTGCGCAATTAGGATTTACGTCCCCCTCACTCACTAAGATGGCGGCGGGATGATTGGCCGCCTACGTGGCCACCTTCATTGCCGGCCGGCCTAGGGGTGCTCTAATCTACTTTATATTATCGGTCGTCTCCATGGCACGACCCATTCATTATTATTGCACGTGATTGACAGCATGTGCCTAGCATTATTGCTATTGGGACATACACTTTGGTTATTATTATCGGATGGCAGATCGGTCTTAGTAGTGGCTCAAGCACAAACTCATCGAAATTATGTCATTGGTAATCTTACCTTTGACCAAGTGTTGATAGTATTATTGGTGATTGGTTGATATTTGATGAACATACGGTTTGGGTATACGAAATTATAATAATACCCATGGTTGTATGGCAATGGCCTTTGTGGGACTTGGTGATATTGAATTAATGATGACCCGCATGGTTTGGGTGTGATATATGATAAACTGATTAATATATATTTTTCTCTCATGATGATTTTTATAAATGAGAACTTTATGGATTACCATGGATTTTTAAAAGTCTTGAAATGACATTTTGGTATTTGAAAAACTTGATGGATCGATATGGGAATTTTGCCGGCCATGTGGTTTGGGTATATTGATATGTAATAATATGTTTTCTAAGTTTTGAAATGAATATGTAACGAAATTTACTTGAAAACCTATGCACTCACCAACTACGTTTTCGTAGTTGACACTTTTTCTTCATGCTTTTCAGGATTTAGCGTAAGCTTTGAGGAATTATATGCATCATGATTATTTGCATTACACTTTGGAGTCAAAGATCAAACCTTGTGATGGGCAATGGAATCCGCCTTGATCATTGTAGTATACTATTTCATGTGCTTGTTATTTGTTTCGTGAACTTAATATTCAAGTATGGTGGACGCATTTGTACTTGGAAATTGGTTCACATGCTTGTGCATTGTAAAATTCTTTTATCAAATAAAGATATGGTGAATGTTATTTATAATCCTTTGTTTTGAATGCTCGACTTTCTGTACATCTCATTGTTCTGCCTTAGTTGGGGTGTTACAGAAAATGGCATCAGAGCCTAAGGTTATAGAGAACATTGGAGTTCCTCCGGGAATTTCAAAACTATAGCCGCTTTTCAAAACGAATTTTTATAGTCGAGTCGAGCATAAGGTTAAGCGGGTTAGTTTGAGCTTTACATGGTAGGACCATAATTAAACGTAAACTCATGAATCTACGTTTAATTATGAGAGGACCATGTAAAACTCAAACGGCCACTTGGACTTATGTTCAAAAGGATTCCGTTTCAAAAAAAAGATCTTTATTAAATCCGTTTTTATGAGCATACGTGTTACATCTAGACATTCACCTAAGCACATATAATGATTCGAGATTTGCTTTATGTAAGGATTATGCTAGTCTAGTAGGATTCCACCATATGCACATTAGAGTTGAAATGAACCTAAGATTGAAAGATATTCGTTGATGCATACTGTTATATGCTATAACATGTGAATTTGAACATGATTTGATTGCAATGTGACAGTTTATAATGTGCAATGTGAAAGTTGAAATGTAACACCCGTCATTTAAAAATCTGGATTTTCAAAAACTTTGCTGTTAGGTCCAGATTTATTGGACTCACTCCAGACTCGACTACTGGAGCCTTACTGAAGATCTGTCCAGTATCTGACCTACTCCAGACTTGGAATCTGGAATCCCATATGAAGATTTGTCCAGAAATAATTGAAGATCAGTGAGCATATACTTGTATAGGAAATCTGGAGTATTCTCCAGATTAGCTCACTGGACTTCACCCCAGTCCAGATCTACTCTACTGAAGACATTCTGACTGAAGTCAAAGACTGAAGGAAGAATAAAGAAGACTGACAAATGGCGGAGTCCACTGGAAGTCTTACCAGATCTGCACACTGGAGGATTGTTAGTGTTCTAGATCCTGCAAGTCTGAACACTGATAATCGAGGATTGACTTTTGCCTTTACACACTTTCCAAAGAACAATCCACTTGTTCTCTACCAAAGTATACGTGTGTTAAGGTGGTTGGATAAAAGGATACACTTGCACTTGATGTGACTTTATCCTTATCTTATCCAATACATTTAATGTTCTTGTTCGATCATTAAATGTATGCAACCATATTTGTACGGCACAAAATTCACTGGTGAATTTTGTTGCCTATAAATACAAAGTCATTTCCTTGACAAAAACACTTTTAAGCATTCATTTTGCATTTAAGTGAATTTGTCCAAATACTCTCGATCTTAAACAGGGATACTTCACAACTTTAAGTATCTCGATCCTAAAGAGTTATTTGAACAAATATAGATCATTTGTAACTCATAGGTTGTTAGGATACATACTTAATTGTATTATCTTGATTCCGCAACAACCTTGTGTTTTATTTAACATCATAAATAAAATACCCATGAAACAATACATAATGTTCCACTTTATTTGTTTATTGCTTTAAGTCTTGTATTACTTTATTTATATACTTGCATTTATATTTAAGTAATACTAGTTCTTTTCTAGTGATTATTAGACTTGTTGTATTTACACATTCTTGGTTTAACCATCGAACTTAAGGGACTCAACATTTGGTATCAGAGCAGAAGGCTAAACATTGCCTAGATCTGTTTCTTGATGGCTAACCAAGAAAATACACAAGGTTTTAGTCTTGGTCCTGATCCTAATGCAAACATTAATGATCAAAATGAACCACCAATTGTCAATAACACTAATCCTCCACCTCCTCCTACTCCTGCTTCTCCACACGTGCATGTGCACTACTCAAATAATCCTGTTCCTAAATTCAGTGGGAACAGTGATGAATTTGGTACGTGGAAGGCTAGGATGGTTTTGCATGTCACTGGTATTGAGAGGAATTTGATGAAAATTTTAAACGAAGGTCCTTATGTACCAACATCACCTCTCAATCCCCTTCTTGATCCTTCTGGATCTAGAAGAGGAAGGGAAAAGAGGGAGGAACATTGGTCTGAAAAGGAGAGGAGATTGGTGAATCTAGACACCCTTCTCAAAAACATGATCCTCGGGGCCGTTCAAGAAACCCTAATTCCCACACTAGTTCTTTTTCCTAGTGCTAAAACCATGTGGGATGAACTTTTAAACCAACATGAAGGAGGAGATGACACCATTGTCACCGGAAAGGTCTCCTTAAACAAGAGGTATGAGTCATTTTTTGCTCAACATAACGAGTCTCTCACTGGTACTTACACCAGATTTATGAGTATCATAAACCAATTGAGAGGTCTTGGGGTTGAGAAGGACAAGGATATACTTCTGAGAAATTTTGTGACATTCTACCCACCAAATGGTCTCATATGATCCTGGTCTTACGACAAGGAAAAACTCTGCACATACACACTCTCTCAACTCTTTATGGAGCTTTCAGGTACACTGAAGAAAATCAAGCTCAGAGAGTGGTGCAGAACAAGATGCCTTTAACCATGCCTCCAGTAGTTCTAATGTGATCAGTCATACTGAACCACAAGGTACAACACTGATATCTTCTGAGAATGTATTTTCTATGAAGAAGATGGTGTCTGAAATCATGGATTCTGGAGAGTCCAGTCAAGTCTCTCCAGACTGTTGTGATGAAACTGAAGATGATGACCTTATGCAATGATTGCTAAAACGTTTAACCGTTTCAAAGCAAGAGCAAATAGCCATCTGGACAATTTGCATCCAGTTCTTCCACTGACAAGACCAATTTGACATGCTTTTAGTGTGGCAAAAAGGGTCATTTCATGAAAGAGTGCAGGTCCAACCAGTTTGCATCCAAGCCTGGTCCATTCTCTTCTAATAATAAGCCCGATGATAGCTATAAATGAAATATAAAAAGCTTAAGGCCCAAATTTCTCTCATGGCACAACAAATTGAAACAATAATAAGTGCATGATTGCTACAACTGAAGAGAAGTGGGTTCCTTCTGATGACTCATCTGTTGATGAAGAAGAGAAAGAGATTGCTGTTACATGGCTCTGGCAGACGAAGAGCACCTGGTGAAGGAAGATGTCACATCTGGACGATGGGTGGACATTGTTATCAAAAAGGTTAGTGATTATGATAATGCAACTGACCAAGAACTAAAACTGGACATTGCTGAAGCTTTAAATTCTGATTTGATTTTTGTAGAAACTGTTAGATCTGATTGTGTAAATGGTCTAGAAACAGATTCTTCTGAAATAAATGCTTTAAAATCAAAATTAAAAGAACTTCAAGACATTGAACTGGCATTTCAAGCCCAGGCTCTGGTAACTGAACAATTGATCCAAGAAAAACAAGATCTTGAGATCATTTTAGAAAAAGAAAAACTGGTAATTATCATGGCTAGAAACCAAAAAGCCATATGATGCTGGAGTAAATCAATTTCCTACTCAAAAACGTGCATATTTAGATGGAAATACTCATGTTAATACCAGTAATCGATCGATTACCAGAGGGATTCAGGCCCACCACTGTTTATGATGAGCCTGTAACTCCCAAGGCCAATACTTTCCCAGTTCTTTGCCCAGAGGTTAAGACTGGAGCTGTCCAGATGACTGCTCCAGTTAAAAAGGTTAAGCAGAATAGACCTTTGCCTCAG
>CM067169.1:110931707-110987028 GCA_034093135.1 Erigeron breviscapus | reverse complement strand
TAATCAGTTTATCATATATCACACCCAAACCATGCGGGTCATCATTAATTCAATATCACCAAGTCCCACAAAGGCCATTGCCATACAACCATGGGTATTATTATAATTTCGTATACCCAAACCGTATGTTCATCAAATATCAACCAATCACCAATAATACTATCAACACTTGGTCAAAGGTAAGATTACCAATGACATAATTTCGATGAGTTTGTGCTTGAGCCACTACTAAGACCGATCTGCCATCCGATAATAATAACCAAAGTGTATGTCCCAATAGCAATAATGCTAGGCACATGCTGTCAATCACGTGCAATAATAATGAATGGGTCGTGCCATGGAGACGACCGATAATATAAAGTAGATTAGAGCACCCCTAGGCCGGCCGGCAATGAAGGCGGCCACGTAGGCAGGCCAATCATCCCGCCGCCATCTTAGTGAGTGAGGGGGACGTAAATCCTAATTGCGCAACCCTCTAACTACAGGCCTCCCCTTTCGGAGTTAATAGTAGTGTACCGAAGTGAAACAGTTTGACAGAACTCAAGCTCATCATATAACTTATATCACATTGAACATACAATATATCCCATATCATAATCATTCTTTCAAGAATCATTTCATATATAGAAAGCAATTTTAATTATCATGCTTTTCACCCCGAAAGTAAAACACATAAAAGAGTTTGAAAGGGGCTATGACTCACCTTAATATGCCGCATATCATATTCACTTATCCAAAATGGGTACTTCCCATCTATCGCTTCATTGATCATATATCCGTCATATTCCTCAATCACGTTTCAAAGCCAAGACTATCCCTACGAGAGGACTAATATACATAAGTTCCTATCTTAAGCCATTACTTAGAAATGCCACTTTCATTATGTTGCTATCAATTGTGGGATCCAAATGTATTGCTAATATTCGCATCGTTTTGGTTGTAAAGATGGATGGTGTAAAAGGTTACTTTCATTATACACGTAGTTATAAGTTGTTAGAATTTCGGTAACTTGTCTTCATTTGTGGTTTTGTTTGGATTCTTAGGTTATCATATGCCAATGCCATATTAAGTTATATTATCCTTATTCATCATTTGATGTGTAACCGATTATAGCAAGAATTAGCATTTGTGATATCAATTTATAGTTTGGTTAACGTAATTACTTATGTTCATTCCGCTTAGTTATGTTTTGAGTGACTTTGATTACGTTTATCTTTTAACTCACATGCTTCTCAATATGTCGTATGATTACTCGGGTTTATGAAATTCGTGTAAGTGTTATGGGCTTTTAAGTGATTTGGGCTTAGTTTAGTTATTGGGCTTAACCTTAATTGGGTTATGTGCTTAATGGGTTATATTGGTTATTGGGCTATATGGTTTATTGGGCCAAGTGGCCTACTGATTTATGTTCCTTATAGGTTCATTAATTGGGCCGGGCTAGCCCATTAACTCCTTGGTTCATTACATAGCCCATCACACAAGTTATAAGATTACTTACAAATTTTCTGTTTCTATACAACAGATTTATGAAATGTTGGCCACTAATTCGGGGTTAAGGCTAATTATTTGGAACCTCCTGATTTTTATACCATAACCTATATGTGTCCACTTATCATGTAAATTTTGGCTTAATTTTTAGGTAATGTTTACTACCTCTAAATATTTTTAGAAGTGAAAGTGGTCAAAACAGTCACTGTTTTGCATACCCAAATGTTTTATAAAATTTCTTTGGGTTATGCTCTTAGTAAAAATTCCGTGATTTTATTTTAAGTTTAGAACACATTGAACCTACTTTCCACCAAGTATGACCTCCTGGAGCCTTTTGTTTTAGGAGATAAAAATTGTTAAAGTTTATAAAATATCCATACAAAAGTGCAGTCTTGACCAGTTTTAGTAGAAAAATCATATCTTTGGTTTGGTTTAGTATTTTTGAGTAATTCCAGTTGGAGGTTAAACTTAACTCTTTTATCTACAACTTTTATTTTGAAAGTTTTGCTTGAAACGGCCCTCACATGCCCAGTTTACACGTTCCAAGACAGAAAATGGTTTCTGTCAGATTTGTTCTTGATCATATCAACTCACCAATGACCTTTCTTGCTTAATTAACACTTTAATTTATCACTTACAAGATCAACACTCATTTTGCATCATTTTAGCATCAATATTTACTGATTTCAAACATATTCAAGATCATTTATCATCATACTAAACTGATTTTATACAACACTTAATCAACAAACATAGTTCTTGCAAAAATCATCCAAGAAGTGAATGCATGTGACCATCTAAACATTTTAGCCACAAAACTTTTATTGAATCTTTCTTGCAACATAAAAAAGAGTTTATTTATGAAAAATCCCAACTAAGCTTCATTCTTATCAACAAAAACCGATTTTGTAAAGAGCTATCAACAAATTTGAAAGCTTTCTCATGAACCATGACTTTTGGGTCTTATTTGAGTTAAATCCTTGAATCTTTCCTCTAGATCTTGACATGCAATGACATGAAAGGAAAGATTCTATCAACATGCCCTCATTAAGTGTATTTTCAAGAAGAAAATCAAAGAAAAACATGGTTTTTGATAAAGATCCTTTAGTATATACAAAAACAAGATAGATTAAACAAAGGAATGAAGATTTATACCCTTGAAGAGCACGGTTTTGTAGATGATTTTTGGCAGAAAATTCGTGGCCTTATAGCTCCTAATAACCCTTATTCCAAGCTTGTAATAACCCTTAATCGTATCTTGAATCAACCCTTGATTAATCCTTAGCAAACCCTTATTATTATTATTGATTATACTTGAGTTTTGTTCTTGTTCTTGCTTTATCTTTGAGCCGTAAATGGAAGAGAAAGGAAGAGAGAAATGAGAGTTTTGAGAGAAGAGAAAGTATGTGTGTGTGTATGGGAAAGATAAGAAATGAATATGGTGTAAGAGGATGGAGTGTTGGTGTAACCTTTTGCATTGGAAGTGTAAGGATAAAGTTGTTAGATGAATTTTAATTGGGTGAAATGTTTTGGGAAGGGGGAGGCCGGTTTTGGGGTAGTATTTTGGAGGGGATTTTGAATTTTTTTGATGTATGGAGTGTATGTATGGATATAAGTTTGTATTTTTAATTTTGTAGTTGTTTTTCCTAAGTGTATAAATATATTTTGTATGGATGGATGTAAATTTAGTTAAGTGCTTGTATTTATTTTGTTAAGTTGTGTTTGTATGTATGTATGCATGCCGTGTATATATACATATGCATGTATATTTGTATTTTAATTTGTTACTTCGCTCTTTATTATAAATTGTTACTCATGTTAAACGTATATATACTTATTATTATATAAACTCATTTTATGTACATAATAGTTTATAAATATGTATTGTAAGATGGTCATTATATTTCTATATTCACATGTACTTTAATTAGCTTGGTGGTTAGATTGTTGGACATTTAGAAGATTTATGGTTGTTATCACAACTTGTGAGACTTACCTTATTATTTATATAACTTAACTTCTCGAAATAAAATTTTTTGGTTCATTGACATTTTGTCAAGTTCAATTAGAACTACTTAGCTTGAGATTGTCTTGAATGATATAGTTTTTGTTTATGGCATTTCTAAGGCAACTGGCTTCCTTTTGGCATTCTATTGAACTAAAGGGCAAATATCACCATGCCCTAAATGTCTAGAAGGTCAATTCTCTTAATAAACCTCTAGGGATAGATACCTAGATAAATATAAGTAAGTTATCCTAGTCGGAAATTGAGGGTTGTTACATCGCT
The DNA here is from genome assembly GCA_034093135.1 of Erigeron breviscapus. Taxonomy (NCBI): domain Eukaryota; kingdom Viridiplantae; phylum Streptophyta; class Magnoliopsida; order Asterales; family Asteraceae; genus Erigeron; species Erigeron breviscapus. Next base: position 110,983,253 of record CM067169.1, on the reverse strand, counting down.
AAGGCTTTGTCCCTTGAGCTTCTAGAATTGCGTTTGGAGCTCGTTTATTGTCTTATGACAGTCGCCTTATAACCTAATTGTTTTATGGCAGTCGTCTTATGACGTAATTGCTTTATGGAAGCGTTATCGGGCGTCCCCTGAACTTCTCATAAAGTCTTTTATATACATATATATATTTGCGCATGTTCTCGATCGATCTTTTGAAAGCAAATTTATTTTCGAAGAAATAAGAGGCAGAAGGCCTTTACATAGTATGGTACATACTGCTTTGGCTTTCACTGGTTTTTTTCCGTTGATTCGGAATTTCCTTAACCTACTTACGGAGGGTTCCAGTGACCTGTCCCGCCAGTCTTGGCTCCGTTACTTGTCTCTCGGACGGAAGCCTGGTGTCTGGGTTTTGATGCAGGTCCCCTTTCGTTGCTTCTCCGTTCCGTAGGAAGGTCAATCTAGCCATTATTTTAGGTTTTCATTTGTGACCCCCACTTATTTTTGCGAGGTTCTGATTTATCCGGCTTTGGGGCTTACACCTTCGCGGTGACCTCCCTCGGGTTCCCTATCTTTGCTGTTTATGCTCCGTTCCAGGTGCTTTAGTTTCCCAGCAGTTATCGCATCTTCAAGGGCCCGCTGGAGGTTTCGACACGAGTCCGTGTTGTGCCCGTGATCTTTGTAGAAGTCACAGTATTTGTTCTGATCTTTCTTCTTAGTTACTAATCTGGGTGGGGGCGGGAATGTTTGTGCCACCTTTTCTGTTGCGAGAATCGTTTTTGGTGACATTGTTAACCTCAACAACGTTACCCTTTTGCTTTCGCCTTCGACACCCATGTTTTTAATGGTGCCTTCGTTTTCATCTATCCAGGCGTGAGCTTTGGTTACAAGCTCATCGTATGTTTCAGGTAGATTCGTCGTTAGGTATTTGATTAGCTCTAGCATTCGGAGACCGTGGATGAGTCCCGATATCTTATGACTTTCGGGTAATCCACTTATCTCCTGAGTTTCAGATGCATATCTGGCTATGAATTGTTTGAGGGTTTCCTCTTTCTGGCGTTTTATGTCGTGCGCTGCTATATGCGTCTTCCTACGTTTCTTCTGGGTGCTAAATTGTAACATAAACCTTGCTTTAAGGTCCTCGAAGTCGTTGGAGGATCCTTTGCTTAGGTTATCGCTCCATTCTTTTGCCTTTCCTGTTAGGAACTAAGAAAAAATTTGGCAAATCTATTTCGGGTCCCACTTTCGGATTGCTGCAACCCTGGTAAAGTTATTTAGGAAGTCCGTCGGGTCCTCCTCACCATTATAGTATATATTTTCAGGTTGCGCCTCTTCCTTCTTTGCTAGTCGGCTTGGTGCTTTTCCAATAGGCAAATTATTTGCATTTGCTTCGTTCATCGTAGGTATGGGCTCGGGTGGAGGAGGTTTTTCCCTTTTTATATTCCTTAATGGTTTTGTTTCGCACTCTTCTCGGGCTTGATTACTGCTCGGGTGGTCTGTTTGCTTTTTTGTTATTTTTGTCTGATTCGCTTCTTCGTAGCAGCTCTCCCATGTAGCCTGGGAGTTTCGTCTGACGAGGGGACCCTGTGTTGATTTGTTTTGTGCTTCCCCTTCGTATGGGTTAACAGGCTCTGGTTCGTAAACTTGACATGTTTCTCTTAGTCGTCTTATTATCACGCATAGTGCGTCATAGTTTGCCTGTACGTAAGCGTCGGTGATCCCCTTATCTATTAATGCGGATATCCTTTCTCCAGTTTTGTCAATTATCGTCGTAGGTGGCGCGTTGATTAAAGGGACTGGGAATCGAGGTCCTTCCATGTCTCCTAAGTTGTGCCTCCGTTCATCCCGTTCTGTCTTCCGGGCTTTTCTACATGTTAAGTTATCTTCGTCCCGAGGCGTTGTCCTCATATTTTCCTGGCTCATCAGTCCGACCAGGGTTATGCTTGGGGCTTGGGTTGACGATCCCTCCGGGAGCTTAGCTTGACTGAGGCCTGGGATGCTCAACTCGTGCTCTTTACGCTTCTTGTCCTGTATTCTTGCCACAAGCTTCTCCTGTCGGGGGCTTCCCATTTTTGTGGGTGCCTCGCTTTGACAAGGTCAGACTTTTATAATTCTTTCCGGATTCTGGGCGGGCGGGCCGGGTAACGAGCTACCATGGTTCTCACCTCGTGATACCGGTTCGGGTCCGCTCCGTTTTATGTCCAGCAATCCCTGGGTCAATTTGTCATGACCATGGCTTTGTGGCCCCGATATGGTCCTGGTTCGGATCTTGTCCCGTGGTTTCGGTACGGATGCGTCCTTGGATGAGCCCGACGGCCTTATAGTGAGCTCTCTCTGGTCTTCATCAAGTAATCCTGATATTGTCGTGTTTTGGTGCTGATTTCTCAGCCCTATTGTAGGCTCACTTTGCTTTCCGCCTAGTGACCCATGTATGGGTATGCCTTGCGCTAGGATCACTGGCATTGTTTGCGTCTTCCTCGAGTCGCCTGTGTTCGCAGCATTCTTCCCGTATATTCTTTCCCTTAACGGAGTGCCTAGAAGGTTTCGAAAGGTTAGGTGGCCGGCACACATTGATCCAATCTTTTGAATCCGAGAGCGTACGGACCAGAGGCCTCTTGCCCTTTTAGGCTTTGGTCCTCCTGTGTCAGCGCATCATCCTCTCTAGACCGTCTCTGTGGTTCTAATCTCTCCTCAGTTACCACCGCTGCATCGTCACAGGCGATTGTTTGAGGGCCTGGCATACGCGGGCTTTTATGACGTCGTGTCCCCATATCCGGATCCTCTTGAGGCAGGTGCGGTCTCTTTACACCTCCGTATTCTGATAGACGATCAACTCCCAGTTTGGCCATCGCAACTGATTATTATGATAGTGGGTGGGTGTCGTGAGAAGCAGTTTAGAGGTCCCACGGATGGCGCCAATTTGTTTGATCAAATATTCGCACTATGGCTAAACCGGAGGAGTGAGTATGGTTGGTGGTGTTTTATTGGCGATTCCCTTACGGTCAGAGGGTCAGAGACCGCTTTACGCCTGTAGTTGGTTGATCCTAAGCCGTAGAGATCGACTTAGGATTAGGGTTATTCGAGGTCGAATAGACTATGAATGATTGTAGGGTTTTAGTATATCGTGTGTTGTGTATGATGATGAATGTGTCGTAAGGCTTCTTCCTCTATTTATATAGAGGGTAGATAACTTGGAGAGGAGGATAAGAGAATTAGGGTGAATCTCTTCCTCCTTTGAGAATATCTTATTTCCTTTTTGAGGAGATTCATGGTAATCTTGTTACCAAGTCGCGTCCGAGTAAATCGGAGCTAGATATATGTTTTAATCGGATAGTCATGGAAAAGATTTATATCCGATCTTTATTTATATATTTGCTTCAGAACTGGGGATTGTTATCCTAAGCTCCGTATTAACCGAACTGGACGGAGGTCGAGCTCCGTTCTGGTCATAATTTTATCTGTACGAAGGTGACTTCGTATCTGCTTCAGTTGCGGAGGTAGAGCTCCGTACGGGTATATCATCAGGCGCCAAAAACATGATGTGTAAAATCTAGTCTTAAATTTAAAAACAAGAAATACCCTAGAACTGACTACTACACACTCTCGGGCAGTGGACCCGTTCGTATGCAATATAGTTTAAAGGTAAGTCCAGGATCGAACACAGGGACTGATTTAGAGCAAGCGAGTTTAATGTAGTTTAAGAAAAGCTTTGGATTTTAAGGACTCCCGTCACGTTGGATTTTGAGAATAGTTAGTTAAATTGGAAAGTTAGTAATTCCGTAGAATTAATTGAAAAGAGAGTTTTTAATATCAAAATTAATTAAAAGATCATCTACTTCGACTCCATGACACAACTTATTTAGGTTGCATTTAAGTTAAAACCAATTCAATTATGCTGATTTTATAACGAGGTTAGACAAGAACTCACTAGTTGGCCACCTAGCTTATTACCCTATCCGAACCCATTAACCAATTGCTCAATCCCTGAGATCCGGTTACCACCTTCTCTATCAAGACCTACTGAATTGACTAATTTTATTTGTTATTGTAAACAATTTCATCTACCGATTTTACCAAACCGTTAACACTTTGAATTATATTATCTATTGTCGTTTATTAACTCGTTACCACAAGTCAACACCTATTAATTGTACCCTATCAACTAGAACAATATACTCCTAAACTTATATACCTCTAAATCATTCATACATTATCAACGAAACAGTAGATAAGTGAACAAGAACTCAAAACATTAAGATCTCGACAAAACGTTTAACTATCAATATTGATTTCATAAAATATGCAACCATTATTCATTGTGTCACTTCATCTAATAGATGATAAAACACTTAGCTACGCATGTGAAGACAAATAAAACTAACAATTATAAAATAAATAGAATTCATAATGATAATTGTATAGTATATAGTCTTAATATTAAACAACTAATAATAATAATACCAATATAATAATAATAACTTAAAAATAAAGAATCGAACGAGATGTTTGTTGCGGCAGTGTCGAAGTCGAACAAAAGCTTGGCTCTAGTCTTTGATCTATCTCTCGTCCAAATGCCCACAAAAAGTCAAAGACTTTTTGCGGCTGCTTCCAACCCCACGACTAGCCGACCTCCAAACTCTCCTGCCCAATTCTCCTTTTTTCATATGAATTAATTTTGTATATATAAGAACTTGAGTTGAAGTCGGTTAGCAAATAATCAGCCAAATCTTGGGCTCCTACTTTGGCCCATCCATACAATCAATAGCCCAACTCCTTTTGTTTGATGTGTAGCCCACGAGAATAATGTGACCAGTTTCTCCCAATTGGCCGAAGTCCTTAACATATATCAAAGTCTTATAAAATTTGTCATATCAGTTTTATCTTTAGATCCTTTTTCATCATAGAGCGTCAACTTTTAGGTTACTTCCATCAAATTCCATCCAAGACCTACAATTAAAATAAAAAAACATATTAAATACAATAGCCTTTAAAAATGATACAATTTAAGTATAAAAGTGATGATATCGCATAAAATACATATGCATAAAATAGGCGATATCAAATTAAATGACACTTAAACTACAAAAATTAAATGACACTTAAACTATAAAAAAAAGAAATTAAAAATAAAAAATTATTTAACCTCGGGTTGCCTCCCGGAAGCGCTAATTTTTGTTCGAGTGATTAGTTTGACTCCAACATTATTTACAAGAAATTAAAAGGTCTTCCCCCACACTTAAGTTCAAGTGTGGATGAAAGTAGTGATACATACCTCTAAAAAATAAATTACCTAACCAAAGATGGAAAGGAGAAACGGTAAATTCAGTCAGAAGCACATCATGTTGGAACACACTTGTTGGTTTCTTTGCATAGGCAATGGAGTCTAATGGATCAACTTCTTTTAAATCAACTTTCACCAATGATAATGAAAGGAAATCAACATCTTGAGCCTCCTGCATTATTATCTTACTCAATATATCACCGGGCTCCATAAATTCCTCTAAAAACTCCTCCATGGTCAAGTCACCAAGATCTGAATATGAATAACCATCACTCGGCTCCCCAAATTCATGCAAGAATTCTTCTAAATCCATTTTTTCCTATAAAAGTAAACAATAGAAACCCCGTGAAAAGCAAGTGTGTAAAACAAATTTAACTAAATAAGAAAAATAAAATAAAAATTACCACTAAACTATGCTAAACTAATAAAGCAAGTAACTTTCTCGTAAATGAATACAAAAAAGGGTCAAACTACAAAATCTCAAACTAAACTCTTAAAATCAGTCCCCGGCAGCGGCGCCAAAAACTTGATGTGTAAAATCTAGTCTTAAATTTAAAAACAAGAAATACCCTAGAACTGACTACTACACACTCTCGGGCAGTGGACCCGTTCGTATGCAATATAGTTTAAAGGTAAGTCCAGGATCGAACACAAGGACTGATGCAAGCGAGTTTAATGTAGTTTAAGAAAAGCTTTGGATTTTAAGGACTCCTGTCACGTTGGATTTTGAGAATAGTTAGTTAAATTGGAAAGTTAGTAATTCCGTAGAATTAATTGAAAAGAGAGTTTTTAATATCAAAATTAATTAAAAGATCATCTACTTCGACTCCATGACACAACTTATTTAGGTTGCATTTAAGTTAAAACCAATTCAATTATGCTGATTTTATAACGAGGTTAGACAAGAACTCACTAGTTGGCCACCTAGCTTATTACCCTATCCGAACCCATTAACCAATTGCTCAATCCCTGAGATCCGGTTACCACCTTCTCTATCAAGACCTACTGAATTGACTAATTTTATTTGTTATTGTAAACAATTTCATCTACCGATTTTACCAAACCGTTAACACTTTGAATTCTATTATCTATTGTCGTTTATTAACTCGTTACCACAAGTCAACACCTATTAATTGTACCCAATCAACTAGAACAATGTACTCCTAAACGTAGATACCTCTAAATCATTCATACATTATCAACAAAACAGTAGATAAGTGAACAAGAACTCAAAACATTAAGATCTCGACAAAACGTTTAACTATCAATATTGAATTCATAAGATATGCAACCATTATTCATTGTGTCACTTCATCTAATAGAAGATAAAACACTTAGCTACGCATGTGAAGACAAATAAAACTAACAATTATAAAATAAATAGAATTCATAATGATAATTGTATAGTATATAGTCTTAATATTAAACAACTAATAATAATACTAATGGAATAATAATAATTAAAAAGAAAGAATCGAACGAGATGTTTGTTGCGGAAATGTCGAAGTCGAACAAAAGCTTGGCTCTAGTCTTTGATCTATCTCTCGTCCAAATGCCCACAAAAAGTCAAAGACTTGTTAGTGCATGATTCTCAGTGACATGAGCATTCTAGATATGTGAAGTATATTTGTAATTTTCTTGTAATTACCGTTTGTCAATAATATTACCTTGGCATATATTGTTGATCCAATTGGGATCCATTTATGTTTATATGTTTGTTTATTATTTGTATTTTGCAGGTTTTAGACATAACATGTAAAGAGTCATTAAGTTAATATTGTTTCTGCGTTTAACAGCAGTTGAGATATTAACTTAATGTACTTCCAAAGGGAAGTTAAGATAATTGTGTTTCTGCGTATTAACAGCAGGATAAACATTATCTTATATACACACTTCCAATAGGTAATATATAGACGTTGTTTCCGCGTATTCACATCAGTAGAAATGTTGTCGAAAGCTAATGTTGTTTCTGCGTATATTTACAGCAGTTGAAACATTAGTGAGTTAATGTCGGTTCTGCGTCTTGACAGCAGTAAAGACATTAACTCTGAGTGTAATGTACGTTCTGCGTCTTGACAGCAGTAAAGACATTAACTCAACATATCCTAAGTGTTATTTGAGGGTTCTTAGGAACGAGCAAAAGTTTTGTTTGTTCAAGTAAGAACACTCAAATGGTCATTTGAGAGTTTCTAAAAAACAAGCAAAAGTATGATTGTTCATAAGAACTCTCAAATGGTTTGAGAGTTTCTGTGGAAACAAGCAAAAGTATGCTTGACCACAAGAACTCTCAAACTGTTTTGTGTGTTCAGGGAAACACGCAAACGGCCAAAACCCTAATGGGCTTGGGCTTAAAGAAACACGCAAACCCAATAGGGATTTGCGTGTTCCTGGCCGCGCCTATATATATGGGTGTGTGTTCATGCGTGTTAAAAACAAGAGTGTAGAGAGAGAAACGAGCAAATCCTAGAGAGAGAAAACTAAGAACACGCATAGTATTGTCTTGTGGGTGATACTCGTCTCGTGCACGAACCGCAAACACACACCCGGCCCCCGAACGGCTCGTAGACTTAGATTACCACGTGTTTGGTAAAGTGAGTCCGGAGAGCCGTTCCCCCGAGTGTTTATATTCACGCAAAAAGATATATATATATATATAGTGTTATATATATCATCTAAAGGTTGATATAAAAACCGTGGGTTATCTCGAGGAATTTCCGCACCTCGACATATCCTTAAGTCGATCTCGGTTCGATAGAAGTACAAGATCCGGGGGACTTACAAGACTTTTTGCGGCTGCTTCCAACCCCACGACTAGCCGACCTCCAAACTATCCTGCCCAATTCTCCTTTTTTCGTATGAATTAATTTTGTATATATAAGAACTTGAGTTGAAGTGGGTTAGCAAATAAACAGCCAAATCTTGGGCTCCTACTTTGGCCCATCCATACAATCAATAGCCCAACTCCTTTTGTTTGATGTGTAGCCCACGAGAATATGTGATCAGTTTCTCCCAATTGGCCGAAGTCCTTAACTTTATCAAAGTCTTATAAAATTTGTCATATCAGTTTTATCTTTAGATCCTTTTTCATCATAGACTTTTAGGTTACTTCCATCAAATTCCATCCAAGACCTACAATTAAAATAAAAAAACATATTAAATACAATAGCCTTTAAAAATGATACAATTTAAATATAAAAGTGATGATATCGCATAAAATATATATGCATACAATAGGCGATAACTACGATATCAACTACCCAATCTTGTTCCGGAGGGTCCTACTGAATCGGTAACTACGATGCCTAATCGTATCTTTAACGATAGTTATAGATACCGTGGAAATCTTCCACAACAGGCTCGACCGAGGGACAGAAACCTCTTTGGTGTGCTTGTTAATCCCGCTTATGTTGCTCCAGAACATAATGGATTTGCGCATGAGGATTCTGATGTTGAAGGTGATGTTGCTGCTGCTCCACAGCCAGTTTCTCCACAACCTCTTATGGCACCAGTGATACTACCACAACAACAACAACAACCAGAACAACCACCTCCAGCTGCAGCAGAGGCTCCTCAAGTGTTGTTGGTCCAGGAAGAAGCTGCTGAAGCAAATCCTGAGATCGTTGCTGAACAACCTCTTGCACAAAACCAAGAAGTCAACATGAATGTTGACGATAGGGGTTTGGGTGCAGAGCAAGTCGACAATATGGTTATCGATAACCAAGACGATGCTGCTGATTACATTGGAGGAGATGTCAACCAAGGAGAAGGAGGTAACGGGGATGATGATAGAGATGATGACGGGGATGATGGTCAAGATAATGTTGCTGACAGAGTACCTGATGAGCGTCCATTTTGTGATAAAAACCCCTAGTGACAGAGTACCTGATGAGCAACAGCCACCAGCGCCGCTAGCCATCACCAGCGCCGCTCCCCAGATCACCAGCGCCACTAGCCCAGGAAAGCCCAGGACCAGCGCCGCTGGTCAGCCCAGATCAGAAACCGACTTTTGCATCTATTTAAGTCGAACTAACCCTCAAAACCCTAAGAGAGGGCCGATTCAGCAGCCCTAGCCGCCCAGCAACAACCCTAGGTCGATCTTGCAGATTCCAAGAAGGTTTTGGAGCTTCTAACACCTTCCGATCTTCATCCTCGGTCTAGATTTATCTCTTTTATTTACTTATCTTATTGAACAATGTCTTTCAACTTTTCAGACATTGTTATTCCTTTAATAATGCTAGGCTAGTAGGCTGAATACTTGTTTGGATCGATGTGATCATGTAGACGTTTATTGTTTTACTGTGTTTGTTTAGATTCTGTTGGAGTGTGTTTTACTATTTATCGTAGATCCATGTTTATTACTAATTCATGTTGCTATTGGTTTTATGATGAGCATCCATTTTGTGATAAAAACCCCTAGTGAAAGGCTTCATTTCTATGCTTAAATGAGTTATTATTCCAGAACCATCGGTACTTAATGAATGATTTGTTTATGCAGGTTCACGGAAGATGCAAGAGAGGGTAAATGACATCAAGTGACTCAAGAAGGAAGCCTATGAAGATACAAGACACAAGGAAGTGATTCGGGAGCCAAACGAAGACGCACGAAAAAGAACAGCAGCCACCAGCGCCGCTTCCCAGATCACCAGCGCCGCTAGCCCAGGAAAGCCCAGGACGAGCGCCGCTGGTCAGCCCACCAGCGCCGCTGGTCGGCCTAGATCAGAAACCGACTTTTGCATCTATTTAAGTCGAACTAACCCTCAAAACCCAAGGAGAGAGCCGATTCAGCAGCCCTAGCCGCCCAACAACAACCCTAGGTCGATCTTGCAGATTCCAATAAGGTTTTGGAGCTTCTAACACCTTCCGATCTTCATCCTCGGTCTAGATTTATCTCTTTTATTTACTTTTCTTATTGAACAATGTCTTTCATCTTTTCAGACTTTGTTATTCCTTTAATAATACTAGGCAAGTAGGCTGAATACTTGTTTGGATCGATGTGATCATGTAGACTTTATTGTTTTACTGTGTTTGTTTAGATTCTGTTGGAGTGTGTTTTACTATTTATCGTAGATCCATGTTTATTACTAATTCATGTTGCTATTGGTTTTATGATGAGCATCCATTTTGTGATAAAAACCCCTAGTGAAAGGCTTCATTTCTATGCTTAAATGAGTTATTATTCCAGAACCATCGGTACTTAATGAATGATTTGTTTATGCAGGTTCACGGAAGATGCAAGAGAGGGTAAATGACATCAAGTGACTCAAGAAGGAAGCCTATGAAGTTACAAGACACAAGGAAGTGATTCGGGAGCCAAACGAAGACGCACGAAGAAGAACAGCAGCCACCAGCGCCGCTTCCCAGATCACCAGCGCCGCTAGCCCAGGAAAGCCCAGGACGAGCGCCGCTGGTCAGCCCACCAGCGCCGCTGGTCGGCCTAGATCAGAAACCGACTTTTGCATCTATTTAAGTCGAACTAACCCTCAAAACCCAAGGAGAGAGCCGATTCAGCAGCCCTAGCCGCCCAACAACAACCCTAGGTCGATCTTGCAGATTCCAATAAGGTTTTGGAGCTTCTAACACCTTCCGATCTTCATCCTCGGTCTAGATTTATCTCTTTTATTTACTTTTCTTATTGAACAATGTCTTTCATCTTTTCAGACTTTGTTATTCCTTTAATAATACTAGGCAAGTAGGCTGAATACTTGTTTGGATCGATGTGATCATGTAGACTTTATTGTTTTACTTTGTTTGTTTAGATTCTATTGGAGTGTGTTTTACTGTTTATCGTAGATCCCTGTTTATTAGTAATTCATGTTGCTATTGGTTTTATATCTGAACATATTAGTTTAATTCTGATGGTTGTCTATGATCATACACTAGGACTAATATGCTAGGACAGAAAACGACTAGTCGGTCTTTAACTAGAAGTAAAAAGTAATTCACTTGTAACTGAGGGATCCAGAACCATAGTAACTAGGATGAATTAAACATGAAGCTTAACAATGCCAGACGCGATCCTTTGACTTGTAACCGAGCACTGTGGTCACCGGAGGGAATTATATCTGGTCATGGCTTAAGAGCCGGGTAACTAAAAGATGAATTAGTAACACAAACTTTAGGTCATTAATGCTTAAACAATGAATCTAGCGAGAATTTGTTTATAGAGTAGTGTGAGTCTAGCGACAGCACTACTAACTAGGCAAAGTGAATCTAACGAGAATCTGAGCCGTGATGAAGTTTCCAACAGACTAGCAAGCCAATAGGATAGAATTTGGTCGTACCATGAGATCGAAGATGCCAAACAAGTATTTTAATTTAATTACTGTTATTTGTTTTTCTTCAAATATTTTCAGGTTAGCCTCTCGCTGAATAAGCGGTTGCGGCTAGATTTTTATTTTACTGTTAAAAATAATTAGTTATTTAGGAGTTAGTGACAAACCCCCAAAACAACTAGAATTACACATACTACTAGATTAGGTAAAGCAACGCGTCCCTGCGAACGATCCTGTAACTTACCACTAGGCTATATTACACTGACCGGGTTCTCTGCTCGTTACGTGTGTTTAGGTTAGATAGTTACTTGTACAACATATAAATTGAACGGCAAGAATAAAAACGCACATCATTTTATATCTGAACATATTAGTTTAATTCTGATGGTTGTCTATGATCATACACTAGGACTAATATGCTAGGACAGAAAACGACTAGTCGGTCTTTAACTAGAAGTAAAAAGTGATTCACTTGTAACCGAGGGATCCAGAACCATAGTAACTAGGATGAATTGAACATGAAGCTTAACAATGCCAGACGCGATCCTTTGACTTGTAACCGAGCACTGTGGTCACCGGAGGGAATTATATCTTGTCATGGCTTAAGAGCCGGGTAACTAAAAGATGAATTAGTAATACAAACTTTAGGTCATTAATGCTTAAACAATGAATCTAGCGAGAATTTGTTTATAGGGTAGTGTGAGTCTAGCGACAGCACTACTAACTAGGCAAAATGAATCTAACGAGAATCTGAGCCGTGATGAGTTTCCAACAGACTAACAAACCAGTAGGATAGTATTTGGTCGTACCATGAGATCGAAGATGCCAAACAAGTATTTTAATTTAATTACTGTTATTTGCTTTTCTTCAAATATTTTCAGGTTAGCCTCTCGCTGAATAAGCGGTTACGGCTAGATTTTTATTTTACTGTTAAAAATAATTAGTTATTTAGGAGTTAGTGACAAACCCCCAAAACAACTAGAATTACACATACTACTAGATTAGGTAAAGCAACGCGTCCCTGCGAACGATCCTGTAACTTACCACTAGGCTATATTACACTGACCGGGTTTCTGCTCATTACGTGTGTTTAGGTTAGATAATTTAGGTAACCTTTTCGACTTAGAAGTTTCTTTAGGAACAACCGAAACTATGTCTCAACCAAACTCCCCTAGAGGTGTAGTAGACGATTTCGACCGACCGATGATGGAAAGGACGAGGGCCGTAGCACCGATGCCGGGATCAACCATAGTCTTACCCAACTTAGGAGACTAGTTTTCGGTCAAAGGACACCACCTTAAGTTAATTCAGGATAACCAATATAACGGCCGAGCCAAATCCGACCCCCATAAGCATGTAAGCAAGTTCACCAGTTTGTGCAAAATGTTCAAATACGGAGGAGATGTCACCGATGACAACGTGCAACTTAGCTTATTCCCGTCGTCTCTCACAAGAGAGGCGCGTGCTTGGTTCGATGAGCTCGATGAAGGTACCATCACTACATGGAATCAACTTCGCGAAGAGTTTGTCTCGCGATTCTTTCCCCCGAGTTTAGCTAGGAAAATGCTTCGAGACATCAAGGCTTTCAAGCAAGATGAAGGAGAATCACTAGTTGATGCATGGAAAAGGCTTAGGGAAATGATCAGAAACTGTCACGGGAATGGACTTAGCAAGGACGAGATCATGGAAATCTTTTTCTATGGTTTAACCAAGAGTTCCCAAAAGGATTTAGACCTAGCCGACGGTGGTAACTTTTTGTATAAGACTACAAATGTCGCGTACAAAATGATGGAGGATATGGTGCAAGCTAGCTTAGCTCAAGATATGGATAATAAGGATCGAGAAAGGAAGCCGAAAAGGACCGTGGCTAGCATCGAGAGCAGCTTCGACAATGAGGTAATTCATGAACTTAAAGCTTTATCTAACCGTTTTTCTACTTTTGAAGATAGGTTGGAAATTATGGACAAAGACCTCAAGGTGATTGCACACGGGTGCAACAATTGCGGAGGATTGCACTATACCAAATATTGTGAAAAGGAGGCTACCGAGCAAGTCAATTTTGTTCAGAACCAATACCGAGGAGGCTTTCAATGAGGACTATTCCAAAGAAATCCCGGTAATTCTAACTTTAATGCAAATTATGCTAGAAATAATTTTGGTTCTTTTCAAAATAGGTGGCAAAGGAGTAATGGTCAACCCGAGCAACCTAAGGTGGAAATTGAAGTCAAGGAGGATCCGATTGCCAAGCTTACCAACATGATGGAAAGGTACATGGACATGAATGACAAAAGGCATGACTCCTTGGCAAGCTACACGAAGTCGCTCAATGAGAAAATAAGCAATCTCAATCAAAAGGTTGACGAAGGAGCAAGAAATCAACAAGCTGCAATCAAGGAGCTAGAAAGGAGGATAGATAGATGGATTGAGCAGAATACAAGGAAGGAGAGTAGTACGGCACCAAGGCCGATCATGCAAGGAAGCTCAAGCTCAAACCCTAGCTCGAGTCAAAAGTACCAACCACCAATTGGACTAAATGAGAACGTGAACGCCGTGTTCACCGAAGGTAATGACTCTACTGTGGTTTCTAATGAATCTTGTGAAGTTTCCAATCAGGTACAGGTCATACGAAAGCAAAATGGAGACGATACGGACAAAGAGGAAATTCTGGAATCTATCCAGGACACACCCAGCGCCGCTGGAAGCCCTCCAGGCGACACCCACCGCCGCTGGCCACATGTCAGCGCCGCTGGTGACCCTCCAGGTGCAAACCAGCGGCGCTGGCATGTCCTTCAGGTGCAAACCAGTGCCGCTAGTAGCCCCTTCCAAACCAGCGCGCTCCCGAGTCCGTCAGTTCAGATTCGCAAAAAGCTTCGTTTTCAGAAGGAGACCTCGTTACCCAGCTCGCATCCAAATGCAAAATGAAGGATGGAGACGATTTGGACAGAAGTGAAGAAGTTGAGAATCCCGACATGCCGGATGACGGGAAGCAGCTACCGCAAGCATCTGAAGATCCAGGAAGTTTTCTTATCGCTTGCACTATTAATAATGAATATTTTTCGAGTGCATTAGCTGATTTAGGGTCAAGTATTAATGTTATGCCTACTGTGATTTATGAAAAAATTATCCTTTGTTTGCTAAAACCCGCCAACATGAGCATTTGGTTAGCCGATCAGACTTACCGACAACCCAAGGGGATTGTCGAACGAGTCCATGTTAGGGTTAAGGATTTAGAATTTTGGACTGAATTTGTTGTGCTTGATTCGGTAAGTGAGATTGTGACACCCTTAATATTAGGACGACCATTTCTACTTATTGCGGATGTAACCATCCATGTTCTTAAACGGGAAATATCATTGTCTGATGGTAGAAATAGGATTAGAGTGTCTGACCTTGATGAAGAAATTGAATTGACCAAAGAAGAATGTCTTAGTATGGAAATAAGTAATGATGATCAAAACCCAGTGGACAAATAGGAACTAGTACCGAAACCCTAGAAAGAAAGCATAAGCAAAGAATAACTTACGAATGCTTTATAAAACTAAAAGAAAAGAAGGAGAAAATAGAGGAGCATTTAAGACAGGGTAGAGAAATAGCGAATAAGATTAGGAAGATCCTAGGAAATATGAAGTGGGAAGAACGTGTAGCCGACCTAGAAAGAGATAAAATGAACGAAATAATGGCTAGAGAACCCCATAGTAAGTTTTATGGTGACCCTAGCATATTTCAAATTCCCAGCTACATCAACTCTGCCTGCTTTGAAAACACCTACATAGACCTTAGATCAACCTCTAACATCTTACCCTTAGGAATATATGAGGATCATGTGAAGAAAGGTAGAAATAGGGTTAGATGGGAAAATGTAGAAATTAGGTTAGTAGGAGGAGCAAAGGTTTTAACCAAAGGCTTCATTAGAGGCCTAGTTATTAGGATAGAAGGATTGGATATCCCAGCTGATTTCTTTATAGTCGAAGATGATTCGATTACAAGGGATCATATCGTCTTAGGACAACCGTTTTTGCTTTCGGTAGGATCATCAGTTGATGTGAAAGCAAATAAGATGACCATGACCTTAGGATACAACCAATTAGTTCTAACTCATTAGTGAACCAACCCATTTGGAACTAAGTACAAAACTAGGAGCTATGCTTGGAAAACCAAGAAAAGGAGGATAGAATCACACCTTAGGGATAAATCTGACCTTTACATCCCCGGGTACCGGCCCCCCGGCCTCCACCCCGTATTCTTCCTCAACCTAGTTCCTAGGCCGAGTCCGGCTGAAGACTCGTTAAACTTAGCGCTTCTTGGGAGGCAACCCAAGCCGTATTTTTATTTTTCATTTTTAGGAATATGTGACTAATTGCAACTAAGTGATTGTTTTAAATTTTATCATTTGCGATATTTTATGAGTATGTTTTGAGTATTACAGATGCAAGCTTTCAAGGATCGAAGAAACAAGTAACTTATTGCAATCGTATTTTGTTTTTATTTTTCATTTTTGTTTTAGCTCGTATTTTTCCATTTTTATATTTTGAAGTGTGGAAGTATATTGCTTTGTAGTCTCCATTTCTGTTGTCGTTCTTACCTTCCCCCCCGGGTGCCCTATTTCCCCACTTAAGTCTTTGCTTGTCCTCAAGCAAATAATCCAAGAAAGATAAAACAAATGATGAATGGACATCTTAAGTGTTAAAGTTATCTACTATATTAAATTCATTTGAAAGCGTAGTCATGCAAAATGATTTGAGAAAGCTTTAGACAAAATCAGTAAGCTATAGCTAATGGCTAGATAATCAGTCAATCAAAACTAAAAGCTAACTTTTTATTTGTGTTAATACCTCTAAAACAGTTCTATACTTCCACATGTCTTACAGCTCAATCTTACTACCTTTTGCTGACTAGTTAAGCACTTAATTAAAGTTTGTATAGCAATCAGAACTACTAGCTACTAGCAAGGCATTTATATTTCTAAGTGTGTGTGCTTATGAGTAACTATATAGATATATCCTCACACTACAGTCATGCTTACTAGCTAAATACAAAAGCAGTCATACAATATTATCATCTTTAATAGTTGAGACAGCGGTGACAGGTCGGTGATTCCTCACTCGCAAAGCGACATAACTCAACTAAAAGTTCACATCAAGACAGCGGTGACAGGTCGGTGGTTCCCCACGCGCAGAGCGACATAACTTGATGCGTTTAGATTTTACTCGTTATAGTTCTTTGAACTTTTATTTAATCTACTGATTGCCTTTCTTTAGATTTACTACATATTCATGCAATAGACATTATCAGAGATCCCAGATGACTCATATTCTTACTCCGCATGCAACTAGTTCACATTAAATAGTGTAAGAATTAAGGCGAACCATACATCTAAACTAGTTCCTACACAAGCACGTATAATTAAGTCCAATTAATACGCCTATACTAATGACTAGATAGCTCTAAATTGCTAGGCATATTAAAGTCCGGTTAAGTGTGCTATGGCAAACATAATCGCATACAGTTTCAGTCTAAGCTCTAATCCAGTTGGAAGCATGAACAGCCACAAATCTATAGTTAAGCTAACAATTCTAACTAACTGTTCATCCTACCAAGCTAATATTTCTTAATTATCGTCATCTTTTGTCTACTTGCAAAGCTTATATTCTCAAAATAGTTTTCAGACACTTAAAAACTTAAATTTGCATGAAATAAGTAGTAGAAAACTTGTTGAAATCAGACAATTTAGACCAAGGGTTTTTCCTATTCCATCCCCCCACACTTAAATTGTACAACGTCCCCGTTGTACTAGACATACAAATCAAAGGGTACTAGGAAAAACACGTAAAAAGTAAATAGAAACAGGATTAACGAAACTTCCCGGGCCTAAAATTGCATGATTCTTGTTTGAAGATGGCATTTGCGGAGCGACTTGAATGATGTAGAATCTTCAATGACTTGCGTCGTCTCCATTTGATGGCGATCCATGGTTGCGTCTCCATCTTCTTTTCTTTTTGGTATTTTCTGATTTTTTAACTTTTTTGGATTTTTGGGTTTTTCTGATTTTTTTTGGTTTTTTGGCGATCTGGTGCGCAGAACGGAGCTGTAAGCGACGCTGGTGGAGTAGGTAGCGGCGCTGGTTGAGGACCAGCGGCGCTAGTGAAGTGCCTAGCGGCGTTTCTTAGACATTCCTGGACTAAGAGCGGCGTTGGGGTGGTGTGTAGCGGCGCTGGATCTGCACAGGTGCATGTCCAGTTGCGCTGGTGATGGTGCCAGCGGGGCTGGGCTGCCCTGATGCAGGCCCAACGGCGCTGGAGTGTATCTAGCGGCGTTCGTGACTCCTGTACGTGTTCCGAGGTCTGATTTCTTCAGCGATTTGATGCATGGACATCTTAAGTGTTAAAGTTATCTACTATATTAAATTCATTTGAAAGCGTAGTCATGCAAAATGATTTGAGAAAGCTTTAGACAAAATCAGTAAGCTATAGCTAATGGCTAGATAATCAGTCAATCAAAACTAAAAGCTAACTTTTTATTTTTGTTAATACCTCTAAAACAGTTCTATACTTCCACATGTCTTACAGCTCAATCTTACTACCTTTTGCTGACTAGTTAAGCACTTAATTAAAGTTTGTATAGCAATCAGAACTACTAGCTACTAGCAAGGCATTTATATTTCTAAGTGTGTGTGCTTATGAGTAACTATCTAGATATATCCTCACACTACAGTCATGCTTACTAGCTAAATACAAAAGCAGTCATACAATATTATCATCTTTAATAGTTGAGATAGCGGTGACAGGTCGGTGATTCCTCGCAGAGCGACATAACTCAACTAAAAGTTCACATCAAGACAGCGGTGACAGGTCGGTGGTTCCCCACGCGCAGAGCGACATAACTTGATGTATTTAAATATAGATTTTACTCGTTATAAGTTCTTTGAACTTTAATTTAATCTACTCATTGCCTTTTCTTTAGATTTACTACATATTCATGCAATAGACATTATCAGAGATCCCAGATGACTCATATCCCGCATGTCAATTTCTGTACAAGTATTTTCTCTGAGCTTCAAGCTATTTCTGAACAAATTACACTTGGTCGATTTTCGACCTAACAAATTCCTCTATTTGTTCTGAAAATATTACATGCATCAGACTTCTATCTATACATGTTTGTAAGTCTAAAATGCAAGTTTTGTTTAAGTTATAAAAGTTTTCTAAGGACGTCTTATAGATCATTGATGCCTTAGAATTTTGCCTTGTGATTTTTCTAACTTAAACATTATTTCTTTCTTCATTTTTTATTCGTAACTCATGAGTTTGTTTATAATGACTTTGTCATTATAACATTTATAAAAGAAAAAGTCACTTTAATATATACTTTTATACTTATACATAAAGTTTATATATACTTTTGTTAAAAAGTTAGAAACATGAGAGATGCAAAATGACCATTATACCCTTAATAAAGTAATTTACACAATTGGTCCCTTATTTTTATAATATCTCAACTACTCCTTTAGATCAATTACCTATACATCAATTATATTTCCATCAACTTATACCACTCGACACCACCATCACCACCTTTCATCGATACCACTAGACCATCGTAACCATCACCATCGCATTGTATAAAAACAAACAAATGGATCAAACTTGATAATATATGGTACTAGTGTTCAGGCCCGTCCAATGGACGGGTAGTCTCAAAATATATTAATCAAAGCTAAAAAATTAGAATTCAAACATATTAAATAGATATACCGAAATCAACTTGGAAATTTGCTAGCTGAATAGCCACTCCATCGGTCAAAATACTCCTAAATTTTCCGCCCATTCACCATTGACCGAGCCTTGATAGTGCCCTGCAAATAGCAAAAAAACATGGAAAAAACTGGTAAGTTCTCTTAGTGTGTTTCTATGTATTTAATCCAATTTTAAAAAATAAACCCCAAACAAATTAACCATAAGAATCGAATAAACATCTTTGCATACAGATCCAGGAAAATTATTCAGGATAAAAAGGAACCCAACCAAGGACATTCCAAACGTCGATCAAATGATTTTATCGGCTAATGCAAGAAAGATAGGGAAATAAATTCTTGATTAAAAAAAGGAGTCGAGCCAAAAACCTTGCAAAGCCATCTCCTGTTGTGTTAAATCCTAAACATAACGTGGTTCAAAGGGTTTTATCTAAATGTATTATTTAAAATTGATATCATGTTTTTCATAAGATCCGAAGTATATCTGTCATACACAAACTAAAATGATGAATTGTTCCACCATGCTAAATAATCATACTAAAACATTCAACACCATCTCAATATGTAACATTTTCCCCTGATAGAATAACAACGGCTAAAAAATTACACCATTAATGAGCTAGTTTCAAAACAGATTCAAAATAATCATAGTCGATATATTAAAATAATCATAATCTTACTCATAGCAAAATTCGACTTTTTATTTAAAAGCTTATAGAAAGATATAATCGTAAATCTTAAGTATACACCATTAATGAGCTACTTTCAAAACGATATCAAAATAATCAAAGTCAATATATTAAAGTAATCAGAAACCTACTCATAGCAAATTTAGACTTTATATCTAAAAGGTTATAGAAAGATATAATCGTAAATCCTAAGAGTTAATATAGGTTACAAATACAAAATTTAATATATAATATTTAGATTAGTTAAGTCATATATCACAACTTAATCAATACGAAAGCTAAAGAAGAAACATACGAAAATTAACTCCATATAAATATTGATTCCAGTTTACCCTTTTTTTCCAACTTTAGTTAAATAAAAATTTACAGTTTCTTATATCTAAAAGTGTAAACTATATAATTTGAAAAATACATACCAATTCATCAACAAAGACCATCTCGAACGTTTTGATTTTATTCGGGTTGTTCCACTCCGAAACAGTCCATACATGCACAACACGGAGTCGTAAATGATGGTTAACATGTGTTGGCTTAAGATCTTCAAGATGAACTAATGTGGTCATATTTTTTGTTGTTGAAGAAAAAGCCATAACGAACCTATAATAGACAACAAACTAAATTAAAAGAAATAATAATAACAATAACATAAGAATTCAATGTTAAAAAATAATAATAATGATTAATTATGTGCAAAGTATATAAAAAGAAGAACCATTTTGTAGTTGATCGTAGCTTCTTTTTTTGTTGTCGTACGTGAGTTATATTATAGATTACCAATAAAACTGAAAAGTGTAAATTAATTATTTTTAAATTGGGTGAAATTGTAAATTGGTGATGGAAAATCAAAAAGTGTAAGTTAATTATTTTTAAATTGGGTTAAAGTGTAAATTGGTGATGGGAAACCAAAAAGTGTAAATTAATTGTTTTAGATTGGGGTTAAAGTGTAAATTGGTGATGGAAAACCAAAAAGTGTAAATTAATTTAGATTAATATTAAAAAATTAGAGGATTAATAAGGATGGAGGATTAGGAATAAGGAGGGGGATTAATAAAGGGGATTAAGGGTGCCAAGTGTACCCCCAACCCCCTCTTTTAGTTATATTATACATAATAAAATGATATCAACTCTTGGAATAATAAACTTCCTAAAGGGGTTAAAGAGCAAATAAAGGTAAGATATTTAGATTTACACACAGACCGCCCGATTCGCATTTGGTCACCACCAATAATTAGGGTTTCGCCGCAGAGCAAGCGTCGCCATGGTTAATCCCAGTCCCAGCAAGAATAATGATACAAAACGGTGACTTTTTCTTCATAAGCTTAATTAATTTTTTGATACCACATAAGCTTCTTTCGTTTATTGCGTTCTCATGGTTGTGATTGAACAACAGTAAGCATGATGTTTCTGATCATGCTTATGATATTGGGAGTAGTAGGAAGCACCAGAAGCTAACTACTGTAAGAATTATTTGTCCGTTATTGATTAATGACGACAACAATCCTCATGTATTTATGTGGTGATATTGGTTAATAATGAACGAACAATATATGTTGGCTTATAATGTTACAACTATATATCTAGCTACTATATTGTGATTATATATTTAGCAAGGTTGTAAATATCGGTTTCGGTATCGTATCGGCCGACCCCCGATATGCGATATATCGGATATATCGGGGATATATTGGATACCCTAAATTGTAAAGGAATTTATCTAAAATATATATATATATACTAACAATATATACAATTTGACATAAGTTTACATACCTTTCAATCTTAATTGCTATGTTACGAAGCAAATTTTACATACCTTTTAATCTTAAAGTCAGAAACCCTATTTTTGGTTTTAATAAAAAAAAAAAAGTCAACTTTTTTGGCCGATATTGACCGATATTGACCGACATTTGACCAAAACGATAAGTTCAGCCGATAACCCATATTTCGTATCAGTTGAAGGCCGATATCCGATATATCACCGATATATCGGCCGATATGGCCGATATTTGCAACCATGATATTTAGCTTAGCTTAATTTTTCTCATTATTATTATTATCTGATGATTGAGGGAATTGAATTTGCTTATCATGGCAGCAGCCGAAGGATGATACTAGTAGTGTACCTGGAAGCAGTAATACGGTCAAGGGTGAACCAGCTGCGGGTACATACTTCGCATGCTAAAATATTTACATATATATATATATATACACGTATATTCTATATCACCAAAACACAAAGAGGACCGGAATTACATATACCTTTACTTTGATATATAGGAACTAGCCCTGTAAAGGAAGTTCCCTTTCTTTTACATAAATGGATTAAGGCAGCACTTGTGGCAAGAAAGGTTTGGGAGGCCAAGAGGGATCAGCATTCTGAGTTAAAGTTGCAACATTATGAGAGTTTGATTACCAGTATAACGTATTATTACACGCATGTCTACCCTGTTTTGCCACCTAACTGGAAATAGTGAGTTCCATTCGATGCATCTAAACTTCTAAGAATTAAAAGATTTTACTGCAGAAGCTGTTAATTACTAAGTACCGCACAATTTTCTCATAACTTGTACTCCTACCTGCCTATATATATTGTGTTTCACGTACCCCTTTTTCTTGCAGCGACCCAGCTACTGCTGGCACTCTTGAGCCAATGGATAATGTAGTGACCTTGGAACCAGAGAGAAAGTTGAAAAATAAAAGTATGAACTTCTTTTGGCCTAATACAAATTTTTGCATCATTGTCTACATTTGATGTGAATGAATGCGAAGACATGGTATACAAAATCATCAGAAGTTTGCTGTTAATATCATATATATTGTGTTATTCTGTAGAATATTGTGTTTATACAAGCCCTATTTATTTCTGTGCAATTTATCTCTTGCGGGTACTTTACATAGTTAGTAGCTGGATCTTCTTAGTTTGATTATTCCAAATGAACCAACAAAACGCTCAAACGTAGTTTTTTACCCATGTCCAGCCTTAATAATTTTTGCTTGAAGATACTGGACATGAAAGTCTTTGGGTTGCTAGATTTTAAGACCACGTTATTGGGGATTCAATCTTTGGTGTATATCCAAATTCTAGGCTAATACATGGATGCTAGCACTAAGTTTTCTTTTTCCAGGTTTTCAAGACAGTGATGATGATTCTGATTCTGATTCCTCTGATTGTGGTTTCAATGTTCCATCCATTATATCACGCAAACTCATAAGTGTTCCATTGAAGGAAGATGACATGGAAAGTTGGTGGCAGTTTAAGAAGCATGACGAGGGTTATGTGTGTATATGATACATCTCTCTTTTTGTTTTAACATGCATCCCAGTTTCCATGATATTGTACTTATCTCATGACATATTTTATGTGTATGGCAGCCTACATCAGTACCAGGTTTGCAACATCGTGAAATAAAGTTTCCAGTTAATATTGAGCTTCCATTTGTTGGTGTCATTGGTCACTTTGCGGTCAATTGCTTCAACGAAGTATTTGAGGAGGTATAGTTCCTTCCTGCTTTCTTTCTTCATTTGTGACTACTCTCTTTTATTTTACTTCATTTATCATTTACTGTTTTTACTTACATGCACAAGTTTATGTGGTTAGTTTGTTGACTATGGCGAGCCTCGCCAGCTCCGTGATCCCGCATTTACGGAGTGCACGTACTTCAAATCGGGCCGTTTTTACTGGCTTAGCATGACCATATTGGCTGACGAATATGGGTTCCGTGGCATCTACAAGGCGCGAGTTAAATGCACTATCGATAAAGGGAATAGAACATTGGAAGATTTTGTCCTAACTGATATAAAATGTGGTATGTTTGCTGTTCAAAAAAAATAAAGTGGTTTGCAATTTGTTTGAGCATCTTTGCTCCCGATGTGTGTATACTTATGAGAACCCACAAATCCATATATAATTGTTGGGATACTGAAGTGTTTGTTATTATATTAAATGAAATATTTATTTCAATATATATTTACATGATGAACAAAGTGTTTTTCAGCCAATACAAGCTGTATTTAGAAAAAAATGCACCTGCTTTGATCTATTTTCCCAATCTAGCCCTCATTTTACCCCCTTAATCAATTTCTATAGACATGTTGGTTAGCAGATGGTATTTTCTTTTTGGTGCTTTATGACTTAATGCCTTGTTTTTCATCCAGGTGAGAAGGGATGTGAATCCAAATCAAAAATCTTGGAAGGTATGTCTTTCATGTATAGTTACGCTTCCATTTTCATACCAACTTTGTTGTTGACCTGGTTCATCTCAAGTAGAGACTAGAGAGAATCACTATACTATCGAGCACTTAGTTTCTTCTATAATTGGCTTTGAGAATCTATATTTCTAATAACAGTCTACTTGTAGATGTAGATTTGCCTGAGGATACTGGGATGTGGCCTAGGAGTTGTAAAAAAGCGAGTCCAATAACTTATGGCTACGACTACCATAACCCAGCTGAGTTTGTATTCTTTTGACAGGTTAGTTGTTAATGATGATAAACACATGTGAAGTAGGGATGGTTATTCTGAATTTTGATGTATTTTTTGTGCTATAACTTTTCAGGATCTGGAGACAAATTCCTGTGGTGTGTGAGTTTAAGCGCTTGATAGGCACGAGATGGATGTAGTTCTTTATTTTTGATGATTGGGCATGATATGATGACCCTATTAATTATGCTTTATTAACTTAAAGTCATTCAGGTGGATTTGTACCTCAGACTTATCACCAATTTGTCCAGTCTATGAAATATAGTTGTAATTATATTATTATGAAAGTTGTGTATCAGGTTTACAACTACAACTTGTTTTCCTTTCTTATATTTTTCTCCCAGTTCTTTTTGCATATAAGTTATTGTGTGATGTGCAAATATATAGGTGTAATCTCAACTACGATCTTTGGGGATTTTTGGTCATAATTTTTCTGGTATGCTATTTTCATCACTATTGGTGTTTTGATTTATAGTAAAAATTACTGAGTTTTCTGGATAGATAAGGAAAGGTTACAGGTGAGCAGGCACACAATTTATTTGTTTTGTTTTTCTCTTAGAGGGATCTGAACTGAAGGTAGTTTTTGTTTTCTTTATATCTATTATTGTGTGGGTGCAATAATTAATACATACCTTTATGTATAATGAAGGAGTAAATGTAGGAGCCCAGTTTTTTACTAATGTACCCCCAAACTCCTAGCTGGCACATATTGGGTAATAAATTCTAATTGAAAATTCAGGGTTAAGTTGAAGTCTTTTTTACATATTCATCAAAGAAGAAGCCCATGTTTTGGGGAGACAACTGTCTCCACCATCATTATATAAGGGCAACCTCAATTCAAAATTTTCTTTTGTAGTTTTAGACATGGACCTTTTTCTTATTTTGCAGGTTTTAGACATGGATTAGAAGTTCGAAAATTAAGGTTTGTGATTGTATTTGGACTTCTGGACTGGTCATACAGGTACGTTCACGTTCTTATTTTCAGACTGGAGAAGTCAACTTGGCAAGATTATTGTGATAGTAGTTAATAGTGGTGTATTTGGACAAGAAACTTGCTTTCAAGATCGATGCATTCAAATATAATATTGATAACCAACACTATTACTGTGTATACACGGTCACAAACATTTCATAGGATCCAGAGATTATTATGGTCATTGATACTATGAATCAGAGTGATCCGGTATTAATTGTATAATACAATTATGTGTTTTCTTGTAGGATGTAGTTGTGTATGTCTGGTTGTCCAAAAAAATTACACGTTCTTTGCAGGTCTGTGTATCTTAGTGATACACATTTATGGATGTATAGCCCATGTAAGGAGAAACTTACTTTGAAGGTCTATATGCTCAATCTTTTTTTTTTTTTTTTTTGCCTCTTATATAATAATTGGTTTTATGATGTTTTTTTTTTACTTCACATGCTCTATTACTGGATGACTTCATTTTTTGGATAGGATGCAAATAACTGGGTTATGGGCTTAAGGGCGATCACTATTCAGTTAGAATTGCATTCTCTGTGCTGAACTTGATAAGTTTATCATATATAAATAAGCCTTTAAAAATGTAGGATCATAAGATTGATCAATATTAATGTAAACAGATGATACTCATACAGATATGAATTTTTTTATACACAGATTTTGATTATATCTAGATTCAAAATTTTAATATCTTGTAGTACTAAAAATTTGATTTATTTCCTGCTGTGATGATGCCCAGATTTAAGGACTTACTGATGTGGTGTTTTATTAACAAAAGAGTGGTATAAATGTATAATGTTCAGCATATACAGGTTTATCAGGAACAATACTCCCCAAGCTCGCCTGAATGGCCACCTTTCAGAGAGTGAATTTAACACTGGCGGTTCATATAGGTACGTACACGTTCTTATCCTAGACTGGAGAAATCAACTTGGAAAAATTCTTTTGAGAATAGTTAATGGTGGCGTATATAGACGGAGTTGGTCTGAACTTGCACGGCTTGTGATATTTTAGCAGTTTCTACATTCAAGATTTTTCTTTTCACACCTTCTAGAATAATATGTCGCAATGTGTTACTGCTTTTGGGTGTTACAATGCAGTGTTAAAAAATGTTTGCTGCTTGGGTTTTGCCTTTGTTCTCTGAAATAGATGATGAATCTATTTCAGCCGTTAGTCTTACATAATCAGTGACATCTCTTTTCCTCTTGTCATTTATGAGAAGCTCTGATTTCTGTAAACTTCAAAAGGGATGTATGGCTTTTCTGTTGATGTGCAAGGTTCAATACTGTGGTCTCTATGATCAAGGGTAATTCTTGTCCATTTAATCTGGCATAGTTTTAATTCTGATTAAAAAAGATCTTGAATTCTGTGTTATTAAAGAGTATCTGTAGGATTTTGTTATTAGTGGACACTCATGGAACTCAATTGCCAACATTGTTTTTTTTTTTGTGTTTTTTACGGTGGAAATGAATAGTAATATGAGAGGTCGTGGTGTACATTTCATATACATTAGTCGGTTTTGCTGTCATTATAACTTTTTTCTGCCTTTATAGTTGCACATCAATTGGAAGCATCAATGACACAGTTCCGATTTCCAAATGCACCAGTATCAATGATTCTGCAATTGGCAAACAAAAGCTCAGGCCATATATGCTTTCTAATGGAAGATCAGAACAGGCAGAGCAAGAAATTTATCTCCGCTTAGTAGCAGTGTATCCGTTGCTTTCTGCAATGGCCAGAAATATCTGGTACCACATCAGAGCAATGTCCTTACAGCCTCCAATGTACCTCGAACCAAATCTTTGCTTCAGCATATATGTAAAGCTTTGATAAACAATGTGATGTAACATTTTAGACTGAATGTCCACTAATATAATGATTTGTTTCTGTGTTAGGTTATTTAGATATGATAAGTGATTATCATCGGGTGAAAATCCCATGATTGTTACTCAGATCTCAGATGGATGCATTATCGGCACATGGTTTGTATCTACAGTATGTATCACATTTTCACCTTCTCAATATTCTTAGCATATTTGTTGAGTTGGCCACATGGATGGGTCGAGAGAGGTGGGGAGCAGGTCAAGGGGTATGAGTTGAACATGTGCAATTGTAGCACATATTTGGTTGGGTTTATGTGCAAACATACCCGAGTTATTTTATGAAGTAGGTACATTTATCCATGAACTACTATAAAAAAAAATTCGGTAACCAATTTGCAGATGCATGCTAAAGAGTAAATAGTTGCCAATTTGTGTTGGTTGGTATGACTCACTGTGAGGTTGTATAGCAGTTTCTTGACATACATGTTAGAAAATGATGTATTTTGCTGTTAGACTACCAGGGTTTTAGAATTGAGGTGTTTTTTTTTTTTTGTTGTAAATTATTTTTTTAGGGCTAATTACTTGGAAAGTCATCCAACTTGTCACAAACCTTTTCCGGGGTCCCAACAAAAAAAAGTTTTAATGTGGGGTAAAAACCCGGCTAAAAAACGTATTAAGGGGTTTTACCGGATAACATTGCTTTTTACCCGGTTATCTGCCAAATCCCCTGCCACGTCCTCATAAATTCACGTGCCCTATAAGGGCTAATTACTTGGAAAGTCATCCAACTTGTCACAAATACCTTTTCCGGGGTCCCAACAAAAAAAAGTAATACCTTTTCCGGGGTCCCAACAAAAAAAAGTTTTAATGTGGGGTATTTGAAAATTAAATTGTTACCTGCAACTTACAAAAAACCCCTTAATACGTTTTTTAGCCGGGTTTTTACCCCACATTAAAACTTTTTTTTGTTGGGACCCCGGAAAAGGTATTTGTGACAAGTTGGATGACTTTCCAAGTAATTAGTCATATTTTATACCATACAAAATAGGTACACCCAACCTGATGCACCATGTACAAGTGGATGATACATGAGAGTAGTCAAGATAGAAATTCCATATCTTACTTGAGACCTTTGGTGTAAATATTAGGTGGTTAAGTCTTTGCTAGAGTGAAAAAAATAAGAGTTGTGGTGTTGCACCGAAAGAAAATTTTTGTATGTTTATCGTCACAGCACTAAAGTCCTAAAGGAATTGAACCTATGCATGTCACATTTAATTCTCATATTCTTTCTTAGAAAGATATATTTAGCATTCTTTGACTTAAATGTATATGCAACGCAAGGTTGTAAATAACGTTTCGCGGTCACTCGGCGGTCGACCACCTTTAAGGTTAAATTTCATTTCGTGACGTTATAACGGCGTTATAACGGAGTATAAAATATAAAGGAATTTATTATTTTTCTAAATGTATATTAGCAATATCCTAACAAAATAAGTTACTAACCATAAAATCTACAATAATAATATATCTATGCTTATTTTTATTTATATAAATTTATTATTTTCCATTATAGTATGATTATTTTTAGTTATAAAAATGATTTAAGCTACTTTTCAAAGATAAGAATATAAAAAGGACTAAGGCTGTTAAAAGTAAAAGTTAGGGGTGAAACTAAAAAAAGTGGTTATATATATACCTCATAATCACACATATCCCATTTTAGGGTTATCACATATTCAAACAAAAAAAGTAACTTTCATATGCACATCCACAAAACTCAAATATTCTTTTCTTTTTGTATCATCTTCATACCAACAACAAACAATAATAACACTCTTTCTCTCCTTGATCTTTTCTTTACTAAGTTCAGATTATATATTTATATTTCCATCTCAAGTGTATTTCCATCTCAAGTTTATATCAAGAACACCTTTCTATCTCAAGTTTATATTATTCTTGTATTTGATTGGCCCTCTCTATGTTTCCATCTCACGTTTATAACAAAAACAACTCCATTTTCCTTTTTCTTATAAAAAAAAAGTCAAACTTTTGTGAAAAATCAGCCCGTTATTTGACCTTTTTTGACCGTTCTGACGGTTAAATCCCGTTAAATCCGTTATTTGACCGTTATTGACCCAGACCTTTAAATTTACCCTACAACCCCTTTAACGAAACGGTGGACCTCCGTTACCGTTATAACGGCCGTTAAACCCGTTATTTACAACACTGATGCAAGGTGATGTAAGGTTGCAATGGGCAAGCAAGGAAATGATAAGAAAATAATTGTTCTTCACGTAATTAATATTTTATGTGTTAGCTTTTCCGTGATACTAATCATTCTGTAACTTTAATGATTCTGTCTTTGATACGAACCAATGGCTTGTATCAATTGATATGAACAAATAAGAAAGTTAGTCTGGTATTCGAGAACCAGTAAACTCTTAAATTAACTAAACAAGAACAATAAACTCCTAAATAATATTCCAGACATAAGAGTTACAACCCTAATGTTCTATTTATACTAATCTTATAGCTTGGTTAACAAGCTAACTAAATAATAATAATAAATATATCTATAATACTTTCCTAATAATAATACCTAATTAATAATAATAAAACTAATATTATCTAATAATAAGTATCATTGATCGTATCATTACTTCCTGCCGCAAAACACACCTTGTCCTCAAGGTGTTGCTTTGAAAAGTTGCCTCGAGTAATTCCATAATCCAAAATTCTGACTTGAAACTCCATAGCTTGCTGATCATATCGAAATTGTTTAACAAACTCAATCATATGTATCAATCTAGAATGTTCATCAGGTCTTGCATAATCCCTTAAACCAACACCTGGACCTTTAAGCTCAGTCTCCACATTCCTGGGGTGCTTTGCATCGTCTAACAGAACTTCATAAGCATTGCTTATGTCCTTGAATTGTTGTTTAGCTCCGCATTCTTGGTTTCGATTAGGATGATAACTCCTTGCAAGATCTGAAGGTGTTACCTCTGCTTGTGAAACCTCTGAATGCTTCAACCCAAACTGATTTGTTTTTTGTGAAATTGGTATAACAACTCCATGTGTGACTGATTGTTGGACAGAAACCCAAACAAACTTGCACACACAGAGTGTAACACCTATCCGAGTCATCGGTTTTTGGGGTAGAGGCTGGTTTGCCACTGCCGCCAATGCATCCAGTTGCTGTTGTACCACAACCACAACTGATTCAAGTTTATCCAACCTAGTTGTAGTCCTTAACTGAAATTGTTAAGTAGCAAACTGAAATCGCGAAGTGGCTGCTCGAAAATGATTGATCTGAGCATGCATCCTATCCAACCAAGCCTCAGTAGATGCACAATATTGTTGGAAATCAGCATCAAGATCAACAATCGTCCTTGATCCCATTGTTTAACAAAAGCATAGGTTGCAAGATCGATGCTCTGATACCAATTGATACGAACCAATGGCTTGTATCAAATGATAAGAACAAATAAGAAAGATAGTCTGGTATTCGAGAACCAGTAAACTCTTAAATTAACTAAACAAGAACAATAAACTCCTAAATAATATTCCAGACATAAGAGTTACAACCCTAATGTTCTATTTATACTAATCTTATAGCTTGGTTAACAAGCTAACTAAATAATAATAATAAATATATCTATAATACTTTTCTAATAATAATACCTAATTCTAATAATAATAAAACTAATATTATCTAATAATAAGTATCATTGATCGTATCATTACTTCCTGCCGCAAAACACACCTTGTCCTCAAGGTGTTGCTTTGAAAAGTTGCCTCGAGTAATTCCATAATCCAAAATTCTGACTTGAAACTCCATAGCTTGCTGATCATATCGAAATTGTTTAACAAACTCAATCATATGTATCAATCTAGAATGTTCATCAGGTCTTGCATAATCCCTTAAACCAACACCTGGACCTTTAAGCTCAATCTCCACATTCCTGGGGTGCTTTGCATCGTCTGACAGAACTTCATAAGCATTGCTTATGTCCTTGAATTGTTGTTTAGCTCCGCATTCTTGGTTTCGATTAGGATGATAACTCCTTGCAAGATCTGAAGGTGTTACCTCTGCTTGTGAAACCTCTGAATGCTTCAACCCAAACTGATTTGTTTTTTGTGAAATTGGTATAACAACTCCATGTGTGACTGATTGTTGGACAGAAACCCAAACAAACTTGCACACACAGAGTGTAACACCTATCCGAGTCATCGGTTTTTGGGGTAGAGGCTGGTTTGCCACTGCCGCCAATGCATCCAATTGCTGTTGTACCACAACCACAACTGATTCAAGTTTATCCAACCTAGTTGTAGTCCTTAACTGAAATTGTTAAGTAGCAAACTGAAATCGCGAAGTGGCTGCTCGAAAATGATTGATCTGAGCATGCATCCTATCCAACCAAGCCTCAGTAGATGCACAATATTGTTGGAAATCAGCATCAAGATCAACAATCGTCCTTGATCCCATTGTTTAACAAAAGCATAGGTTGCAAGATCGATGCTCTGATACCAATTGATACGAACCAATGGCTTGTATCAAATGATAAGAACAAATAAGAAAGATAGTCTGGTATTCGAGAACCAGTAAACTCTTAAATTAACTAAACAAGAACAATAAACTCCTAAATAATATTCCAGACATAAGAGTTACAACCCTAATGTTCTATTTATACTAATCTTATAGCTTGGTTAACAAGCTAACTAAATATTAATAATAAATATATCTATAATATTTTTCTAATAATAATACTGTAACATCCGTAAAATTTCAGATCAAATAAAAATAGAAATTTGTCTATTTTAATATTCTACCTTACAGACAACTAGAATAGTTGAAATGGTAAAGACATTTAAATTTTTAAAATGAAAGACACCAAATCCTAAGGTATATTGTCTAAATGTCTTAATAGAATCACATTTAAAGTTTGACAAAATAACGTCAACTATTTAGATTAAATCACGGGTTAAACATTTAGCAAACAATGATTATTAATTTAAACATATGTCGACATATATACTCAAATGATTAAGAACAGACAATTCATCCGTGAATGTCTTTTGGTCATATTTCTTTTTTTGACATGTTCCCTTTCTTTTTCTTGTGATCACAGAAATCATATATATATTATATAGTATAATATAAATTGCACTCATTCTTGCTTTCTGTCCTTCTCACTCGACACCACACATACAAAATTCCACTGACATAATTGAACATATAACCCCACTCCCATTATTGTTATATTTCAATATAAATGTATAGATATAGGAATGGTTATAAGATAATTTAATATAGATATAGAGATCTCGGCTATAAACTAGAAAGGAGTAAAGAAACAAATTTGAATCAAATTGTGAATGTCCTGTTTTTTTTTCTTGAGTACGACCTCCACCAAACATTCTCCCTTTGAATTCTTGTTATTCACACACACAGATACAACATAAATATATATATATATATATATGAATGGACATTGATGATGAAGCATCGAGCACCACCTTTCCAAGCTACATCCGATCACTCTCTTCTCGGCTTGATCCTACCATCACCACCATGCTGCTCGTTTTTATCACCATTTCCACCTTCGGCTGCTGTCCTACTGCTGTTACTCATTGCTACTGCTCGTTTTTAACCATAACCATAAGCTACTGCTTGCACTACTGCTGCTACTGCTCGGTTTTAGTACAATCACCAAAACCATAAACCGCTGCTGCTGTTTTTCCTAAAGTTGATGCTGCCAGTTGTTGATACCGAGAGACCGGCCACCATGAAATGCAACAACTACTGTTGTTCGATTATTGCTGCTTGCTGCTACTGTGCGGCTACTGTTGCTGCTGAAACTAAACTCCACGACCACCACCAACCGAACTACTGCAATCATTTTGCTGCTACCATTGTTTAGAAACTACGGTATCATCACCACCATACATATCACAATATACATATATATATATATATATATATATATATAACATACATATATATATATAGACATACATAAATATACGATATATATATATATATACATACCGTATATACACATACCTATACATAAAGATATAGACATGATCAAACACTAAAACCTCACTGCTCGATCATGGTTACTGACTTTGAACTTTTGTTGCCGGATTCGTTGCCAAGAAACCAAATCACCATTGTTACTATTCATCGTCACCTTCGTGATACCGTTACTGTTTAATGATCAAGAAGCAAAACAACACGTTATAGCATCATTAAAACAGGTTAGTTAGTCCCTTATAAGCCTTCTATAACAAATTTGAATCATGAAATACAAAGTTAAAATCTGTTCGTTAACACCGTTAAATTTCTGACAGTTTCAGTCCTAAACCGTTAGTTTTTCTGACAGTTTCAGTCCTGAACCGTTAAACTGTTTACAGTTTTAGTCCTTCATCCGTCAGTTTCTTACTAAACTGATGACTTTATTAAAATGGGTTATTATATACAGTTTCTTTACCGAAGGCTAATACGTTTGGGCTATTCGGGTACATTTCAGACTATTACATACCTCATACTGTCTAACAGGCGTTTCAGGTGAGTTTCGTAAACCCTCCCTACTCAATTGAGATTCGGGCTGAAAAGTGTACATGTTTGTTTAACTGTTGATTGTTGATTTGATTGATTGTATGATTGAATTGTTGATGTGGACATGTTAGCGCATTGTTTACTATGTAAGTCGCACCGTTAGCGCATTATTTATTATATAAGTCGCATCGTTAGCGCGTTACTCGTTATATAAGTCGCATCGTTAGCGCGTTACTCGTTATGTAAGTCGCACCGTTAGCGCATTGTTAATTATTAACTATGTAAGCCGCATCGTTGTTGATCGTTATTGATTATTATGGAACGTTGTTGAACGTTATATGGAATCGTTGTTATTAAACGTTGATTGTATTGAATTGTGCTAATGTGAAACCTTTTAGGGTTTCTTTGGACTTGATTAGATATTCTAATCCTCACTTATCGTTAACGGTTGTTATCCCGACATACTACTTGTTTCCTGTTATTTGTCCCTACGAACTCACCAACTTTATGTTGACGCATTTTAGTACACTTTTCAGGTAATCAAGTTAATCAGAGACAAAATGGATGATTGCATGCTTACTTGCTAGGATTGGACTAGCTTTGGACTTTCTGGATCCATGATCCTTACTTCCTTTTATGGGTTACTTTTAGGATCAACTACTATCGATTGAATTGCCTTTTATTACTAATTTAACATGTATTTCGATGAATGTTGATGATTGTATACGTTTGTACAAGTTTAAGGATTGTTTCAATCCTATGTTTTCATATAGTTTGACTCTACATAATTTCCATGTCGTGCTGTGCTTTTCTAAGTGATACCCCATGATTCCGTCATGTTGGGGTGTTACAGAATGGTATCAGAGCCGTGGTTGTAGAGAATTAGGTGGATTGACCTAGTCTATAGCCATTGCCCCCACATTTCATATTAGCATGCATGATAGGAAATTTTGTGTGCAACGTGAACTGTATGATGCATAAAAATGGTTTAAACGGAGTTCGTAGGTTACTTATGATTTGATGACTTGATTGTTATATGACAACTTGATGGACGTATATGATAGTGTCGGGATACACCGTGAATTGTGGAATTATTGTGATAAACGTTGATGTGTGTGGAATCTTGGATGCATTTATTATTTGTCCCCCAGCAAAATGAAATGATGGCATTAATGGAGTATAACATTCGATAACCCTAGAGGCGCCTGATCAACAAATCTATGGTTATCCTATGTCATATAAAGTTAATGATCTCATGGATTGCGCCTCGTGGATAAAGTATAGTAGCTAACCCGGTATGTTTAATGAGTGTTGGTTAGGTGGAGGGTTAGCCGATGGTACACCCTGTATACATACCCGGTCAACACTTAGAGAACATATCGGAACCGAGTTTTGGACATCCATTCTATATATTAATGGTGTGGAGGGTTAGCCGATGGTACACCCTGTATACAAACACTTTTAATGTGTCGAATGTTGAAGTTAAAATTCGGACTATGTTTTACCCACCTTGTTATGACTTGACCCTTTTATTTATATAGTGTTGAATGTTTTCGTGATTGTATTGTTGATTGTACGATTGCTGAAGCCTTAGATTATTGCCATGATAATATCCCTGTAGTGCAATGATTTATAAGGACTAGATGTGGAAATTGTGTATTACTTGAAGGTCAATTTTGATACTTGAATTCTATGTTAATAGAAATGGTAGTACAGGCATAGGGTATTTTGAACGGGTTGGAATACGATGGGCTGGCCAATGGTATGCCTTATATTATAAGCATTACCGGATGGCCCATGTCTAAGCCATATTACTTATAATTGTCTGCAATTATCAGTCATTGTTGGAATAACAGTATGAGAATAAGATCTAGAATACATGGTTATTAAGATACTAGATACTTATAAACTATAATCGTTGACCAAGGATTTATTATGAACTATAGACTTAGTTCAAACATATAGTTACTATAGATTGATAGAATGACTGCTTTCTTTAGTAAGTAAGTGTAGCTGATACATTGCCTCCTTGTATCTCTCATCAAGAGGAGGATCAACCCACCCAAAAAAATCGCAATTCATACTTCCAGTACCCTGATTTGATCTTATATAAGCAACAAAACAAGATTTGTAGAAAGAAAAATAAATTAATCATCAAATAGAAACTTACCCATTTAGCACATCTCTTGAATCTTCTATTAGGGTTCTTCTTTGTCCAAGAGGTCCACTCTTTTGTTAGCAGAGGAGGGTTACAATCACAATACTGATGTTGTGAAGATGAAGCCCTAATTTGATTTCTTCCATGGAGCCCTAATTTGATCGATGCTGATGAGGAGGAAGACATGGCCCCAAATTGATTTGGGTGTGAAAAACCTAATTTTGGTTTCTGGGATCGAAAGAGGGGTTTTTATATAGGGGAAACAACTTATTTTGGTGGGAATTGACCTGGCAACGAAATTAGGAGTAAATAATAAAAAAGATATTCCACGTCAGCAAAAAATAGCCACGTCATTAACAAGTTCCACGCGTGGCAAATGTTACTATTTGCGTGAATATATGAAAGGTCATTTCTAAAAACGTAAACTTTTAAAGGTCACTGCTAATATCGTGAATTGAGTGAAAGGTGCTTTCTATTTTCTGTAGTTAACCCTTTAAAATAAATATCGTATCAGACTTCTCCCCATTTAATGGATATTGTATCCCCAAATGATCACTATTCTCTTATGGGGGATTTTTCGTTGGTTGCTAACCTTGTGATCCATCCGTAGCTTTTTGGGTTTTTTTTTTTTTTTAAAATTCTTTAGCCGTTAACAAATTTATCTTTTTAATGATGGTGGATGATCAAATTACTAGAGTTTTCCGTAAAAAATGTGATGTTAATCTATCAACCTATTAACTAATTCTTCTATTTTCTCTACTTGGCGCAATGGCACATGAGTAAATTGTATATATAATTCAGAAACTTCCGAACCCGTTATGCAGCTTAAAATTTAACTTGCTTCTGGTGGACCATTGGTGATGGCTAATAGCAACAATATTACCAATTGTTGCCATAATCAGCTTCTTTTGTGTAATTTTCTTTTTGTGATCTTCAATTGATTCATTGAGGCAACTGCTGGCAAGTTTTTAGGTTATTCGAGCTATTGTTTAGGCCACATTTATGACTGTAACCCTACCTGCCTATATTGTCACCTACGACACCAGTATAGCAGCTCCGAAGACAATTGGTGCCAAATGTCGCTACAGGTTTGTAGTTGAGATTAGAAGTAATTGAACTTGATTTTTTTTATTCTCCTTTAAGTGGTAAAAAAGGGTACTAAACAATCTATATTTAGGCTCACATCCTGTGTATGCACTAAAAGTCAGGCCTATGTATGACATTGAGTTTGTTTTTTCATCCATGAATCTCCTTGAGAAGGTTACTTCAACTTCGAAAGCTTTTCATTGATTGATATACAAGTTGAACCCAAAAACTACTTTACCTTTTGTCTTGAAGATGCGTCATCATGAAAGAGGGAAACCAGCATTTAGATGGCTGGATTTGAAAGAACCAAAGACCCCTGTTGGGAAAAACGGCCTCGAAGAATCCCCAACAACACAGTCAATGAGAACAGTAAAAAATATGAACACAAGAATTTACGTGGACCCCATCAGCACCCGATATTATTTGTGACTTGCAACTATACCCGCTGCCCACACAAATAATACCCACTTTGCTGCATGTTCTCTCGGCTCTCTTTTTTCTTTGGCTTCCGCAGCTTCTTCATTCCAAGTGCATAATATATATATACTAATACATATACATGCTAGGAACCTTCATGCAGCCTACGTACCAAAACCAAAAGCAGGACAAAATGCGTATGACAACCACAAAGAAAAAAGAACCAAAAGCCAACATATGGGGTCATCTACGTTAATTATTTAATTCACCACCTAACTTTCAACAAACCCCTAATTTTAGCTTTAAACTACTCGAAAAGAACTTTTGGAACGTACAATGCAAACAGTTCTGAATTAAAAAGACACCGGAATGCTTCTTTCTATCAATGGTGCTCAAAAGGTGTGACTGTGGCGATGCATTAAAATATTGGGCACTACTAGAAAACCGAGTTTCAGCGACGACAAAATTCGTAGGAAATTCGTATGAAAACGCTATCAGCGACTAATTTCCGACAAAAATATTTCGTCGGAAAAACCCACCTCGGAAACATTTTCCGACGAATTTTTTTTTCTGACCAATTTTTGTCGTCGGAAATTCATTGCTAAATTACTTCCGAGTTTAATTAAAAACCATTAAAAGAGTCAAATATTTCGTCGGAAAACCAAAATTTACAAACATATTTCCGACAGTATGATACCGAAGGATTTCCGACAGACGCAGATAGCGTCGGATTTCCGACAGATTATCTATCAGATTTTTACTACATATTTCCGACGAATAAACATCTTTTTCTTAAAAAATATTTTTTTTCGTTTTTGGTTCATCATATTAATATACGATATTTTACGAATACCATATATATATAAATTTGAAATAATTCTGAAATATATATATATAAATTTGAAATAATTCTGAAATATATATAAATTATGAAAAAAAAACAAGTTCAAAACAATAATTAAACATGATTTTAATATTAAGAAAACCTTATAATAATCCAATACAAAACTGAAAATACTAGATCTACAACTAACAAACACTATCGGCTATAAATTTCAGATCCTAACCACTATAGATTTGGTGACAGCCATGGTGCCCTTGAAGAAAGTGGGTTCTTTTTGTTGTAACTTGTCAGATTCGATGCTCCCGTGCAAGCTTCCCGAATCTATCATTGATGAAAGTGATGATTTAGATTTATGAAGATGTACCTCTCGTATATCTCCATTGATTTCTTGTTCCTCTTTTTTCTTGTCTGCGGTTACTTACTTTTTGTTAATGAATTTTATGGAAAGTATCAATTTATTAAGGAAAAAAATAAGGAGGTTTGTTTGTGAGGATAGGATGTAGTTGTGAAGTGAGATGCCGTTCAAACAAAAAAAAGAGTTGTGAAGTGAGATATTTTGGGGCAGCATTTTATACAAGATGTGGAGACTTCTTTTGATTGGTAGAAAGTGACTCTCACGGATCATAATCCTAACCGTTGATTTAGATGTTATTTTGTGGATGGTGAAGATTGGGGGAGATTGTGTTTTCTCTCAATGGTATCACGTGGTTTCATATTCCAAACATTGGATGGTAGGATCTATCTCATTTTTTTATTTATTTTTTATTTTTTGGGAAAGGCTCATTTTATTTAGTTAACTTACAAGTTAAAATAAGTTAAGGTCATGAATTCATGGTTTTTTAGTAATTTACTTACCCATTCGTTTTTTTTTAAAAAAGCCTACCAGTTTGTATAACTCATTTAATTACACTTAGCTTTTCATTTATTTTTAATTTTTTTACTAATTTTCCACAACTGAAATAAATATATAATAAGTGAATGAATAATTTTATTATATGGCCTCAATTTTAAGATCATTTTATATAAGTTTAAAAAATATTAAATGACCTTTTAAGAGTAAAGAAGATAACTGACTTGAAAATATACAATAATTAACATTATTATTAAAATTTATTTATTTTTGACCGTAAATAATAGTTTGTAGACAGATCAAAAAAAGGAGGGGATAGCTCTTTTATTAAGGAGTATATATATATATATATTATAGTATTATTATATATATATTTACAATTATATATATATATATATATATATATATATATATATATATATATATATATATATATATATATATATATATATATATATATATATATATATATATATATATATATATATATATATATATATATATATATATATATATATATATATATATATATATATATATATATATATATATATATATATATATATATATATATATATATATATATATATATAATGTAAAGATTTTAAATATATTGTATTATTAGATATAGTTGTATACTTGTAAATAAAAGTACTAATAATCCAAGAGTTATAATGTAACATCCCGAACTTTTATTTAACGTTTGACTAATGCCGTTAAGTCAATTTGGGGTGTTGTTAAGTCTTTACTTAATATTTGAATGTAGTTATGTGTGGTTAACGTAGATAAAGTAGTTAGGTTTAAAAGCCTAAATTTTAATGACGAATAAAAGTGTGATTAATGTCGCTTAAAGGCTATGTAGTGCTTTTTAATGAAGGACTAATGTTGTATATGGTCAATAATGCAGTTTGTGGCCAATAATGAAGGGTTTAGAAGTCCAGGGACTGATTTTGACATAGGCTGAAATCTAAAAACGGGTTTAAGGATTTGATGTGTGTAATTAGGGCTGATTTAGCAGCCATTAGCAAATAATAACTCACACACAAAGTCTCTCTAATCCTTTCTTGAATCCTAAAGCAACTAATCAAGTATTTGATCAAACGATTTGGTGTTGTAAATTGATCGATCATCTAGTCAAGCAGGTAATCATTGATTTATTGTTTGTATTTCAGATTTAGAGGTGGTTTAATTATGGGACAAATCTGATTAAGATGGGATTATGCAAGTAGTTAGGGTTTATGTGGTGTTTTGGGTAATTAACATTGAAATTGATGTTAAACGAGTCCGTAGTCGATCGTGATGATCAAAATATGTTTAATTATGTCGAAAACATGTTTGGGAAGAAGACTTGATCGATTGAAACCTGGATAATTAATGAAGAAAGTCGTTTTACGAAAGCTGGATGAAATTATAGTCATTTTCGTAAAACTGAGCCTAAGTTCGTCGGAACGAAGATAGACTTCGTTTGGAGCTATCTTCGTTAGGAGTAGATAACTTCGTAAAAAAGGATTTTGAGATTAAGTTCGTAAAGAGGATTAATTTCGTAAACTATCTTCGTTGGTTATATAAATTCGTTCAGAGATCATCTTCGCAAGTTATAATCATTTTCGTAAAGTATTAAACGAAGTTTATGTTCGTACGAAGATTAACTTCGTATGAATGATTTTTGGGTTATCTTCAGCAGATCAACTAAATTCGTAAAGAAGCTATTTTCGTAAAGTAGATCGAACGAAGTTTAAGTTCGTACGAAGGTTATCTTCGTAAGGTGTAATTCTGGAATTTTACGTAGTCAGTCTTAAGTTCGTACGAGGGTCCATTTAAGGTCCTAAATGACTTATACTTTATATGTTAATGTACGATAGGTGTCGGGGATTACTGATAAGCACTATTAGCTATCTGGTTGCACGCGTACACTACTACCAGGTAAGATACACTACTTTGACACGCTGGGGGATCAACTAAAAGCTGGTTTCAAATCGTAAACACTTCCATTCGGTACCTTATTATTGCATGTGGGCATATGGGTTACTTGGGAGGTATTATGGGTTATGCAGTTGACCATGGACCTGAGATGCAGTCCCTATTGTAGTGTAATGCAGTATTGCTTAATGTAATATGTAGTTATGCAGTTGATGTAGTTTAATGAAGTATCTTGATATGTATGATATATAGAAATGAAGTTGATGTGTGATATGCATGCTTGACTTGTACGCCTAGTTCACTAGACTTGCTAGGTACTATGTCACTTGCACGTTTAAGGATCCAAACGTAATGAAGTTAAAGTGTGTGAATGTCTAGGAATGTGTGTTACCTAGACTATATGTGTGTGAATGTTTGGGAATGCAGGGACCCAATCTATATGTGTGAAATTGAGCTCATAAAACAGATGCAGTGAAAAGTGTTAAGCTTAACCCGTACTAACCTTAGCCGGGCAAGTGCGTAGATGCAGTTGTTGCTTGGGTGGCTCCTCGCAACGTGGTCTCTATAACGCAGGGCGAGTAATACGGGGGGTTTGACCAACTTCCATATACGGATTACTCAAGGATTGGCTTGCCATTCCTTAACGACGTAAGATGAGTAGTCTTTTGACTGATCATCCAGTCGGGTGTGATGCAGGGCACACTTATATGCAGTTAACAAAGATACGTGTGACAATGTGTGAACTAATGCAGGATAGGCACATTTAGGATGATTATCCTAATTGAAACGAAGTTGAAATGCAGTATATGTGTGAACGTGTGATGTGTGTTGTGCCTAATAAAACTTGTCTAATAATGAAGATTGTTTTAATTGGACAAATGCTTTTAAATTAGTGTTATCTTACTTAGCTATTCTTATAGCTAACACTTGCTTCTTAATGTGGTTGTTTCCTCAGGTTTAGCTTGATGGAAACTAGATGCAGGACGTGCGAGCTTGGGTAGATGCAATGCAGGAGCCTTAGCTACCCTTAGACGATGCTTTCTTTAGACATTCATTACATTTCGTATTTAATGTCGAATTTATGTAGTGAGTGTGTGAACGGTTGTTTTATGTTGGGCAACCGTTGGGTTTTCATTTGAACTAGTTTGATATGGCATGTAACACCAAATAAATGCGGAAACCGAAATGTTTCTATCGGTTTTGACTTTTACAGTCTTTACTTCCGCAATTTAACACCGTTAGGTGAAAAGTTTTTGAAAACCCATATTTTTAAACGACGGGTGTTACAATAAACACAATCTTTACCAAGTGACTTTTTAAGTTTTTAAAGCTCCGACTAATAAAAAGAAAAAAGGGAGGAAGGAGTAGCTCCTTTATTAAGAAGTATAGATATAGATGTAAATATATGAAACTTTTAAATTTTAGTTATAAACATAATATTTACCAACTGACTTTAATACTGAGTTTTCAAGGCTCCGATTAATAATAAAAGGTTATTCAGACATGCTCAGCTTTCGGAATAATAATCTCTTGAGAGCAAGACGACTATGACCCATTCTTTGTAAAAAGCTTTCATAGATTTTTACGAATGACATTGGATCACCCTTTTGTTTAACCTAAAAGAATTGTAGATGGAGTCGTCAGAGAAATTTTATCAGTGGTCCTTTGGACCCAACTCACTGTTACTTATGTAACTGAGAACGATAACGTTTGACTTATTATCACGTGTTCATATGTGAATGTTTCTCACATGAACCTTACCCTATGATTATATGTATAAAGAATCAAACGTGATGTCAAAAGATAAAACTATTTTGGGGTTTTGGTGTTTTTCTTTTGTTGAGTTCGACAAACGCAAAGAGATAAAAGAGTTTTAACCTTTAGGAAACGTTTTCTTAGGAAATTCATAGGAAAAGTTTGATTTATTTCCGACGAAATTCCAATGATTTGTTTTATTTTTCAACCTTTTGTATGAATTAACTTAAAACTATGTAACATAACTTAAATTTAAATAATTTTTATAACTTTGGTAGGAAATTCCTAGGAAACTGTGTATGTTTCCGACGAATTTCTTAGGAATTATTTTACCTTTTTATAAAACAATTTTTTTGTCGAAAAGTGGTTGGAAATAATTATATTTTTCCACGAAATTCCTACGAAATGTATGTAAAAAATAAAATTTTCTCGTTTTAAACGTTTATACATACATAAATGGAACCTTACATGCATATATCATCACAATAATAATTAAATATATATAAACACCACAATACATATAAAAAAAAAGTTGCATTTACATATATTTAGTTTATAGACACACATACATTGAATTGTAACAATCATACAGACCTATAACATTCATGGATACATTAATGATTATATATATTTATATATATAGATGTATGTGTGTGTATGTATAATGTATGTAATTATATATATCTATATATATATATATATATATATATACATATATATCTCTATCTATATAATATACAATAATAATTATAATTTGCACGTATTCATTTAATGGACATAAAATATTGCATAATAACATACGCATAACATATACTAAACATACTCAAATACACATGCACATCAACGTACGTGTATAATAACACCAATACGTACACACATATGACTGTGTGTATTACTGTTTTAATAACTAGTAAAACATACAGTAATGTATTTGCTTAAAACTATGTGAGATACCTTAAATTTTTACAATTTTTACAATTTTTGTAGGAAATTCGTATGAAACTGTCTATGTTTCCGATGAATTTCTTAGGACTTATTTTACCTTTTCATAAACACAAAGTTTTCGTCGGAAATTGGTTGGAAATAACTATATTTTCCCACGAATTTTCAATAAAACTTATAAAAGATACTAGATTCTAATTTTTCAGAAGAAAAAAAAAACAATTCGTCGGAAATTCGTTAAAAAAATTATTTTGGTTTCGACATATTTCCGACAAATCTTTTTCTATTTTTTAATTTCTTTACTTTATGAAATTACATATATTTCGTCGTAAATTCCTTACAAAGTTAAATTTTCCCTACAAATTTCCGAGGAAATATTTTATTTGAAATTACTTAATTTTTAAACTAAACGTTTCTAAGGTATTTCCGAAGAAATAGATTTTTGAGA
The DNA here is from genome assembly GCA_034093135.1 of Erigeron breviscapus. NCBI lineage: Eukaryota > Viridiplantae > Streptophyta > Magnoliopsida > Asterales > Asteraceae > Erigeron > Erigeron breviscapus. Next base: position 110,939,006 of record CM067169.1, on the reverse strand, counting down.
TTAATCCCTCGGTAATTTGTCGCTAATGTGTGTATTTTAGTGTCGAATTTCCGACGAAAATTAGTTTCTAGTAAATTCGTAGGAAATGTGTCACAAATGAGACAGTTTTTTATTCATGCTCTTTTTGTTTGAAATTCGTCGGTAAATCCTAGGAAAATTTCCGACCAAAAAAATTCGTCGGAAAATTCGTCGCTGATGCCCAGTTTTCTAGTAGTGGGGTGTGTAAAGTTTGAATGTGATGACAATACTAGAATGGAGCAGTAGCTGCCACTTCAACACAACTCAAAGGGATATATCTTTCGCCTATGACACCTGCCACTGCACACGATTTGTTGGAAATATGATAGAAATACTTAAAACATAATGACACTTGATTGAATAAAACTTGGAAGGCTAAAATTTGGATATATAAAAGGTAGTATTATAAATGAAAATAATACTCCAAAATATAAAAGTTGATGTTTTTGTTTACGTAAAGTTTGATCTGCATTTTTAGACTTGATTTGCCATGCATTATATAGGCAAAATTCATACCATCCAAAGTTGACAAAGTTGATATGAACAAGTAGAGCCTACAATTGAAAAAGTAAACATTTAGCACATGTTTTAACTTGGTGAAAGTCTTGAGGAAATCTGTTGTAGCCGACTTTAGACATGCACCTACCATATGTGTGTTTGACTAACATATTTAGTAGGTAAAAGCCTCCATTGTTGAATATCTAGAAATTATCCTTTCTTTCCCTTGTGAGCAAAAACACAGTAGTCTACATTCTCCCCGTAATGTGTTTTGGTTGAACTCCCAATTGAATTCTAAGCTCCTGAAACTTTTCTCGTGGAAGTGCTTTTGTAAAAATATCTGCTAACTGCTCATGTGTTCCACAAAACTTGAGATTCACTTCGCCGTCTTCAATTGCTTCTCTGATAAAATGATGTTTCAAAGCAATATGCTTTGTGCGACTGTGATGTACAGGATTCTTTGCGATTGCTATTGCAGACATACTGTCACAAAAAATTGTTGTTGGCTCAATTTGCTTTTCACCAATGTCTTCAAAAATTCTTCTTGTCCAAATTGCTTGTGATGTGGCTAGAGCTGCTGCTACGTACTCTGCCTCTGCGGATGATTGTGCAACTGTTTGTTGCTTCTTTGAACACCAGCTGAATACACCTGAACCAAGTGAGAAAATATATCCGGATGTACTTTTCATGTCATCTGTACATCCACCCCAATCACTATCACAAAAACCATGTAAATTTAAAATTTTGTTTTTCTCGTACTTGATTCCAAAATCTTTTGTTCCTTGCAAATATCTTAAAATTCTTTTACCAACTCCCATGTGAATATGACTTGGATTGTGCATAAACCTTGAGAGTAAACTTGCAGCAAACATGATGTCAGGCCTCGTTGCTGTGAGGTACAACAATTTCCCAACCAAGCTTCGATAAAGTGTGGCGTCCACTTTATTTGAACCGTCTTCTTTCATGAGCTTTTCATTCACAACCAAAGGAGTGTCCTTCGGTTTGCATTCTGACATATCAAAAACTTTTAAAATCTTCTCGGCATACTTTTCTTGGCATATAAAAACTCCGTTATCATCTTGATAGATTTCCATTCCAAGAAAATGATTTAGAAGGCCTAAATCACTCATCTCGTATTTTTTCATCATTTCATCCTTGAAATCTTCAATCATTTTTGCGTTGTTTCCTGTGAAAACAAGATCATCGACATAGAGTGCCACAATAAGGATATCGTTTTTACCTTGATTCTTGACATATAAGGTTGGCTCACTCTTGCTTTGATCAAAACCTTTTTCTTTGAAATAACCATCAATTTGGCTATACCATGCTCGCGGTGCTTGTTTAAGCCCGTAAAGAGCTTTCTTCAACTTGTAAACCTTTTCTTCTTTTCCTTTAACCTCGAATCCTTGAGGTTGATGAACATAAACTTCTTCCTTGAGTTCTCCATTTAAAAATGCTGATTTGACATCAAGTTGGTATAAAGACCAACCTTTCTGAGCTGCTAATGCAATGACTGCTCGGATTGTATCCATTCGAGCAACTGGAGCAAAGGTTTCATCATCGTCAATCGCAGGCTGTTGTGAGTAGCCTTTTGCGACTAGTCTTGCTTTGTTTCTTTGCACCGTACCGTCTGCATTGAATTTGACCTTGTAAATCCATTTGACACCAATGACATCTTTGTCTATCGGTTTGTCTGCGAGCTCCCATGTCTTGTTTTTTTCAATGACTCTAATTTCTTCCTCCATGATTCATTTTGAATCGCTTCTTCAAAACTTTCTGGTTCCACCTGACAAAAATTACAAATAATCTTTTGTGTTTTGTCATATAAATCTGTTAGCCCACAAAATTTCGGTGGTGGACTTGAAGATGGTGAGGATGCTTGAGAACTTTGGTTTGTTGGTGTTGATGGAGGTGAACTCGGGGATGGTTCTTCTGGTACTTCATCATTTGCTGGATGATCTTCTTCAGATTCTGAAACAGCTCCATCCTGCATATTTTTCATAGACATACTTGTTCCCTCTTTCTTTTCTTCTTCCCAATTCCAGGAAGAATTTTCATCAAAAACTACATCTCTACTAATAATGACATTTTTCTTATTTAGGCTATACAATCTATAAGCTTTTGACTTGCTACTATAGCCTACAAAAATACATGTTTCACTTGTTTCATCTAACTTGTGTCTCTTTTGTTTTGGTATTTGAGAATAACAAACACATCCAAAAATTTTAAGATGCTCTTACCGAGGGTTTTCTTCCATTCCATGCTTCAAGTGGAGTCTTGTCATTTAGAGCTTTTGTAGGACTTCTGTTTAACAAGTAAACTGCCGTGTAAACTGCTTCTGCCCAAAAACTTTTTGGTAAACCTTTCTCGTGCAACATGGATTTCGCCATCTCTACCACAGTTTGATTTTTTCTTTCAACTACACCATTTTGTTGAGGTGTATATCTTGTGGTAACCTGTCTTTCCATGCCTTCATCTTCACAAAACTTGTCAAATTCTTTTGAATTATATTCTTTGCCTTGGTCACTTCTTAACACTTTGATAAAACGACCGTTTGTTTTTCAACAAAACTTTTAAACTTTTTAAAAATTCCAAAAACTTGTGATTTTTCTTTCATGAAATAAACCCATGTCATTCTACTAAAATCATCAATAAATAGAATGAAATAGATATTATTACCATGAGAAGGATTGCTCATTGGACCACAAAGATCGGTGTGTACTAGCTCGAGAATTCCTTTGGCTCTTAAAGCAACTCCTTTTGGAAATGGTTTCCGATGATGCTTCCCGAGTGCACACCCTTCACAAACTCCTTCAACTTCTTGAATTTGTGGCAAACCTCCAACCATATTTTTCTGGTGAAGTAAATTTAGACTCTGAAAATTCAGATGTCCAAGTCTCCTGTGCCATAACAAAGACTCATCTGCAACTGTTGCTTTGAGGATGCTAAGGTGGACCTGCGGGAAGACCCTATCAGACAGGATCCCCACAGGAGTTTTTAGAGCCGAACTTGAAGTAGGGACCATCATTAACAAGCTAAGAGAAGGACGTTTGAGATGGTTTGGCCATGTTAGGAGAAGAGACGAAACAACACCACTAAGGAGGGCGGAATCTATTCACGTTGACGGCATACGAAGAAGGGGAAGGCCTAAGATGAGATGGGAGGAGCGAATAGCGAAGGACCTAAAAGAGCTTGGCTTGCGGAAGGAGTTGGCGTTGGATAGGACTGCATGGAGAACTAGGATTAAAGTAGAGGATTAGGTTAGGGTAGGTTTTTATGCGACTAAGATAGACACCTTTTCCCATATTGTCTTGCCCAAGGATGTAGTGATGGTTGGTCAAGAGTAGGGAGGATAAGAGGGAGGCCGACGGAGGTGGAAGGACAGAATTCCGAACGCGCCAAAGGAGCTTCCTGCCGGAGGACGTGGACCGATGAGCGAAAGGCATATGGGAATAGGTTTTGTAGACTTTTTATAGACTTTTATCTTAGACTTTGGTTCTCTGTGACCTTTTGTAGTGGTTTTTGGCCTTGAGTCTCGAAGGCCTAAACCGAGGGGTGGAGGTTACTCAGCGTATCGAGCCCCCAACTGTGGCTTTGTCTTCGGTAGGACATGCCAATGAGGTTTAGGCTAGAGAAGTGCAAGTTAGTCTAGTGGTGGAGAGTTAGGTGAGAGGACTAGGAGTAGGTTAGTTAGGAGGCCTTAGGACTAGGAGTTATGTCTTATGTGTTTATTTTGTCTTGGTTATAATGTTTCTACGTTTTTTTATATTGTTTAATATGTTCAATATGGTTTCTATTGTATATGTATTGTCGACCTTGTGCTAAGGTATTCGCAGGTCGCATATTTGCTACTCTTCTCTACTTTCAAGGTAAACGGACTCAGCGGACAGGTGCTTTCTAGCTACGTAACACTGGCGACAGGAGAGATCAAAAATGCGATTACCGGAGAAAGTCATGGATGTTCAGATAAATCAAACGTCAAGAGATAAGTCACTCCTTCCTTTCTCTCTTATATATATCTATATTTACTCTATATATATGATAGATATTACTTAATGGGATACCAAAATATATATTATAAGATATATATATATATGTATATATATATTTACGAAGGTATCAACAACACAGAGAGCTATTATATATATGTAATGTGGATCTAACCCTATTTTTTACTCTTTGGGGGAGGTCCCTTCCACTTCGGTGGATCTGGAAGCAGCCTCCCTACCTTTGAGTAGGGGTAAGGTCTGTCTACATCATACCTCCCCATAGCCCGGCTTATGCTGGGATTGGGTACCCTTGTTGTTGTTTGACTTTTAAAATCGAAGAACTGATTTTAAATATCATTTTGATGTTAGTGATTTTCATTCCTATTTTCATTTATTTTGCATATACATATATGTTGTATATTTCTATGATAATTGTTATGGGTTTTTTGTTTATGAAGTTAGGAGGTTGATACTATTGTTAAAGTCTTAAAGCCACTAATCATGTTCATTGCCACCTTGAGAAGACACATCAAAAAGCACCTTCCATTTTTTCTTTTTTTCTTTTAGTTTTTAAAATTTGTTTTTTTGGAGTTGAATATTCTTGGGTTATGTTTTGTGTATACGTCTGCGATTAGGAAAGGACAAGCCTACTTGATTGTCACAAACTTATTTAGTTACTTTGAGGGGTATATCAACACACAATACTTAATTCTTTATTTCTTTCAAATATTATAATATCAATTAGCCACAAAGTTGGAAATGTCTTTGACTATAAGAAATTAGGTCCTATTTTAAAGACTTTTCAACTTGACGGGTTATATCCCCTTTTAAATTCTTTTATATGATTTAATTCGGGGACTGAGATACATGCATAAAACTATTTTATGTTATCTATATGTATTAAACTTTGAAGGACATTTATATATATATGTTATATATACTATGTGAGTTATTCCTTTTAAATATTTATACGATTTATTTGGGGACTGAGATACATGCATATAAAAACTATTTTATGTTACCTATATGTATAACTTTCAAGATTATTTATAAAACTATATGATATATGATACACTATGTGAGTTTCCATTATTCCTTTTAATTCGATTTTATTCGGGCTGAGAATACATGCATAAATATGTTTATGTTCCCTATATGTTATAACTTTAGATTATTATAATAACTTTATATATGATACACTATGTGAGTTTCTATAATCCCCTTTTCAACTCTTTTATATATTTGGGACTGAGATACATGCATAAAAACTATTTGTTATATTTATATGTATAATTGCAAAATTTATATAATATAGTAATAAGATCATTGTTAGATGTCATGAACGACCTCTATGGTCGATGGTGGAGTTACTTTGCAATATACTTGCTGAACTGGAGACGACCAGTTGCAGAGGTATATACCAAGTTCTAGATAGATTACTTATATAAAAGACAATAAGTAAAGAACAATGCAATAATACAAATAACTTGTAAGATAACTTGATGAGACAATATGTATTTCAATGTGTAATTTATTTATTGATATTAAACAAAGTACAAGGTTGATGCGGAACCAAGATAATACACGAATGTAAATATCCTAACAACCTATGAAATACAATTGATCTATACTCGGAATTTCTCTTCAACAATCGAAACACTTAAAGTAGTGAAATGTTCCTTTTAGCGATTGAGAGAATATTGCACAAGTTCACCAAGAATATTGCAGGTTTGCAAAGTGTGAAGTATTTATCTTGTGAGTTCGAATACTTGAATTCTTGGTTGTGCAATGGCTTGTATTTATAGGCAAAGTTAACATTGGGATGTTAACTTTAGCCGTACAAATGTGGTTGGGAGCATTTAAGGAATAGCATTTAATTCCTTAAAAAGCAGTGTTAAGTCGCATGTTAAAGTGACTTTACATAACCACCTTTATGTACCTTTTATTACTTAAATAATAAGATAAGGCTTATTATCCGGGTAAAGGTACATAAAGCATACAAGTCAATTCCTCGTAATCAGTGTAAAGCTTTGTAAGGGCTTTCCACTGATGGTCTCTAGTTTGTAACTGAACTGGGCTTCGCTGCCATTGTCATTCTCTTTCTTCCATTTGTTGTCTTCGACTTCAACTGGAATGCTTCTTCAACTTGGTCAGTTATCAACTGGAGGAAGTCTTCAGTTGCGTTGTACGGTGCAACTGGACTTCAATATATTTCTCGACAAATCATCTTGGTCACCAGTTTCACTAGTCTCCAGATGCAACTGGTGACTGACAAGTGTGAACTGGTGACTGGCCAGTTCCAGGTGAACTGGTCCTAACAAATTCCCCCTATTTGTCTAGAAATATCTAAGTCTTCTAGTTCTTGTATCTGTACAAGTGTGAACTGTAGAGACTTGTTCGATTTAAATCTGTTTAAGTTATCTAAGGCATTTTTATAGATCAATAAATGCCTTAGGTTTTTCTTTTAGGTTTGTTAGATTTTAATTATTACTATCATTGTGTTAGAAACTGTATATTCTTTTCAGGAATGAATTTAGCACAAGTTCGAATGTAACCAAACACAGTAGATAAAGAAGAAGGCAACGATGCTTGAGTCTTCTTTCTTGGTATAGAGAAATAGTTACGTGTCTTCAGGTCATATTCACTTTGCCAGATTCTCTTTTATTGAATTTGCTTTAAGAATTTACCACATGCTGTTAACCTATTATTGTGGCTTATCAGCCATTACATCTGACCATTGCTTAAAACCATATTATAGAACCAGGTTTCAGTTTAACAATGGCTACAGCATACT
>CM067169.1:110898370-110930707 GCA_034093135.1 Erigeron breviscapus | reverse complement strand
AGCGGAATCTTAGGGATCGAACAATTGGTTAATTGGTCGGATAGGGTAATAAGCTAGGAGGCCTACTAGTGAGTTCTTTATCTAGCCTAGTTATAAAGTCAACATATTTGAATTGGTTTTAACTTAAATGCAACCTAAATAAGTTGTGTCATGGAGTCGAAGTAGATGACCTTTTAAACTATTGTTTTACAATCACAACAACATTCTCTTTTGCGATTAATCCTACGGGATTACTAACAATTTTAACTAACTTTTGCAACGTGACAATTCGGCCATAAAACCCCCCTATTTTCTGTATCATTGTATTTAACAATTGCTTATAAAAGTCCTTGTGTTCGACCTCGTACTTACCAAGTAACTATATTGCATACGAACGGGTACACTGCCCGCAAGTGTGTAGTAAACAGTAGCTAGGTAGTTCGTGTTATAAATTTAAGACTCGAAATTACACATCACTGACCATCCCAGTTGACAACGCTTTAGTTGATATCGTATGATGTCGTGTCAGGAAACAACATTTGATATGTCATTATCCACCGAAGATTATTGTCGAAATGAATGCATCCAAGTAATTAGAAAAGGACCAGTTTGGTCATATTGTACAGATGCAACAGTTTGTATGTCGACACACCATTGTTCTAATTAATGTGGATTTATAGACCATGGATAATTTGTTATAGTTTACATCCGATGTATTCATAATCTTTCTAGTTTTTATGTCTGATTAATATGTGATGCAATATAACTCTGTACAACATGCAATAAAAGTTGTATGTTTGATCGTGAAACATGAATCCGGTTTACCTGATCATTAAGAAGAACATTTCTCTTTGTTCGAAACACTTGCTGAATAAGTACTTGTACTTATGAATTCCAAGTAGTACGCATAATAATTAGAAAATATTAAGATCTTGGAACAACTTTGTTGACATGTTTTAAAGAGTGACGTTATAGGGAGATATGCATCATTTAATCAAATGTCTTTGTTCAATTAATCTCTATCTATATGTATTATGAAATTTTAACCATAATATTACATGCTTAGTCTGTCCTGATCCTGTTCTCACACTCCTAACTAAGGCGAAAATACGAGATGCAACTAATAACCTAATACACATGGATAATTACCAAGAGATAGTCAAAACATGCAAACATATAATAATTTGTTCGAACCGTCAAGCCATACAATAAGTCAGATAAATTCATAAACAGAAGGAAAAAAAAAGTTAAAAGCATCGTGCCCAAAGAAAATAAGATAAACGCCTAAATTCTAAGTCTCCTCCAATCCACATCCATACAATCAAGAGGTCACAAAGTAATCCTATCAACTCAAGCATTGTCAACACTGGGATGGCAAGTTCGTGGATTTAAATAAACATAATTTGTAACGTAAAGTCGCCAGTCTATGTATGGATGTAAGTAGGACATGCAATAAGATATATAAGCTATACAATCAATGTAACACGCAAACATTGAAAAATTCAGATTTCAAAAAAAAATTTATAATAAAGACCACACAAGACGTAAAAGGTTTTATTAAATGTAAACGTTTAATATTTTTCCTTTCGTTTACTTTTTTTCCTTTTCTTTCCAACCTTTTATAATATATATATAAGCTATACAATCAACGTTTAATATTAAATCAGTGACGTTTAATGTTGTTTTCTGACACGACATCAAGCGATATTCTTTTTCGTCTAACATCTCATTACTAGATAATGATATAAAAAGAGACTAGTAAACAAATGGAACTTACATGACATGTAACTTGTATAACAAAATCTTGAGGTGTTTATGGGATTTTACTAGAACGTTTTCAAACGTTTCCTATATAACATTATGAAGAAAACAAAACTCTTAATTTAAATGTATATTTATATAAGAATCCTAAAGTAGCATAAGCAAATTACCTATAGTCAATCTCACTACAAGGGCAAAGATGAAAATGAGACACTTCATGGTTGGAATTTACGGGTTTTTTTCTTTTAGTACATATGAACTATAACAAGATCGCCTCTATTTATAAAGCTGAAAGGAGTAAATTTATAATACTAAAAAAAAGAAAAAGTTAAGCGCAGAGTCTTAAAAAACAAGTATGAGACGTCCTAAACAAAAAGAAATAGAAGAAATAGTAAACCTTGATATTCAAAATAACATGACGGTGGTGATTGATTAGTCGATATTTACGGTAATTACCTTATAAATAGCAAATCCAAATGGTTAAGAGACAACGAAAATATTTTAAAAGCACATTAACGAGTCGTATAATACATGCACGCACTGACAATGAGACATTGAAGAATGGTAAAACTTAAAATTAAGTAATAAATCGTCGTGTTTTAAGGGGAGTCTCATTATATATAGCCATTTTATAATGGTTAATACGCGCGCATAAGCAAAAGATGAAAGAATAAAAGGAACTAGTAATCTAATTAAAACCGTTTGTTTTAATGAAAGAATATATTCTACAGTAATTAAAACAAACGTTTTTAATTAGATTATTATTGGTTCTTTTCATTCTTTCATCTTTTGCTTATGCGCGCGTATTAACCATTTGAAATTGCTATATATAACGAGACTCCCTTTAAAACCTACTTATCATCAGCGACGATTTGTTACTTAACTTTAAGTTTTACCATTCTTCAATGTCTCATTGTCAGTGCGTGCTTGTACTTTACGGCTTGTTATTATGCTTTTAAAATCTTTTCGTTATCTCTTAACCATTTGGATTTGCTATTTATAAAGTAATTACCGTAAAAACTAATTGATCAATCACCACCATCATGCTATTTTGACTTTCAAGGTTTACTATTTCTTCTATTTCTTTTTGTTTAGGACATTTTGTACTTGTTTTTTAAGACTATGCGTTTGATTTTATTTTATTTTTTGGTTATTTATACATTTACTCCTTTCAGTTTTATAAATAGAGGCGATCTTGTTGTAGTTCATATGTACTAAAAGATAAAAACCCGTAAATTCCAACGATGAAGGACTCTCATTTTCATCTATGCCTTTATAGTGTGCTTGGCTATGACTAATTTGCTTATGCTACTTTAAGAATTTTATATAAATATACGTTTAAATTAAGAGTTTAGTTTTTTTCATATCGTTATATACGAAAAGTTTGAAAACGTTTTAGTAAAATCCCATAAACATCTCAAGATTCTGTTATACAAATTGCATGTCATGTAAGTTCTATTTGTATACTAGTCTTTTTTTTATATCATTATAGGTGGTGAGATGTTAGAGGAAAAAAAATATTGTTGGATGTTGTGTCAGGAAACAACATTACACATCACTGATTTTAATATTAAACGTTGATTGTATAGGGTTGGAAAGTAAAGGAAATGAAAGGAAAAAAATATTAGACGTTTATATTTAATAAGACCTTTCCCGTCTTGTGTGATCTTCATTATGAAAATTTTTTGAAATCTAATTTTTTTAAAGTTTGCGTGTTACATTGATTGTATAGCTTATATATCAATATCTTATTGCATGTCCTACTTGTCTCCATACATAGATTGACGACTTTACGCTACAAATTATGTTTATTAAATCTACGAACTGACCATCCCAGTTAACAACGCTTTAGTTGATATCGTATGATGTCGTGTCAGGAAACAACATTTGATATGTCATTATCCACCGAAGATTATTGTCGAAATGAATGCATCCATGTAATTAGAAAAGGACCAGTTTGGTCATATTGTACAGATGCAACAGTTTGTATGTCGACACACCATTGTTCTAATTAATGTGGATTTATAGACCATGGACAATTTATTATAGTTTACATCCGATGTATTCATAATCTTTCTAGTTTTTATGTCTGATTAATATGTGATGCAATATAACTCTGTACAACATGCAATAAATGTTGTATGTTTGATCGTGAAACATGAAACATGAATCCGGTTTACCTGATCATTAAGAAGAACATTTCTCTTTGTTCGAAACACTTGCTGAATAAGTACTTGTACTTATGAATTCCAAGTAGTACGCATAATAATTAGAAAATATTAAGATCTTGGAACAACTTTGTTGACATGTTTTAAAGAGTGACGTTATAGGGAGATATGCATCATTTAATCAAATGTCTTTGTTCAATTAATCTCTATCTATATGTATTATGAAATTTTAACCATAATATTACGTGCTTAGTCTGTCCTGATCCTGTTCTCACACTCCTAACTAAGGCGAAAATACGAGATGCAACTAATAACCCAATACACATGGATAATTACCAAGATATAGTCAAAACATGCAAATATATAATAATTTGTTCGAACCGTCAAGCCATACAATAAGTCAGATAAATTCATAAACAGAAGGAAAAAAAAAGTTAAAGCATCGTGCCCAAAGAAAATAAGATAAACGCCTAAATTCTAAGTCTCCTCCAATCCACATCCATACAATCAAGAGGTCACAAAGTAATCCTATCAACTCAAGCATTGTCAACACTGGGATGGCAAGTTCGTGGATTTAAATAAACATAATTTGTAACGTAAAGTCGTCAGTCTATGTATGGATGTAAGTAGGACATGCAATAAGATATATAAGCTATACAATCAATGTAACACGCAAACATTGAAAAATTCAGATTTCAAAAAAAATTATAATAAAGACCACACAAGACGTAAAAGGTTTTATTAAATGTAAACGTTTAATATTTTTCCTTTCGTTTACTTTTTTTCCTTTTCTTTCCAACCTTTTAATATATATATAAGCTATACAATCAACGTTTAATATTAAATCAGTGACGTTTAATGTTGTTTTTTGACACGTCATCAAGCGATATTCTTTTTCGTCTAACATCTCATTACTAGATAATGATATAAAAAGAGACTAGTAAACAAATGGAACTTACATGACATGTAACTTGTATAACAAAATCTTGAGGTGTTTATGGGATTTTACTAGAACGTTTTCAAACGTTTCCTATATAACATTATGAAGAAAACAAAACTCTTAATTTAAATGTATATTTATATAAGAATCCTAAAGTAGCATAAGCAAATTACCTATAGTCAATCTCACTACAAGGGCAAAGATGAAAATGAGACACTTCATGGTTGGAATTTACGGGTTTTTTCTTTTAGTACATATGAACTATAACAAGATCACCTCTATTTATAGAGCTGAAAGGAGTAAATTTATAATAGTAAAAAAAGAAAAAGTTAAGCGCATAGTCTTAAAAAACAAGTATGAGACATCCTAAACAAAAAGAAATAGAAGAAATAGTAAACCTTGATATTCAAAATAGCATGACGGTGGTGATCGATTAGTCGGTATTTACGGTAATTACCTTATAAATAGCAAATCCAAATGGTTAAGAGACAACGAAAAGATTTTAAAAGCACATTAACGAGCAGTATAATACATGCACGCACTGACAATGAGACATTGAAGAATGGTAAAACTTAAAATTAAGTAATAAATCGTCGTGTTTTAAAGGGAGTCTCATTTTAAAATGGGTAATACGCGCGCATAAGTAAAAGATGAAAGAATGAAAGGAACTAGTAATCTAATTAAAACCGTTTGTTTTAATAGCTGTTGAATATATTTTATCATTAGAATTTTATTTATCTAATCAAGTTTTAGAATTTTATTTATCTAATCAAGTTTTAGAATTTTATTTATCTGATCAAGTTAACGAGGATATATATTTAATGACACTAGCATGGTACCCGCGCGTTGCGATGGTATCTTTAAAAACCGGTCTCGCAATGAGGCGCCGAGAATATGCATCATGTTATTCTAAAGTTGGCTACATAAATCTCGTCATTCGCGTTACACAATACAATCGTACTATTTAACGGGGTGAATGGACTTTCCTTATGAATATTTTCTGTAAATATCACAACAATCAGAAATTGAAACAAAACATCCGTTTAGCCGGTGTTACTATAGTCGATTATTGAAACAAAACATTCATTTAGCCAGTGTTACTATTTAAGAGGGGAAGATGCGTGATGCTCTTACTAATTGGCTCATTCTACCCTTTGTCCAATATTGAATACAAAGTTCAAAAAATTTATAATAAAGACCACACAAGACGTAAAAGGTTTTATTAAATGTAAACGTTTAATATTTTTCCTTTCGTTTACTTTTTTTCCTTTTCTTTCCAACCTTTTAATATATATATAAGCTATACAATCAACGTTTAATATTAAATCAGTGACGTTTAATGTTGTTTTTTGACACGTCATCAAGCGATATTCTTTTTCGTCTAACATCTCATTACTAGATAATGATATAAAAAGAGACTAGTAAACAAATGGAACTTACATGACATGTAACTTGTATAACAAAATCTTGAGGTGTTTATGGGATTTTACTAGAACGTTTTCAAACGTTTCCTATATAACATTATGAAGAAAACAAAACTCTTAATTTAAATGTATATTTATATAAGAATCCTAAAGTAGCATAAGCAAATTACCTATAGTCAATCTCACTACAAGGGCAAAGATGAAAATGAGACACTTCATGGTTGGAATTTACGGGTTTTTTCTTTTAGTACATATGAACTATAACAAGATCACCTCTATTTATAGAGCTGAAAGGAGTAAATTTATAATAGTAAAAAAAGAAAAAGTTAAGCGCATAGTCTTAAAAAACAAGTATGAGACATCCTAAACAAAAAGAAATAGAAGAAATAGTAAACCTTGATATTCAAAATAGCATGACGGTGGTGATCGATTAGTCGGTATTTACGGTAATTACCGGTGGTGATCGGTGGTGATCGATTAGTCGATATTTACGGTAATTACCTTATAAATAGCAAATCCAAATGGTTAAGAGACAACGAAAAGATTTTAAAAGCACATTAACGAGCAGTATAATACATGCACGCACTGACAATGAGACATTGAAGAATGGTAAAACTTAAAATTAAGTAATAAATCGTCGTGTTTTAAAGGGAGTCTCATTTTAAAATGGGTAATACGCGCGCATAAGTAAAAGATGAAAGAATGAAAGGAACTAGTAATCTAATTAAAACCGTTTGTTTTAATAGCTGTTGAATATATTTTATCATTAGAATTTTATTTATCTAATCAAGTTTTAGAATTTTATTTATCTGATCAAGTTAACGAGGATATATATTTAATGACACTAGCATGGTACCCGCGCGTTGCGATGGTATCTTTAAAAACCGGTCTCGCAATGAGGCGCCGAGAATATGCATCATGTTATTCTAAAGTTGGCTACATAAATCTCGTCATTCGCGTTACACAATACAATCGTACTATTTAACGGGGTGAATGGACTTTCCTTATGAATATTTTCTGTAAATATCACAACAATCAGAAATTGAAACAAAACATCCGTTTAGCCGGTGTTACTATAGTCGATTATTGAAACAAAACATTCATTTAGCCAGTGTTACTATTTAAGAGGGGAAGATGCGTGATGCTCTTACTAATTGGCTCATTCTACCCTTTGTCCAATATTGAATACAAAGTTCAAAAAATTAATATTGGATTATACAATCAAAGTGTAACATTTGTCAATTTTGGGTCAAACAAGATTCTTGATTTTAATTTAATTAAGTTAAACTTCTCTTGATTAGAGTTTAATTAAGCCAGTGATTAAACTCTCATAAGTAAGATAAGCTAAGTTAAGGCATGATTAAGTGGTCATGTGTTGAGTCATGGATTCGCTGAAGATTACTTGCTGAGTCAAGTAGTCGCTGACAGCCTCAGCGAGAGGTTTCATCAGCGAGCATTCTGTAACACCCCAAGCCAAGGCTCAGAATATCACGGAAATCATATAGCACCAGGTGGAATTAATGTAGAACATGAACTATATGCAATTAAAGATTCGGTGAATCCAAAACATAACGAAACAAGTAACATAATACAACAGGAGTAAATAGCCATCAAAGTTAACATAATAACATCCAAAGATGGCAAACAATCCTAAGTATAATGCAACAGGAAGGCCAATGAATCCTTGATCCATAAAGTCCATAGTCCGGGTTTACAGCAAGCAAAGCAACTAAACTCCACGTCCTGGGAGAACCTGATTACCTGAAAAGTGTACTAAGCATAGTCAACACAAGGTTGGTGAGTTCGTAGTAATGGTTCGTAAGGAACCAACATCAATAATCACAATATAAGAATAGAGGCCAGACATGACTTACAGCGAGCCTCTAAGCAACACAATATCGTCCAACAACAAGATTACACAAGACAAGTAAATGTGTAATGAGGATGCACAAATGATATGCGAATCAATGTAAGTGCCAAATGCATGAATAAGCAAACATGCCTATCCTATGCGCGATCTCCAGTCACCTGTGCAACGATACTCGCTTGCCATCACCATGAACAAAGCGGCATCTCAAAAACATCGAGATATATATGTCTATATACTCGGGGTCACGTTCTACATCCAAAATGGGTGCATACATCTATGCACCAGGATGTCGGCAATCCCCTGCCGAGGGCTCGTCAACAATGTATGCAATGCTTACAATCAAATGTAAATGCATATATCATAAACCAACAGTCAATAGACGATGAACCTGTGCCAACAGTCAATATTCGTCCAACATAAGCCAAAATCCATATACGACAACCGTAAGCCAACAATCAATATTCAACAACTATAGTCCAACAATCAATATTCAACAATCATAAACCACTAATCCCAATTAAACCAACTATACGTACATATACTTCAGAGGATTCTACTTTCTTCAAGTCCCAGATGCTTATGTATAGGGTCACCCGCAGCCTTCCCACCACATCTAAAACCCAATGAAGGCATAACCGACTTCCATGTATGTACGTCTATCCTAATATATATATAATAATTAACTAAAACATAACCCAAGTCAATCAAACGAAACGAACTGTCACATCAATCCAACAATCAAGTCAACCAATCAATAAATCAATAAATGCAAGTAAACACGCCAGGTTTACACTTTTCAGCCCGAATCTCAAGCGAGTAGGGAGATACGAAAATCACCTGTGACAAGCAATGACAAGCCAAAGGTGATAGGAAGTAGTATCGACGTCCTCGATAGCTGAAACATATCATACACGTATCACATTAATCCTAAAGCATATCAAGAGGTGAGGTCCTATCAATATTGACCTAATATTACCATAAGAGCCTTATTACGTCCATTTTATAAGTCTTTGATCCAACCGAGGTGGAATCATTACGTTTTGTTTCACCATGACTAGTCGGGACACGACCACTGTTGCTAAATCAAAACTTTAGAATTGTTCAAACTATGTTCTGGGATCAAAGGCCTATACCATTAGAAAGTAGACTCATTTACGCCTCTGTGGCCGCTTGAATCGTCAAAAACGGACTTACGGTTTAAAAGTTATTGACGTTTGAAAAATGACTTTCCTGCAGTAAATCGCGGCGCGAGATTTTGACTTCACGGCGCGATATATTGACCTCGCGGCGCGATAGTTTGGTATCGCGGCGCGATATTTTGACCTGAAAGAGAATTCCCAAGTTTATGCATGACTCGCGACGCGAGATACCACCCTCGCGACGCGATTAAGCTTCAGAATGCAGAAACACGCGTTTTAGACCTCAAATCGACCCACCAAACGTCAAAATCAAAGCTTCTAACTTTAACACAACATATTTCAAGTATAAACAAGTGTAAAAATCAACTCTTAAACAAAACCCACTTCCTAAATCTCAAGATCTAACCGAAAACCCGTTTTTAAGCAAAAACAACCATTTTACACTCGAATCGATCACAAATCGCTTAGATCTATAACAAGGAATTATTCTACTAGTTAAAGGGAACATTTTGAGCTATAGGACACTTACCAATTTATCCTACAAGCATGAAATCCGAAATTGGAGCTAGGAGGAGGATGAACACTTTTATAACCCAAAAATCCTGAAGTTTTGCAAGAGATTATTATTATACAATGATTAATTAACAATTTGATGTTACCAAACGCTTAATTTTCGGATCCAAGAAGAAAGAGGAAGAAAATGGTGTTTGTGTGTGTGTTCTTATGTTTAGAGAGAAAAGAGAGAGTGTGTTTTTGTGTGTGAAGAGATAAGGGAGAAATGAGAGGTGGGGAGGGGTTTTGTTCCCCTTTTGCACCCTCGCGACTAGCTCCGGTTTCTCCCTATAAATGATTCGTTTACTTAAAACTTTTGACTCGAGACCCGTTCAATTATTTCATCGACAAGATCAAACATATTTTAAAATTACGCTTCTAATGACTATTCACATGCTTACCTTTTCATTACACTAAATTGTAAGCATCGATTAGCACGACTAATAAACTCGACTAGCGCATAAGTCCCAAATTGCACGACAAATTGATCTATATGTACACATTGCACTTAAATGAACCCCAAAAGACTTAAATTTATATTACTAACTAAATTGTTAGCCTAAGGGCACACATAGTCAACGGGTCAAAATTCACGGATGTTACATTATTCCCCCGTCACAAGAATTTCGTCCCGAAATTCAACAAAACCCTAGTTGTTAAAACAATTTTAGGTATCCCACCCTTACACGGTCCCCTCGCTCCTAAGTGAACTCGTTTCCGCGCCTTGTGCATCGCCCAACCTCTGAAAATCGTGTAGCGTTTGTTCCTTAGCTTCTTGACCTCGCTACCTAAGATTCCTTCCGGTTCCTCGAAATTACAACGATTCTCACTCTCAAAGGATTCAAATCTCGCTAATGTTATCCGCTCTCATCACTTGTAGCACGTGGCTCCGTTTAGTACTATAGGACAGCTCGGGTTTCCACTCACATGTCATTCCCATTCCGATCGTTCCATCCCGTACACGCCATGGTTGATTCTCTCGTCAAAAGAACTCCCTCATAAGTTATAATTTGTTACGCAATTAAATTTTTTAAAATCTCTAGGAATGTTTACCAAAGATTCGTTTGTCTTTTCGTTTAGAATCATCACATCTATCTCAAAAACATCCTACTATTTTATTAGCCAAAATTCATTCGATTAAAGGAGCCGTATTATGAAACAAGTTTTTAGGTTATAGTCCGTTAGGTTATTTAGAACCGGGTGACGTCGCACCCATCCTTCATACCAAGTGTTAGAACCTTTCGCCATGATTCATCGATCTCCGGGTTATAATTCCATTTTCTCAAACGAGTTTATTGTCAGTGTTCAGGAATTTATTATTTATTATTGTTATATATATATATATACATATCGCGGTTAACATTAAGTGCAATTAGTTGTAAACAGGTAACACTTATTATGACGATTTGACTTATAGTTAACGCATTAGTGACATGTTTTACCCACTGGTCGGCGGCTCAATCACTGAAGTCAAACGTTTGCTTTCGCCTCCGGTCTTCCATTCTGGCAATGGCAGGGCTCGTGTCCACGACATCCACTCTTGACGGCACCACCTTTGTGTGATAGACAACGATCTAGGGATCCGTTTAAGGCCTAAAAGATTTGAGAACCGTACACTATAAGGGCTCAAGCTTCTCACATCTCACTTGTGACTCCCACTACGGCACTCAATTGGCTCATGCTCCCATCTTTATGAGCTCTCGGTTGCGCATTAAGTTAGGCATTCAATTAGATCAACTTTCACCAATCGGATTCGTATATATGTACCACTCAATATCGTTTACACTTCAACTCCATTCCTGCGACGTTCGTGTTCGCGCAATTTTACGTGTTAGGTAGACTTTTCGATTTCAATTTATTCGTTCGAATTTATGGTTAGTGTAGCCCAGGTCGTCCCTTCTCACGCATAGTAAAGTTTATAGTTGCATAGATGCTCAACGTAAATCATTTAAGTCTCGATGCCGCCCTCGTTATTTACACAATGGTCGAGTTCATTGCCGTTCGATTATTGTCATGTCACCTTAGTTAATTCAAGCACTGTCCTAAGGTTTAATATTAGAGGTGTATAATACCACGACGTCCTCAAGATCATAATACAACTATACTTATAATTTACATACCAACTTAGTCATGTATTCTATATAGTAGGCCAAAAGGGCTATACCATGAGAAAATATACTCTCACACGATTCCAACGATAGGTCATATGACTCGATCGGACTCGCGGATCAAAAGTTATGCACGTTCGAAAATCTGACGGAAAACTGAACAAAACTCGCGGCGCGAGTTGTCTGGATCGCGGCGCTAGGAGTTTTCGAGGTCGCGACGCGAGGAAATCTTCTGTGACCTGAGACACCAAACTCGCGGCGCGAGGACCCTAGGTCGCGGCGCGAGGTGAACGAGATCGCGAGACCAACTGACCGAGAACGCGAGGCTCGCGGCGCGAGCCTCTTGAGACCTGCAGATTTTCTGATTCAAACACGAACCAAACTCGACCCAAACCCCATTTTTGACATCCAAATCGATTTTATAGTTGCAAATACTCATCTTTGACCTCAAGGAACATATATAAACATAACCCATATCATAAATCCATTTCAAATCACTAATTGCTTACAAAAATCACCTCATGACCTAATTTCATTAACAAGAAACCCTAATCTGCATTTGACCCGATTTGTGACCCGAAATTCACTTGAAGTCAACTAGAAGTATGTAAATAAACATGAAATGAAGATTATAGGACGAACTTAGCTTACCAAAATCTTCACGCATGTATTACTAAGTCCTAACGATTTATTTCACTCAAATTAGTTAGGCAACAAAATTTAAGCATATCCGACCATTAGAATATCATGACAACCATATTTGCTCTACCGTATATTCTAACAATTCATCCACATAATCAAGTTAGGAGGTAAGATTCTTGTATGTTCTATCAATTAATCGCACAAACCAAGTCATACTTACGGTTTCTCATACGTTAAGTACAACTATGCATGAAGTATCAATCATTACCGATTCGTTCTTATAACAAGTTAAGAATTAACATTTTGAGCATACTCAAATTATCAGACATGTCTACTGTCCTTATTCATACAATTGTACATTGAGTAAATATTTATACATGCATCACCATTTTCGCTTATCTCATGCCTACAATTTGGTTTAACAACATGATTTATACATGCTAAAACTATCAAACCAGTATACCAATCTTTTCATGAAAGTGTTCCTTGATTAACACCTACACATGCATTACCTATTTCCGTTGTATCATGCATAAAAACTAAGTTTAATGATATAGTTTTCCCATAATCATGCAATAAAACTAGCATGTTAAATTCATTCATATATATAATCGTCCACCGACTAATACATTTTACGCATGCATCACCAAATATCTTATATCCTGCATACAACCTAGTTTAACAAGGTCTCATGTATATTCAAGTTCACATACTATTGAACAAAACATCCGCATTGTTCACCATAATGTCAACCTTAGTCCAAATCATGGATGTCTAGACAAATCAACACTAAATTCCTCAGCAACTAAACGATTCAAATTGCACCTAAAACATTTAAAACATCAATGTGACCACTACGGGCCATACATACATACGCATCACACACGCATAACATATATGTTACTTAATCATACTAGACAACATGTCATTCCACTACCAAATCCAATCATAGTAATAGTTCTAGAGTTTATGACCCGGGGGTTAGCTTCACAGTTGCTCTCATGTCAGCCGCATTAGTAGTTAGTGTTTTAACGCCGACACACTACACATGTTCAATGTCTTTTACCAAGGCCAACACATAAATATTCTCAATTAACTGTCATATATCGTGTTATCATACCAACATACCATACGTGTTTCATATCACTACACTAAGGACAACATATCAAAGTTCTCAAGTAATCGTTATCTATCATGTTCTCGTGCCAAGTTCACAACAATTGTTTATCGTTAATTCAAGTAATCATGTCAATACATCATACCACCAAACAATTAACACAAAGGGTTCAAGTATAATCTGGATTCGATATGCTCTCTAGTCATTGACCAGGTATGTATACAGGGTGTACCAACGGCTAACCCTCCACCCAATCAACTTCCATTAAGCATATCGGTTCCCTATTATAATCTAAGCCACACGTGCGCAATCCACGATGTTATTAACCTGTTATAATGTTGGGTAACCATAAAAGAGTTGATCGGGTTCTTTTAGGGTTGCCACAATATTATACTAAGTTAATAACATAACTTCATTTTGCTCTAAATCATCCAACTAGCATCAATTAATAACAACAATTCATATCAATGACACTCAATTTCAATCAATGCACACATTAACCACGTTGTACCCATTCCACATTCATCACGTTAAATTCGAGCCATCACATAAGTGGTCTTAACTACGAACTCACAATATACACTTTCTAGGGTTCACAAAATTCACGTTGCACACAAATTTCCTAACCATGCATGCTATATGAAGAGTTTTAACTTAAGCCGTAGTCTAGGTCAAACCGCCTAATTCTCTACGACCACGCATGGGCCACCATTCTGTAACACCCCAAGCCAAGGCTCAGAATATCACGGAAATCATATAGCACCAGGTGGAATTAATGTAGAACATGAACTATATGCAATTAAAGATTCGGTGAATCCAAAACATAACGAAACAAGTAACATAATACAACAGGAGTAAATAGCCATCAAAGTTAACATAATAACATCCAAAGATGGCAAACAATCCTAAGTATAATGCAACAGGAAGGCCAATGAATCCTTGATCCATAAAGTCCATAGTCCGGGTTTACAGCAAGCAAAGCAACTAAACTCCACGTCCTGGGAGAACCTGATTACCTGAAAAGTGTACTAAGCATAGTCAACACAAGGTTGGTGAGTTCGTAGTAATGGTTCGTAAGGAACCAACATCAATAATCACAATATAAGAATAGAGGCCAGACATGACTTACAACGAGCCTCTAAGCAACACAATATCGTCCAACAACAAGATTACACAAGACAAGTAAATGTGTAATGAGGATGCACAAATGATATGCGAATCAATGTAAGTGCCAAATGCATGAATAAGCAAACATGCCTATCCTATGCGCGATCTCCAGTCACCTGTGCAACGATACTCGCTTGCCATCACCATGAACAAAGCGGCATCTCAAAAACATCGAGATATATATGTCTATATACTCGGGGTCACGTTCTACATCCAAAATGGGTGCATACATCTATGCACCAGGATGTCGGCAATCCCCTGCCGAGGGCTCATCAACAATGTATGCAATGCTTACAATCAAATGTAAATGCATATATCATAAACCAACAGTCAATAGACGATGAACCTGTGCCAACAGTCAATATTCGTCCAACATAAGCCAAAATCCATATACGACAACCGTAAGCCAACAATCAATATTCAACAACTATAGTCCAACAATCAATATTCAACAATCATAAACCACTAATCCCAATTAAACCAACTATACGTACATATACTTCAGAGGATTCTACTTTCTTCAAGTCCCAGATGCTTATGTATAGGGTCACCCGCAGCCTTCCCACCACATCTAAAACCCAATGAAGGCATAACCGACTTCCATGTATGTACGTCTATCCTAATATATATATAATAATTAACTAAAACATAACCCAAGTCAATCAAACGAAACGAACTGTCACATCAATCCAACAATCAAGTCAACCAATCAATAAATCAATAAATGCAAGTAAACACGCCAGGTTTACACTTTTCAGCCCGAATCTCAAGCGAGTAGGGAGATACGAAAATCACCTGTGACAAGCAATGACAAGCCAAAGGTGATAGGAAGTAGTATCGACGTCCTCGATAGCTGAAACATATCATACACGTATCACATTAATCCTAAAGCATATCAAGAGGTGAGGTCCTATCAATATTGACCTAATATTACCATAAGAGCTTTATTATGTCCATTTTATAAGTCTTTGATCCAACCGAGGTGGAATCATTACGTTTTGTTTCACCATGACTAGTCGGGACACGACCACTGTTGCTAAATCAAAACTTTAGAATTGTTCAAACTATGTTCTGGGCTCAAAGGCCTATACCATTAGAAAGTAGACTCATTTACGCCTCTGTGGCCGCTTGAATCGTCAAAAACGGACTTACGGTTTAAAAGTTATTGACGTTTGAAAAATGACTTTCCTGCAGTAAATCGCGGCGCGAGATTTTGACTTCACGGCGCGATATATTGACCTCGCGGCGCGATATTTTGACTTCACGGCGCGATATATTGACCTCGCGGCGCGATATTTTGACCTGAAAGAGATTTCCCAAGTTTATGCAAGACTCGCGACGCGAGATACCACCCTCGCGACGCGATTAAGCTTCAGAATGCAGAAACACGCGTTTTAGACCTCAAATCGACCCACCAAACGTCAAAATCAAAGCTTCTAACTTTAACACAACATATTTCAAGTATAAACAAGTGTAAAAATCAACTCTTAAACAAAACCCACTTCCTAAATCTCAAGATCTAACCGAAAACCCGTTTTTAAGCAAAAACAACCATTTTACACTCGAATCGATCACAAATCGCTTAGATCTATAACAAGGAATTATTCTACTAGTTAAAGGGAACATTTTGAGCTATAGGACACTTACCAATTTATCCTACAAGCATGAAATCCGAAATTGGAGCTAGGAGGAGGATGAACACTTTTATAACCCAAAAATCCTGAAGTTTTGCAAGAGATTATTATTATACAATGATTAATTAACAATTTGATGTTACCAAACG
Source organism: Erigeron breviscapus (assembly GCA_034093135.1). NCBI lineage: Eukaryota > Viridiplantae > Streptophyta > Magnoliopsida > Asterales > Asteraceae > Erigeron > Erigeron breviscapus. Next base: position 110,914,057 of record CM067169.1, on the reverse strand, counting down.
CTTAATTTTCGGATCCAAGAAGAAAGAGGAAGAAAATGGTGTTTGTGTGTGTGTTCTTGTGTTTAGAGAGAAAAGAGAGAGTGTGTTTTTGTGTGTGAAGAGATAAGGGAGAAATGAGAGGTGGGGAGGGGTTTTGTTCCCCTTTTGCACCCTCGCGACTAGCTCCGGTTTCTCCCTATAAATGATTCGTTTACTTAAAACTTTTGACTCGAGACCCGTTCAATTATTTCATCGACAAGATCAAACATATTTTAAAATTACGCTTCTAATGACTATTCACATGCTTACCTTTTCATTACACTAAATTGTAAGCATCGATTAGCACGACTAATAAACTCGACTAGCGCATAAGTCCCAAATTGCACGACAAATTGATCTATATGTACACATTGCACTTAAATGAACCCCAAAAGACTTAAATTTATATTACTAACTAAATTGTTAGCCTAAGGGCACACATAGTCAACGGGTCAAAATTCACGGATGTTACACATTCAGCGATCACTATTATCTTCAAGTCAAAGGATAAGTTCAATGACTCACCGCCATGTGTTGTAAGTCAAATATGGGCGGGAAAATGAAGATAAGAAGACTGGTCCCCAAGGACACGTGTTGGAAGATCAGATTGAAGACAAGTGACCTTGTACCGTTTTGGTACTAAGAAGTTTCTCTTTCATGCCGTTTTAGGAAACAAACAAGATGAAGAAAAGAGAACTCTGAAGACCAGTATTACACACCAATAGATAGTTGACAACCTTCATGTGTCAACATCTATTGGGCTGTCATGTGATGTCTCTTCTCTCCTATATCACTCCCACTTGACCTCCCCCCCACCCTCCCCCCATCTTCTCCCACCGCCTTCCTCCGCATTTTCTACCCTCTTCTCTCACCCCCCCTCCCCTTTTTAATACTCTCCCTCCTTCACCCCGTCCCCCCCCCCCCCTCCCCTTCCTCCCCCCCTTTCCTTCCCCCCCATCCCTCCCCTCTCCCCCCCCCTTCTTCCCCTCCCCCCTCCCCCCCCACCCCCTCTCTTCCCCCCCCGCCCCCTTCAATTCTCCCCCCCTCCTTCTTGTCAACATCTATTGGGTTGTCATGTGATGTCTCTTCTCTCCTATATAAGACATCACTTGACCTAGCCGTAATTCTGTTGGTTCATTCTACAATAGTCACTTAGTGTGTTTTTCTCTCATTGTAGAATTGTATCATTGTTAAGTTTTTAGTGTGTGCAAAAACTTAACAATATTTTCTTTCTTCTTTCATTGTAAACCAACCATGTATTCACCGTTTAATTAATACTACTTATGATTAAACGTGTTTACTTTATTATCTTACATTCTTAGTGTAATTTACATTAGTTGTTTAATTACATAATCGTTGCAAACTTGGGACTTTCAGTTGGTATCAGAGCGGTGGTTCGACACACCGAATCTGATCTGAGTAAAAGTTTGCAAGATTATCTTTCTTTCTTTCTTTCTGTACTTTAATTTTCTGCATCTAAAATCTTTTCTTTAAACTTGTGTTTATCTTTCCTTTCTTTTTTTATTATGTCTTCTGTTCCTTCTCTGGTAAATACCAGAGATTTTGGGTATGTCTCCATCCCACCAAGATTCGATTCACATGATTTCGGATCTTAGAAGGAGAGAATGCTCCTACACATCGTAGGAGTTGAACCCTACATTATGACCATCCTAACCAGAGGGCCATATGTACCGGTTCTGGTTACCAGGACACCAGGAGCCACTGCTGATGCTCCTGAAGTTGTCACTGAGTTAATAAAACCAGAAGTACAATGGACAGATGACGAGCGTAGGCTTGTTAATCTGGATGCTCGGTTGAGGAACCTTATCATTACTACCCTTCCTGATGACATAATGAAGTCTGTCATCAAACTTTCTTCTTCCAAATTGGTATGGGATAATCTGTGTACCAGATTCGATGGTACGGCAGATGTTCTTGCTACCAAGAAAATAGATCTGAAACGTGCCTATGAAGGATTCTTCTCTCTCCCTAATGAGAGTCTGGATGGCACGTATAATCGGTTCAAATGCCTCTTGAATGATATGACTAATGTGGGCATAGAGCATAACACTCTTGAAATATGCTACAAGTTCATTGACATCTTGCCTATCAAATGGCAAGGTTTAAGGCAAATTCTTCGAACCACTAAGCAATTGAAAGAGCATGACTTAGAGTCACTCTATGGGACTCTTCAATTTGAAGAGAGAGCCCTCGCTCAAACTCTGAGAGCTGAGGCTGAGTCTAGGAGGCATGCTGGTTCATATGCTTCAACTTCTTCTTCTTCTGTGTCTAGTGTCTCAAACGTTCATGACCCTCTTGCCCTGGTCTCTGCTGAGGTCAGTCATGTCCATCTTGACATGGACATCAGCAATTCTACTCCCTCTAACGTCCAAGATCTTGTCAATGACCTCGATTTCGAGGAGAGACAAGAGATGTTCTCGGACTTCATGAACTTTGCTCTCATCGCTGGTAAACGATACTCAAGAAAATGGAATGGTCGTAGGTCGACTAATTTCCAAAAACCAGTGGTGGACAAGTCTCAGGAAGAATGTTGGAGGTGTGGTCGAAAAGGCCACTACCAAAAAGATTGCAAAGTTTCTATTCCTTCTTTGCAGGCAGCGAAGCCTTCTTCATCATCAGCGAGGCCCTCTTCAGTTAAGCCTGCTGATGAATACAAAAAGAAGTATTATGAGCTTCGTGCCAAGATGGCCGATGTTGAAGAAGCCAAAACCCCTGCCAAAGGTCTTGTTGCTGAAGAACATGACTGGGCTGACTCCGATGTCTCTGACAGCGAGGACTTTGTTGATGCCATCTGCTTTATGGCACTCGCTGATGACCAGGCGCTGACAAAGGACCAAGTGTGCTCCAGTCAGTGGGTCAATGCCACAATCAAGAAGGTATGCACTTTTTCCTCTGCCTCTGAAGAGGACAAACCTACTATTCTGGAATCTCTTACTTGTGACATTCAGTATGTCGAGTCAATTCGTGCCGACCTTCAGTCCAAACTTAACTCAGTTAGTATTGAGTTAAGTGATAAAGCTGACAAGCTCAAGGACCTTAGAAACGTCCATATTGAGCTTGAATCTCAAAAGCTCCTCAACCAAAAACTTCTAATCTCTAACGAGGAGCTGAAGAACAAGGTCGCTGACCTTGAGAGAATCGTTACCTCTTGGTCTAAAGCCTCCAAGCTTCATGACCAAATCTTCAGCTTGCAAGTCCCAGCTCAAATGAAAGCCATAATTGGTGGTGACTATGAGACGGCCGCTGTCATTGCAAATATGTTCAGTGACTGTCCTACAGCTGAAGAGAGGATTCCTCCTAAATCTCTTGAATCTCGTGAAGAGTTGCTAAAACATTATTTTGTTAAAGGCATGAATGACTATCATTCTGAACTAAATAATGAAGCACCCCCAACCAGCACTTCTACTTCTTCTTCACAAACTGAAACTAGCTCAACTCCTAGTTTTGCTAAAACCATTTTTCCAAACCATCCAATTATTGATATGATGCCCCATGAAGGCAGAATTCAATATTCTTCTCCTGAAACATTTGAAGGAAATCCTTCAAGTGATGGTTATAAACCTATTGCTCCTCAGCTCTTGACTGTTCAGTCCACAGATCTTGAACCTTTCAAAAGGAGCAAGGTCGCTGTTCCATATGACTACAGCACTCCTCAGCGAGCTGTGCCTATTAGTCACCCTGCTGAGAATTCTGTTCCCTCAGTAGTCGCTGAACGCCCCGTGTCTCAGCCCTCGTCTTCCTCTAATAATTCTCATGCTGGCAGAAAGGCTGTTATGCATGAGAACTTAATGAATAGACGAGCTAAGTTTGCTGATGCTCGTTATCAGCAACCTAATTCTGTCTATGTCCCAAAGGGAACTTTTGCCCCTCGCCATCCAAAACCTGTTCAGCAGGTCAGACCCCCTCAGCAAGGAGGACAGCGAGTTGCTCAGATCCTTCATGGTTCTCAGCAACTCCGACCTGTTCAGCAAGTCAGACCTCCTCAGCAAGGAGGTCAGCGAGTTGTTGTGAACAATCATGGCCCTTCCTCTTCAAATGCTCAATCTAAGGGCAAATCTGTTCTTGGCCCTGTTCCCAAGACTCTTCCTGTTCAGTTCAGGAAGAAAAAGGCCTCTTCAGTAGCATCATCTTCTTCCTCAAATCATGAGATTTGTGAGCTGAGCAAGCGTGTCAACGACTTGACCTCTCAACTCAAGGAACTTCTGACTCAAAATCAGAAGGCTGGAAGAAAATGCTACCTATGTGGCGAAAAGAGGACACATCGCTGCTGACTGCAATGACAAAGACTCCAGGAATCCTCCTGAAGTAGTCATTCAGCCAAATCTACCCTCAGCTTCCGCTGCTCATACCTCCTCTGAAATCTCTGAGCGAGCTCCCCCAGCTGAATCCAATATCAGCTTGGGTGATGATGTTGTTCTTACTAACGACAACATTGCTGAGTACATTGCCGCTCAGCGAATCTTTTTTCCTCAGGCTCATGAAATCATTACCAATGGTAATGATAGTGTGCTAGCTGAATATGGGGAAAATAATCAAATCAGCAACATGGTTGTCCTCAACACTGGAAGCTCTATCACTTTCACCTCTGAAGATCAGTTCTTCGCTAGTGAGGTGGCTCGTGATATGCTTCCTGCTCATCAGCTGGTTGATCCAAATGTTGATCCTAGAGCTCCTCTTCCCCTAGTTTCAAATGATGATGACGTTGCTCATCTTCCTCTCACATCCTCTGCTGATGATACTGTTGAGTCCCAATGTTTGTTGTAAATTTAATGATGACAAATCTGACCTATAAACACTTAGTAATCTTTTGGTTCTTGTAATCGGATCTGGGTCAGACTAAGCTGACACAGCTTGCGATAGGTAACTGACCCAGATCACGCTTCATGTTCGTAATTGTAATACTATATGGAAGCAAGTGTTATTCAAGCTGCATCAACAATATTAAAGCATTCAATCCAAGTCGAAGAGGAGGATTGAAGATAGAGGACCAAACTGTTAGTGGAAGACAGATTGGACTAGCAGTCAGCTTGGAACACTTAGGCAGATTGGTGCCGTGACAAACCGCCCAATCTGTGTCAACAATCAAAGTGAAGATAACAACCTGGATTGAAGATAAGGACTATGACGTGACTAGGAATATTCCTAGTATCCAGGTTGGTGGTTGTTTACATATGCGTGTCCATACTCTTATTGGACGATGAAGAATGTGCTGCAGTACGTGGGGGACCACAAGTACGATGAAGGCACGATCGATTATTCTTTTGATCGTCCAATACAAGAAGACTACGTGGTTGATTTGGACACCAAGTGACAAGGAGCTTTCGCCTATAAAAGCAACACTCCTTGTATGCATATGTGTGGCATTTCCTGAGAATCATTCTTCACACAAAGTTTCTCTGCTCTTACACACAGCTTAGTCTGTACGAGATCAGCTTGGGCTGAGTCTCTTGAGCTGAAACTTATTGATTGTTGTTTGTCATTTCATAGGGTTGTTTAGATATTTGTAGGCTATCTTTATTCCGCAACAACCCTGTAATTCTTTGTATAGATTATTTCTTAATAAAGAGTTACATTTGAAAATCACAATCTGTGTTCAAGAATGCTTTTATCCTTTACTGCTTTACTGTTTTAATGATTCTTGTTTTTTACATGCATCAAGTATTTTGAGTCTTAAAACGTTGCTGAAAAGGTTTGTAAAGTTCGAGAAAAGTTGTATTCACCCCCCTCTACAACTATCCTGTGTACAATATACTTTGGTATATTGATACACCTTGGGACGTAACAATTGGTATCAGAGAGGTGGTTGAGAATTAACTTGACTTGATCCTTGCATATTTTCATTTATAGTAAAGCGTAATGTCATCTTATATTGATAATGGTTCTTCAACCAGACCACCCATGTTTGACAAAGATGATTTCAGTGGGTGGAAAGGTCGAATGTCTTTGTTCCTTGAATCCATCGATAACAATATGCCTGACATCCTTCAGGATGGTCCTTATGTTCCTACTCAGACTGTAGTGGTTGAAGCTGTGGTTAGGGAAGGTCATCCAACCATTCCTGCCACAGTTAAATCCATAGTAAAGGATAGGGCAGATTGGGGGGATGAGGATAGGAGACTGGCTAACTTGGACGTGAAGGCCAGAAATTTCATTATCCAGGCTGTGCCCAAAGACCTTTATCATTCAATAAAAATGTGTTCTACAGCAAAGAAATGTGGGGTACATTGACTGTCATGTTTGAGGGTTGTTCTACTTCCATGGAGTCCACCATAACTACCTTAACAAGGAAGTATGAGAGATTCTTCTCTTTAAGAAATGAATCCTTAACTGACACTCATACCCGCTTTAATGCTTTGGTTAATGATTTAGCTGCTGTTGGAATTAATAAGAGTAATAGTGTTTTAAAGAGCAAATTTCTTGATTCTTTACCTCCTAAATGGAACAATTATATTTCATCTGTTAAATTAAGTGCTGTCTACCATGATCTTGATCTCCCTGGACTCTTTGGTTTGCTTCATAACCAAGAATGTTCAGAGGCAGAAAAATTAATAGCTATGGGTGATTCTTATAATCAGCCTGCTGCTGCATTTGTTGCTTCCATGACTGAACACCCTAATTCTATTAGCAATGAGATCATTCCATATGTAAATGATGATATTCCTGTGATGTCTAACCATAACTCTGTTTGTGTTGAATCTGAATGTGAGGAATCTGATGGTGATAAACTGGCTAATGAGGTAGCTATGTTGGCTGAAAGGATCAGAAGGAGATCCTTTAACAAGTTTAAAGGAAAGGGAAGAAGTGGCCAAGCTGATAGAGCCAAGAAGCCCTTTGATATGTCCAAAGTCACTTGTTACAAGTGTGGCAAAACTGGACATATGGCTGGTGATTGTAGATCCAAAGAAAACTGCTCAAGCTGTGCCAGCCAAAGGTGGAAGAGGTGAAAAATACTCAAAGCTCAAGACTAAGTACAAAGCCTTGAAAGCACAAGTAGCTGAGCTGACTGAGAAGGTGAACAAAATTGAGAAGAGTCTGGTAGCCAAAGACTGGGCTGAAAGTGCTACTTCATCTGATGATGAGTTGTACAAAGATGCCAAATGTTTCATGGCTAAAGAAGCTACTCAACGATTTGCTGAAGATCTGGCCAGAATGCAACAGCAGTCAGAGTCAGCTCACCAGGCATCCACCAGTCAGACTGCTCCACCTGAGGTAACTTCTTTCTCTAATATATCTGATTATGATAAACTGTCCAGACTGAACAAACTTGGTGATGAGGTCCTTTTGCAAAAACACTTTAATCAAGAACTTAAGAAGGAAATTCATATGTTGAAACTTGATGTCAGTGTCAAAAAACACACCATTGAAAAACTTGAATCTGAAGTCAAAGCACAAAAGCAATTGAACTCTATTTTAGTAAAAGAAGCTAAGACTGCAGAAGAAAAGTTTTTGAAAATTAAACTAATTACTGAGTCATGGTGTATTAATTCAAAAAGAGTTGCAAAGTGTGTAATGACCAAATACCTCATCAGATCCAAGCTATTTTTGATGGTGATTATGATAGGGCCATAGCCATAGTGAAGTATGTGCTATGGAGCCTTGTTATCAGCCTCCTTCACCACCCAAAGTCCAAACCAAAGGTACGAACTCTAAACCAATTAAGTTGGTTCAGAAATCTGGTATTGGGTTTCGTGATCCTGAAATTGTTGGCCAAACCATTGCTGAAGCTGTGTCTAAGGCTGATAAGGTTGTTGAGTTAAAACCTGAAGAAAGTCTTGACTTATCCAAACTGACCATTACCCAGTCTGTGTCAGATTCAATATTAAAACAAACAAGAACTCTAGGAGAATTAAAAGGAAAGTTAGAGACCACAGTGTTCCAAAACAAAAGGTTAAGATGTTAAAGAATGAGAAGTCTGGTTCTCAAGGAAGTGTGTCACAAACCAAATCTGAGTCTATTTCAAATAACACTAAATCTGACTCTGACAAAATGATTTCCAATTATGTTGAGTCCAGAACTAGTGAGGTTTCAATTGATGCAAATTTTCTTAAAGATGTTTCTGATCCCAAAAATGTTGATCAAAGAAAATTAAGAACTGAATGTCAGAAATCTGGAATAGGCAAAAGGTTTTGTTCAAAAGGAAACCTTAGTTGTTGCTAAAAAGAATTTCAAATCTGGTAAGGGACAGATCAAGCAACAATGGGTATCCAAATGTGATAAGAGTCAAAGTTCTACGACCCAATCTGAGTCAGACCCTTTGGTCAGCTCTGGTGAACCCATCTCCAGATGGGTTCCCAAAATGAACTAATCTCTTATTGCAAAATTGCAGGGCAGTCATGACGATAATACCTGGCACTTGGACAGTGGATGTTCCAAGCATATGACCGGATGTAAGTCCCTGCTATGTAGCTTTAGGATTCGCGCTGGTCCTGATGTTACTTTTGGAGATGATTCCCAAGGAAAGACTGAAGGTTTTGGTGTTCTTTCAAATGGTCCTCTTACTTTCAGAAGAGTCTCATATGTAAATGGTTGAAGCACAATCTGATAGTGTGAGTCAGTTGTGTGATGCTGGTTATGAAGGTGAGATTCAGGTCTGATAAGGGGATTGTTCTTGATTTGGAAGGCAATGTGGTTCTGATTGCAAAGAGGGATGAGTCTTTGTATTCTTTTGACATGAGAAATCCAACTGTCACAAGAGAAGTATGCTTCATGTCAAAGTCTCAAGATGAGCTGAATTGGTTGTGGCAAAAAAGGTTGTCTCATATGAATTTCAAAGACATCAACAAGCTGTGTAAGAAAGAGTTGGTGTCTGGTCTTCCAGTGATCAAGTATGAGAAGGAAAAGCTGTGTGGTGCTTGTGAGAAAGGCAAGCAACATAAAGCTACCTTTAAGTCTAAAACATGCTCAACCATTGATAATTGTTTGGATCTGCTTCATATGGACTTGTTTGGACCAATTAGTACTCCATCATTTACTGGAATGAGGTACTCCTTGGTCATTGTTGATGAGTATTCAAGATACACCTGGGTTTTCTTTCTTAAACACAAGAGTGATGCTGCTGAAACAATCATTGATTTCATCAAGCAAGCTGAAATTCTTTACAAAAGGCCTGTTAGGCAGTTAAGGAGTGATAATGGAACTGAATTCAAGAATATCACTCTTAACTTTTTGCAGAGAAAAGGGAATTTCACAAGTCTACTCAGCTGCCAGAACTCCTCAACAAAATGGTGTTGCAGAAAGAAGAAACAGAACTCTTATTGAAGCTGCCAGATCCATGATGGCTCAAAACAATGTGAAGTCTCATTTCTGGGCTGAAGCAATTCACACAGCTTGCTTTACCCAGAACAGATCCCTCATTGTGAAAAGACACCAGAAAACTGCATATGAACTTCTTAGGGGGAGAAAACATGAGATCGGTTTCCTAAGAATGTTTGGAAGTCCTTGCTATATTCTAAACCAGAAAGACCACATTGGTAAGTTCGATGAGAAGTCAGATGAAGGTATCTTTCTTGGATATGCAACAATGATGAAAGCCTACAGAGTGTACAACAAGAGAACTAAAACAATTGAGAACTCTGTAAATGTAAGCATTGATGAAGGTTGTTCTAAGCCAGACTGCTCTCCTCTTGAAGATGAAGACTTCAATTTTGAAGAACTGGCTGTACCTGAGAATGAGCCTCCAACAAATCCTCCAGTTGGAGCTAATAATGCTCAAACTCAGGGGGAGCAATTTTTAGAAGAAGAAGAAGAAGTTCCAATCTGTGAAGATGCTCAAACTGATCCTACTCCTACTGAAGTTATTGTTCAGAATCCATTAAATGACTCTCCAACTGGTTCAGACTCCTCCATTCCTGTCCAAGCTGATCAGCCTCTTCCTCAAACTGATCATGCTGGACCATCAAATCTGAATCAGTCCATTGTCCCTGTTACTAGATGGACAAAGAGTCATCCAATTGACCAAATCATTGGTGATCCACTCTCTGGTGTGAAAACAAGAAGAAAGGCAACAGGCAACTTCTGCATGTTTGTCAACTTTGTAAGCAAGGTGGAACCAACTGAGGTTGATGAGCACTGGCAAATCCTTCTTGGATAAATGCAATGCAAGATGAGCTAACACAGTTTGAAAGAAACAAGGTTTGGGAACTTGTTCCAAGACCTCATCACAAGACTGTGATTGGAACCAAGTGGGTCTACAGAAACAAAATGGATGAAAGGGGAGTTGTGACCAGAAACAAAGCAAGATTGGTAGCTCTTGGTTACAGACAAGAGGATGGAATTGATTATGATGAGACCTTTGCACCAGTGGCAAGATTAGAGGCAATCAGAATGTTTTTGGCCTTCTATGCTCACAAGGGTTTCAAGGTCTATCAAATGGATGTGAAGAGTGCTTTTCTTAATGGAAAGTTGGAAGAAGAAGTCTATGTTGAAAAGCCTCCAGGTTTTGAAAATTCAAAGTTTCCTGACCATGTATTCAAGCTTGACAAGGCTCTCTATGGGTTAAAGCAAGCTCCAAGGGCATGGTATGATACTTTGTCTAAATTCTTATTGGCTAATAAATTCAAAAGAGGTAATGTTGACAAGACTTTGTTTGTGAGAAAGTATAATGGTGATATTCTGCTGGTACAAATCTATGTAGATGATATAATATTTGGTTCTAGCAGTGAAAGACTTTGCAAAAAGTTTTCTGAATTAATGTCTAAAAAGTATGGAATGAGCATGATGGGAGAACTAAACTATTTTCTGGGTTTACAAGTTAAACAGACTAAAAATGGAATTTTTATAAACCAAGGAAAATATGTTAAAGATCTCTTAAACAATTTGGTTTTAGTGATTGCTCACCTATGAAAACTCCTATGGGAACTGGTGAAAAGCTGGATGAAGATAAAAATGGAAAATCTGTTGACATCACAGCTTATAGGGGTATGATAGGATCATTACTTTATTTAACTGCTAGTAGACCAGATATTATGTTTGCTACATGTCTTTGTGCAAGATATCAGGCTAGTCCTAAGGAATCTCATCTTAAGGCTGTAAAGAGAATCTTTAGATACCTTAAAGGTAGTCCCAATCTGGGTCTTTGGTATCCCAAAGACTCAGGGTTTGATCTAATTGGCTATTCAGATTCTGACTTTGCAGGCTGTAAGATTGATAGAAAAAGTACTTCAGGAGCTTGTCAAATGCTAGGTAATAGACTTGTAAGCTGGTCCAGTAAGAAGCAGCATTCAGTTTCCATTTCTACTGCAGAAGCTGAGTATGTTGCTGCTGGAAGCTGTTGCTCTCAAATTCTTTGGATGCAATATCAGCTTCAAGACTATGGTGTCACTGCAACAAAAACTCCAATCTTTTGTGACAGTACCAGTGCCATAGAAATCTCAAACAATCCTGTACTTCATTCAAGGACCAAGCACATTGATATAAGATATCATTTCATTAGGGATCATGTGATGAAAGAAGATGTTGAACTCCATTTCATTCCAACTGACAATCAGCTTGCTGACTTGTTCACAAAGCCATTGGATGAATCAAGGTTCAACTACCTTATAAGTAAGCTAGGTATGCTTAATTTGTAAAATGTAGTGAGCTAAGTAATAGCAAATCTGACCCCTTAGTTTTACTAAAATTTTGAGGGCAAGTTGTGTCTGACACAGACTACTCTTTTATACTTGATGTTTATCAAGTAAAAGTGAGTAAGCTGAGTCTGACCCAGCTTCGTGGTTATTTTTGTTATTAAATATCTCAGTGCGTTTAATTTGTTTCATTATTGTATTCAGCTTACGTATTGATCCTATTGGGATGTGACACGTGTAGTGGACCATACCGGTTACTGAAAAAGTACCACCACTACTGTTGTTCATCCAATCAAAATCTTTCTCTCTCCACTATTTCCAAATCAGATATTTTGGGTTTGAATAAAACTCACAATTAATCTAATTCAAATCACTTATTCATATCTTCATAAAATCAATTTTTTTTTCTCTAATCTGATTACTGTTTTATTAAATTTAATTTCTTCTAAATTTACTTTCAAAATGGCATCATCATCAAATAATTCTCAATCTTCTTCTGAATCTGAAAATCATTTTCCAACTCCAATCAGTGCAAATAAGTTATCTCCTTATGTGGTTGGAGATAAGGTAGTTGTTGTTCCCTCCGATCTTGATACTGGTAAAATCAAGATTGGAAGTCTGGTTTATGCTAATATTCATCCTCCTTCATGGGCAAAAGGATATGATGAGATTGTTACTTTCATGTGGTATCATCCGTTTGGGAAAGTAATGATTGAGAAACCAGACTGGGTGTTTCAAGATCTCCTGTGTGAATTCTGGGCAAGCTGTGTTGTGAAACAAAACAAGAAGGGAGATGCTGCAATCTATGGCTCAGTCCTAAACGGTAAGAAAAAGGTATACATTTCTTACGAAAGGCTTAAGTCTGCATTTGAGCTGTCATATATGCCTGATGATGAATATGAATCTGTTGTGTCTCATACTGAAGCCAAAAATGTTTTACAAGAAGTTGGATATACTGGTCCATTGGCTTCAGTTGTTAAAATGAAATATTTGACTGGTATTTGGAATTACCTTTTGAGCACAATTTCTAAAACCTTACAAGTAAAGGCAGGAAGCTTTGATCAGCCTAATGTCCTAGAATTGCAAATTTTTCATGCAATGGTTACTATGACCAAAATAGATTTTGCTGCTTTAATCTTTAAGGACCTTGTTGAGCGTGTAAATAAAAAGAGTCTTACCATTCCCTATGGTAGGATTCTTGCACTCATTATTGAAGTTATTCTTGATAATGATTACAGCCTGGCAACTGGTCAGACTGTAGAGTGCAAGTCCATAAATTCTAACATTTTCAACAGTCCTAAGGTATCTGTGCAGGGTCTAACCCGAGCAATGCAGATTTACCTTGATTTGCAGGAGAAGAGAGGAGGAACAAGAAGCATTAAGGGAAGCTGTCCCTTCTTCGACGCGATCTGGGTCTGACACTCAATCTGCTAATCAGGGGGACCCAGGTACACATGCTTCTGAACCCTCAAACTCTTCTGGATCTATGCATTCTTCTCCTTTAAAAGAGGGTGATGGGTTGGCCACATCATCAGCCACCCTAGCCGCACCCTCACTCCAATTCAAATCAGCTTCAAAACAACCCAGTGTTGAGGACTTAGTGCCTCGCATTGTGAAAAAGAAAAGATCCACAAGGAAATCTGTGTCAGCTTTGGTGGGTAAAATTTCAACTCCAAAACCATTAGAAGTCCCACCTGGTTCAGTGGAAGCTGAGGAACGTTCCGAAGCTGTCCCTGTTACCCAAGATGACATACCGAATTCACCTCGCCCATCTACACTCTCCCAAAAGGGTGTAGACGAGATAAAAGGGAAAACTATCTACCCAACCCTCCAAACAGGGTGAAGGTATTGAAACAAAGACCTCCTCCCAAGGTCATACTGAGTCTGTGCCGAAATCGCCATCATCAGCCTCCCAAAAGGTTGATGATATCATTAAAGGGATAACAATGGATCTAGCCCAGATCCAAGAGTCAGAGTCTGTGCACGTACAATCTGAGGATGGTCAGACAAAGGAGAGTAGTATCGAACGCCAAGGTGACACTGCTGCTCTTCCCAAAGCTGATCAGACTCCCTTAATACACTCTGAGTCTGCACTGGCTGCCAATGCCTCTTCTATGTCACAAGAAGAGGTACAGGCCACAATTCTCCCTCGTGATACTTTGGTGCAAAAACACACCATTGTTGAAGGGCAATCCTCTACCTTAACATTACACCTGCAGGGTCTGTGTCTGCATCTGTCCTTGGACAGAGGGACTCTGTAGGTTACTTGGCTGTCTTTAAGGCAGTCATGTCAGCCCTTGTGCAGCAAAGGGAACCATTGATGGTCCTCACGATGTCAATGAGAACATAGTCACTATCTCCGGAAGTGACTCTTCATTCGATGATGAGTTTGCCCATCCATCCTCAAGGGATGATCTGATGGAAGTTGCTAGTGGAGGGGTTGATCATCATCAAGATCAACCAATTCCCATTAGCCATCAGCCTGAATCAAACGTCAATCTTTCTCAGGCTGATCAACTCATTATCAATTCTGAAAGATCCACTCATGAGACTCACTCTCATGAGCAAATGTTCCAAGACTCCTTACACCTCCACCCCTTCTATATTCCCCAATTGACCAAATTAAGGATTGCAGGCTGCTCTTTCCAGAGTCAGTGGCTTTTAAGCCAACTGCAAGTTCTTCCCAAGCTGCCACTATCTCATTTTCAGATGTGGTGGGTCAGCTCACTGAGTTCATTTCAACCTCTAAGGTTGAGAACTCAAAGCTGACTGAATGCTTGGAAAAGATCCAAAAGGATCAAGAATTGACGGATAAGAAGGTGGACAATATGTCTAAGGAACAGACTGCACTTAAAGAGAGTGTTATGAAAGCAGTTGACCTTATGCAAAAGAACCAAGAGAAGCTGACAGAGTCCTTTGAAAGTCTAACTAAGAAAATCAATGAAGAAATGGAAAGGAACAAAGGGACTCTGGGTCAGATCGAAAATGCTGCAACCAGATTTACAAGGAAAGTAACTGTTGAGCTTCAAGCTGCTAATAAGTCACAAGCAGATTTCAAGAAGGATTTGATTGAAGCTTCAACTAGTTTCAAGAACAAGGTTGCACTCCTCCAAGATGATTTTGCTGAATTAAGAAGAGCCTGCTGTCTTACAAACGTAAAGATTGATGTTCTTAACAATCGTATTCCAGAATTCTTTGCCACTCCTGTGAGTTCTTTTCCTGGTGATGATGACAAAAAGGGGGAGAAAGATCATACCAAGGGGGAGAAGGGCTCCACTTCTAAGAAAAAGAGAAGTGAGATGAATGAAGCTGAAATCGAAAGGCAAAAAGCTGAGGTGGACAAGGACATTGAAGCTTATTTTGAAAGGGTAAGACAAAGAAATAACCAGGCTGATAGGAGAATGATTGTGTATGGTTCTAATGTCGTTGGTGAGGAAGAGGAGATAAAAATACCAGAATCTGAGTCTGGTGGTACAAAGGATGTGAATGAAGGAGTTGAAAAGGAGAGTGATAAAATTGAGGGGGAGACCACTGATGGTGTTGAAAAAGTAACTGGAGGAATAAGGAAGGAAGTTGTGGTTGAAAAAGATATAAGGAAGGATGTTGGAGTTGAAAAATTGAAAAGAAAGATGAAGTCTATCCAAGCTGACCCTGTGCAAGCTGTGCCGGAACAAGCTGTGCAAACTGACACAGCTCCCAAAGAAGTAAACATTGAATCTTCTTCAAGTGATGACACAGTCACTCTGTCTCAGTTTCAATTGAAGAAAAGGAAAACTGAAGCTGGGTCAAGTGGTTTGAAAGTCTTGAACCAAGAAGAAAAAGATTGGGAGTTGGCTGCTCAAAATGCACATGAACTCAAAATGACAATTAAAGAGGCTTATAAGTTGGTAGTGGAAGACAGACTAGAAAGAGAAAGAGTTGCTGCAACTAAGTCCGATTCTGAAAAATGGTATCAGAGACAAGGTTATAGAGAATTTTTGCTATAACCTACGTATTTTCAAAACGAGTCGAATATTTTTTAAACAATTGAGTCGATCATAAAGTATTCTTTTTTTTTTTTTTTTTTTTTTTTTCTTTAAACAAT
>CM067169.1:110851561-110897370 GCA_034093135.1 Erigeron breviscapus | reverse complement strand
TTAGAAGCATATATATCAGAAGATAATTCAAATGAAATTATTCATAATTTATAAAGACAATTATGACACTTAAAAGTATTTTTAAGGATTTATTTAGCAAATAAATCAATAAAGTGAATAAATAAATAATTAAATATTATTAAATTATTATTACTATTTTTTATTACATCATATCATATGGGTCTTGAGAATCTTGAAATACTTCAGTGTCTGGTGATGATTTCCTTGAAGGAGATGGTGAATGCCGAATTTCATTAAAATTTTTAATATTTCTTCTTGAGAACTGCAAGCTTGAATCCTTTGAATATACTCTTGATCTTCTTTGTGAATTTTAGAATCTTGAACTGGAGACTTGAGACTTTTTTCGTATTGATTTGTTAATTCCTTGTAATATTTGTTGACAACTTGAACATTTGCTTTTTCTATAGAAAACTTATTCCACCATTTGAATTTATATTGTCTATAGAGTAAAGGTGGAGAAAGTTCTGTATTTATCTCTTCCATTAAATTAAATATATAATTACAAATCAGAAAATATACATAAAATATTAATATTATAAGACCACTAATGTCAAATATTATTACTAAGCAAAGTGTACAATGGAAACCATATAAATCAAAGCCAAACTACCGAAAATCCAATAAACGTACAAAAACGTATAATGAGAAAACGACTCTTACCACCAAATCTCTTATAACCAAATAATGAGAGCATCATAATGTACTTAAACTCCATAATCTAATAACAACCAAAGATGGGCAAGTCTACTAGTATACATCTCATGATCTAGCTCACTAGTTCATGTCATGCGAACTTACGTCGTGAATATATACGTTATGGTTTAGGCTTGCTTGAGGCGCAACAAATCTAAGCGAAGGAATCACATTTGATCAGCCCCTTTCACTCTCTAATCAAGTGAGTCATAGCCCCCTTTCAAACTCTTTTATGTGTTTACTTTCGGGGTGAAAAGCATGATAAATAAAATGGCTTTATATATATGAAATGATTCTTGAAAGAATGCTTATGAAATGGGATATTGTATGTTCAATGTGTTATATGTTATACGATGAGCTTGAGTTCTGTCAAACTGAGATACTTCAGTACACTACTATTAACTCTGATAGTGGAGGCCTGTAGTTAGAGGGTTGCGCAACTAGAGTCGTCCACTCACCCACTAAATAGGTAACGGTGGAATGTTTGGTCTGCCTTGGTGGCCACCTTCATTGCCAGTCCGACCCGAGCGGTGCTCTAACTATCTTTATATATTATTGGTAGTCTCCATGGCACGACCCCAATTGTGATTAAAGCACTTGATTGACAGCTTGTGCTCTGAAATGAAATATTATGTTGTTTGGGACATGTAAAATGGTCGTAGTAGTGGCTCAAGCATATACTCATCGAATTGTGCCTTTGGCTGAATGGAAATCATTATTATCGTGGATGGAAATTATTGATTGAACATACGGTTTGGGTATGGACAGTATGATGGAATTCTTGGAAATTTTATGACATATTCATTCTTGAATTGGATTAACTATATGTGTGTTGTTAGCATAATCCTATGAACTCACTCAACTCTCGTAGTTGACACTTTTTCTTCATGCTTTTCAGGTCTAGGGCAGTAAGTTAGCATTTTGGACCGCTTCATGGATGATGTGTTTAATTGTTGCATTTTGGACTAGTAATGCAAACATTTGATCTTTTGATTATGAATTTGGTTGTGTAATGTTTATTAAACGTCAACTTGAACTTGTAACCTTTTGAATTTGAATGGCATTTGAAATTTGATGTTGATGTTTTATACTTAAATCTTTTGTACCATGTCGTTTTGTGGCATCTCGAGTTTCCGCTATAGTCGAGTTGTTACAAAAAGTTCTCTCGTTAGCACATATTAAGGTTTAAGGTTGTGAAGTTTTCGTTAGACGAGAAACTCACGACAAGCTTGAACCTCGTAGTGAGCGATGTATTATCATCGGCTATCCACAGAAGTCATTTGGATATCTGTTTAACAGACCTAGTGAGAACGTGGTCTTTTTTTTTTGGGTAAATGATGAATTTTAAAACAATACCCAAAAAATAGGTAAGTACAAGTAATGTGACTGAATGCCACATTAGTTCACGCATATGACATGCCATATGAGAGTCAAACAAGTGTAAATAAACACATCTAATAAACCAAAAGAAAACAAGCACTACCTAACAACTTAAGCTAAAAACTAGCCTATTATTACGTAGTAGCAGAAGAGAACCAATTATGTATCATGAATAAGGAGCGTCTTTGGTAACTTCCAAGTATCCAGTAATCGAGCTACTTGACTAGTATTCTTGAAGCGCAATGTAGCAAGCTTAAAACGAACCGTTGTTGTGATGACATCAACAATCTGATCCGGTGGTCTCGCTTTATTGGAGAAGAGTCTGTTATTCCTTTCTTGCTAAATAAAATAGGCAGTAGCAGCAACAATGAGTCTCCCAATAACATTCTTGGCTCATCTAGACCTAGCTTTTAAAATCAGCCAGTCTAGAATGACATCCCATTTGTAAGAAAGATGGTTGAGATAAGCCAACACCTTCACTTTATCCCAAACTTGTAACGAATAAGGACATTCAAAGAAAAGATGGGAATGGGAATCAGGTCCCGTTTTGCAAAGAGAGCAGCAGACGAGATTAAGATTAGTAGCGCCTCCAACATGCCAATGCTTAAGTTTGTCTTGTGTCTTGAGTTTGCCTCCAATAACCAGCCACATAAGAAATGCATGTCGCGGAATACATTGAGAAAACCAAACCACATCAACCCATGGGACAACTGGTTGACGAATGCGGATAGTATTCCAAACCACACTTGAAGAGAATGAACATTCATCACCATTAGTATCCTTCCAAACTAAAACATCAGGTTTATTGTGAAAATGGATGATCGGGATATTAATTAAAACAGGAAATAGATCATTCCAAGCAGAAGGCCATGCCCATTGCCCATCCTTGATTAAATCAACCACCTTAGATTGAAGAGAAAAGCCAGCTTGATGAATTAATCTAGGAGAAATAAGCTTATGCAAGGGGCTGAGGCCAAACCATGTATCGACCCATGCAGAAGTAGTAGTTCCATCTCCAATTTTGGACCATAAATGTGGTCTAATTGTGTCCCTCAGCTGGAGTAGTTTACGCCAACCCCAACTACACCCCGACACCAAAGGGATATCCCAAAAATTCCTTTGCTTCAACCTGTAAGAATGAATCCATTTGACCCATAGTGATTCACGATGGGTAAGTAGACTCCAAATGTGAGAAACCATTAAAGCTTTATTCACCTCACCAATTCTGCGTATACCCAATCCTCCTTCATCTCTAGGAAGACAAACGGAATTCCACGAGACTTTTGCTTTACCTTTGGCCATTGGTCCTTGACACCACAAGAAATCTCTCATTTTCCTTTCAAGATCCTTAATGATACGTTTTGGTAGGATAAAAACTGATGCCCAATAAACATGAAAAGAGGATAAAACCGACTTAATCAATTGTAGTCTACCTGCAAATGATAAACATTTGTTCCTCCAGCTTGTGATACGTTGTTCCATTTTTTCAATAAGCACCTTACAGTCACTGTATAGAAGCCTAGAAGAAATAAGAGGGACACCAAGGTATTTTATGGGCAACATACCTTCCTCAAAAGACATAATTGCCAAAATGGCTTGCTTGACCTGATGAGAAACATTACAAAAGAACGCGCTGCTTTTAGGCAAGCTAGGAGCCAATCCAGACATCGCTGTGAACTCCTTCAATGAGTCCATGATCATTCTAGCTGATCGAACATCACCTCTTGCAAATAAGAATAAGTCATCCGCAAAACATAAGTTTATGATGTGTTGTTTCTCACATTTACTATGAAATCTGAAATCAGGAGAAGTAGAGAACGACTTATGAAGAATAAGAGTGAGCACTTCCATTACCAAGGTAAAAAGATAGGGCGACATAGGATCCCCTTGGCGTAGGCCTCTTTTTCCATGAAAATAGCCATGAATATTCCCATTGATGCATAATGAGAACGAGGCAGAAGTTACACACACCATGATCCAATTAACCATTTTAGAATGGAAACCAAATCCCCTAAGTGCAGCCTCCAAGAAACGCCAATCAACCGTATCATAAGCTTTCTGAAAATCAACTTTAAAAGCACATCTAGGGGCACCAGCATTTCTATGATAATTATGCATGAGTTCTTGTGTCAGCATGATGTTATCAGAGATACGTCTACCCGGGATAAAAGCAGACTGGTTAATGCTTACAAGATCATGAAGACCTTCCTTAATCCTGGTAGTGATGATCTTGGTAATACATTTATACAAGGTATTACAACAAGAAATAGACGATAATCATTAACATAACCAGGAGTAGGAACCTTTGGGATCAAAGCAAGAAAGGTATGATTAATCTCCTGAAGAAGCTTGCCATTTCGAAAAAATTCGTGAATAGCAAGGCATACATCTTTCCCCACCGTATCCCAAGTGCTTTTGAAAAAAGCCGAAGTAAAACCATCAGGCCCAGGGGCTTTATTATCCCCGATCGAAAACATAGCAAGTCGAATTTCCTCATCTGTGACTATGCGTACCATTCTGGCAGATTTTTGGGGATCCAATGTTCTTACAAACAAATCAGGAGGCGGTAACCTACTGGTATCTCCTTGAACACCCAGAAAATTTTCATAGTGATGCACCAGGGCTTTAGGTGCATCCCCTCCCTCATGCAAAACACCATTATTGTCACGAATGACTTCAATTCTGCTTCTATGATTCTTGCTCTTGACCGAATTATGGAAAAAAGCTGAGTTGCTATCACCCACCTCAAGCCAATTCACCTTAGATTTTTGCTTCAGAAACCTTTCTTCATCAATGGCAGCCTCATTAAACTGCGCAAGACATTTAGTTTCAGCTTCACGAAGAAGAAGATTTCCTGGGTCTTTATCGAGTTGCAATTGAATAACATCAAGTTCCTTCCTAGTCTTTGTCACATTCTCATGAAGATTACCCTGCTTATATAGAAGCTTGCGCATAAACGGTTTGAGGGTTCTTAGCTTCTTCACCATTTGGAACATATGATGACCTTGGAAATGCTGCACCCAAGCTTCCTTCACAACATCCTGAAACCCTTGTTTATGAATAAGAAAATTTGCAAATTTAAATGGTTTAGGACGAGCTCTGGTCAACGAAGGGAGCTTAAGAATACAAGGTGAGTGATCCGAAATATGATAAGGTTGGAAAACAGCAACCGCAGCAGGAAAAGCATCAATAAATGGAGTATTACCCATCACCCGATCTAACTTTTTGAAGATACCAACCCCTTTTTTAGGTTTTTGTGTCCATGTGTAATGAATACCCGAGCTGTTTATATCAAACATTTCAATCTCCTCCACACACTCCTTGAAATCCCGCATCCCAATATTTATTGATGATGAGCCATACAACTTATCCTCCAGATTGAGTGCAGAATTAAAGTCACCAAGGATAATCCAGGGTTTATCTCGCACAAAAAGCTTATGTTGACAAAGATTCGTCCATAATTCTCTTCGATTCTTATAATAATTATCAGCATACACACAGGAGCAGTAGAGAGCCTTTTGGTCAATCTTATAAATAACTTGAAGATGTATAACCTGTGTGGATTGAGAAATAACCATAACATCTACAATATCCGTGTTCCAACCCACAATAATTCTAGCTCCCTTATTACACAAGCTTCCATTAGAAGTCCAGTCCCATGTCCTACACACCTTCTTACAAATATCATATAAGTTATTAACATCAACATGAGACTCAATAATAGCACACAAATTAAGGTGATTATCCTCAACCATCTGACGAACCTCTTTTTGTTTCAGAGGGCGGTTCAACCCCCTAATATTCCATGAGGCTAAACTACCCATTGGACACTTCATGTTTTTTTTTTTTTTTTTTTTTTTTTTTTTTTTTTTTTTTTTTTTTTTTTTTTTTTTTTTTTTTTTTTTTTTTTTTTTTTTTTTTTTTTTTTTTTTTTTTTTTTTTTTTTTTTTTTTTTTTTTTTTTTTTTTTTTTTTTTTTTTTTTTTTTTTTTTTTTTTTTTTTTTTTTTTTTTTTTTTTTTTTTTTTTTTTTTTTTTTTTTTTTTTTTTTTTTTTTTTTTTTTTTTTTTTTTTTTTTTTTTTTTTTTTTTTTTTTTTTTTTTTTTTTTTTTTTTTTTTTTTTTTTTTTTTTTTTTTTTTTTTTTTTTTTTTTTTTTTTTTTTTTTTTTTTTTTTTTTTTTTTTTTTTTTTTTTTTTTTTTTTTTTTTTTTTTTTTTTTTTTTTTTTTTTTTTTTTTTTTTTTTTTTTTTTTTTTTTTTTTTTTTTTTTTTTTTTTTTTTTTTTTTTTTTTTTTTTTTTTTTTTTTTTTTTTTTTTTTTTTTTTTTTTTTTTTTTTTTTTTTTTTTTTTTTTTTTTTTTTTTTTTTTTTTTTTTTTTTTTTTTTTTTTTTTTTTTTTTTTTTTTTTTTTTTTTTTTTTTTTTTTTTTTTTTTTTTTTTTTTTTTTTTTTTTTTTTTTTTTTTTTTTTTTTTTTTTTTTTTTTTTTTTTTTTTTTTTTTTTTTTTTTTTTTTTTTTTTTTTTTTTTTTTTTTTTTTTTTTTTTTTTTTTTTTTTTTTTTTTTTTTTTTTTTTTTTTTTTTTTTTTTTTTTTTTTTTTTTTTTTTTTTTTTTTTTTTTTTTTTTTTTTTTTTTTTTTTTTTTTTTTTTTTTTTTTTTTTTTTTTTTTTTTTTTTTTTTTTTTTTTTTTTTTTTTTTTTTTTTTTTTTTTTTTTTTTTTTTTTTTTTTTTTTTTTTTTTTTTTTTTTTTTTTTTTTTTTTTTTTTTTTTTTTTTTTTTTTTTTTTTTTTTTTTTTTTTTTTTTTTTTTTTTTTTTTTTTTTTTTTTTTTTTTTTTTTTTTTTTTTTTTTTTTTTTTTTTTTTTTTTTTTTTTTTTTTTTTTTTTTTTTTTTTTTTTTTTTTTTTTTTTTTTTTTTTTTTTTTTTTTTTTTTTTTTTTTTTTTTTTTTTTTTTTTTTTTTTTTTTTTTTTTTTTTTTTTTTTTTTTTTTTTTTTTTTTTTTTTTTTTTTTTTTTTTTTTTTTTTTTTTTTTTTTTTTTTTTTTTTTTTTTTTTTTTTTTTTTTTTTTTTTTTTTTTTTTTTTTTTTTTTTTTTTTTTTTTTTTTTTTTTTTTTTTTTTTTTTTTTTTTTTTTTTTTTTTTTTTTTTTTTTTTTTTTTTTTTTTTTTTTTTTTTTTTTTTTTTTTTTTTTTTTTTTTTTTTTTTTTTTTTTTTTTTTTTTTTTTTTTTTTTTTTTTTTTTTTTTTTTTTTTTTTTTTTTTTTTTTTTTTTTTTTTTTTTTTTTTTTTTTTTTTTTTTTTTTTTTTTTTTTTTTTTTTTTTTTTTTTTTTTTTTTTTTTTTTTTTTTTTTTTTTTTTTTTTTTTTTTTTTTTTTTTTTTTTTTTTTTTTTTTTTTTTTTTTTTTTTTTTTTTTTTTTTTTTTTTTTTTTTTTTTTTTTTTTTTTTTTTTTTTTTTTTTTTTTTTTTTTGAAGGAACCTCTTAAACCACTAGGGTTCAACCAGAGGAAGAGATTCCAGTTGAACCCATTGACACTTTATTACCTCTTAGGCGTTCTAGTAGAGTTAGCAAGCCAACTGAGTTCTATGGTTTCCATATAAATGCAGATGAAGACACGTTTACCAGTGACAATACACTGGTAAATTTGGATGAGCCGACTAACTACAAGGAAGCCATGGCGAGCCCTGAGGCAGCCAAATGGAAAGAGGCAATGGACAGCGAGATCAAGTCCATGTATGACAACAAAGTTTGGAACTTGGTTGATTAACAACCTGGTCGGAAGACAGTTGGTTGTAAATGGATCTTCAAGAAGAAGATCGACATGGATGGTAATGTAAGCACATTCAAAGCACGACTGGTGGCGAAGGGCTTTACTCAAACCCTAGGGATTGACTATGATGAGACCTTCTCACCAGTGGCTAAGATAAAATCTATTAGGATAATGCTAGCCATAGCTGCGTTTCATGACTATGAAATTTGGCAGATGGATGTCAAAACTGCTTTCCTAAACGGAAAGTTGGCTAAGGATGTTTACATGAGTCAGCCAGAAGGTTTTGTGAATGCAAAGTTTCCTAATGGAGTGTGCAAGCTTGAGAAATCCATCTATGGGTTAAAACAAGCGTCTCGCAGATGGAATCTTTGCTTCGATGAGAAAGTCAAAGAGTTTGGCTTCTCTAGAAGTGAGGATGAGTCCTGTGTATATGTCAAAGCTAGTGGGAGCATAGTCACCTTCCCGGTATTGTATGTTGATGACATAATCCTTATAGGATGACATTCCAACTTTGCAAGATATTAAGTCTTGGCTTGGAAAGTGTTTCGCTATGAAGGATCTAGGAGAGGCTGCCTATATTCTGGGAATAAGAATTTTAAGAGACAGGAGTAAAAGGCTAATTGGACTTTGTAAGTGCACGTCTATGTCAATAGCAGTCTAGATTGTTTGGTCTTATATTGTAATATGTCTTTGTAAAGTGATTGTCATTAATGAACTTCATATTATGCATAGAATACTAGATTAAGTTTAAATATTGAATGTATGATATCTGCTTAAGTATGAATTGCGACCTCGCAATTCTTAGAGGAAATGCGACCTTGTAATTGCAGGGACAATTACTAGGCTAGGACTAGATTGCGACCTCGCAATTGAGTCGAGCTGGGCTTGAAATACGAGGCCGACTCGCTGAAGCCCATGTCGTGTGTTTCTTTATAAATACCGAACCCTAACAAAGATTAGGGTTGAACATTTGTCGAAATATCAAGCAATATTTGCAGGTTAAGTCGTCTATTATGTTCCGGGAGGCCTAGAGAAGATCTACGAGGCAACAGATAATCTGAAGGCTTGTTTTTCATTGTTGTGAATCACCAAGTTATAATGAGGGATTCCGTACCTCAAGATAACTAGAGAAAACTATTAATGATCCAATTCAGGGGACTTTCAAGTGGTATCAGAGCCTCTTGGTTTCATACCGGAAGGTTATAGTTTGTTGATGATAGACAACATCGGTTTAGGGTCGTTTATACGTGATTATTTCACGAGTTTACGACCGAAAACCATTTTGGTGGACCTCTATTGGTGTTTACAGTGCTTTCGGAAGGTTTTTGGCTATTAGGGATTCGAAATCAAAAAGGTCGAAGATTACAACATCATTTGCGATCTCGCCAGCTCGTATTACCTCATCCAGCTCAATTACGACCTGGGTACCTAATTACGACCTCACTAGTTCAATTGCGACCTCGTTTTTTGTTTGCGACCTCATGAGCTCTTTACGACCTCGCCAGTTCAATTACGACCTCGAGTTCTAATTGCGACCTCGTTTATTTTTACGACCTCGCTTTAATTTGCGACCTTGTTTATTTTTGAACAGTTCGTATTATTTTGCTAGCTCGTGAAAAATGACGTCTCAATTACCCGCAAACTATCAAGCCTTGCTGAATCAGTTGATCTTGATGGATCATGAAATAGGAAAGGCCAATTCACCACCCAAGCTGATAAACCTAGATAGATATTTCAATTGGAAGGGCATATTCGAGTTATATTGCCGACTTATGGATGTCAGGATGTGGATTTGTATTATTAAAGGATATGTTCATCCAAATGTGGTAAATGACAAGGATACTAGTTGAGTGGTGGGAAATCAGCTACTTACGAGCAGATGTTAGTCGATCAGAAGAAGGACTACGAAGCTGAAAGTAAGGCTTTAGGATCACTCCGAATGGCCCTTCAAGGGGAATTCTTGCACTTGTTCAAACAGTATCAAAGTGCAAAGGGCTTTTGGGATGCACTCAAGGAGCATTGTGAAGGTGATGAAGATCTCAAGAAGAGAAAGAAGGACTTGCTGAAGAAACAGTACTATGTTTTCACAAGTTTCAAGGAAGAAGCTCTTGATGAAACTTTGATTCGTTACAGTCATTTGCTAGTTGAGTTGGCATATTGATGTGTTGCGTAATTATTTTTGAGCTTGAAAAACAAAATTGATTTTTAATTAAGAAAACACTGTTTTAAATTTATAAAAATGTTGTACAAGTAAATACCTCAACAAAACGTAAACTAACGAGCAGTGGACCCGATCGAAAGTAGATAGTGTTGTGGTAAGTACAGGATCGTTCGCATGGACGCTTGCACTACCTAGTCTAATAATATGTGTAATTCTAGCGGTTGGGGGTTGTCACGATTTCCTATTAAAACTAATGCAAATAAAAGTAAAATGGAAGCCGCAACCGCTTTGTTAGCGAGAAGCTTCGGTTAAATCTGAAAATTGAATTAAAAAGCTAATAACAGTAATTAAATTAAAATACTTGTTTGGCATCTCCGATCTCATGGTATGACCAGATTACTATCCTACCTACTTGCTAGACTGTTGGAAAACTTAATCACAGCTCAGATTCTCGTTAGATTCACTTTGCCTAAGTAACTAGTGTTGTCCCTAGACTCACACTACTCTTTAAACAAATTCTCGTTAGATTCATTGTTTAAGCATTAATAACCTAAGTTTGTGTTACTAGTTCATCTTTTAGTATACTCGGCTCTTAAGCCATGACCAGATAATAATTCCCTCCGGTGACCACAGTGCACGTTTCCATGTCATTGGATCACGTCTGACATTGTTAAGCATCATGTTCAACTTATTCTAATTATTATGGTTCAGGATCCCTCCGTTAGAAGTGAATCACCTTTTACATCTAATTATAGACCGATTAGTGTTTTCCATCTTAGCATATTAGTCCTAATGTATGATCATAGACAACCATCAGAATTAAACTAATATATTCAGATATAGAACCTATAATAATATGAAGAACTTATTAACCATGGATCTACGACATACAGTAAACACAATCCAACAGATCTAACAAATAAAATAAGATAAATAAATATCTACATGATCACATCGATCCAAACAAGTATTCAGCCTACTAGCCTGACATTATTAAAAGAATAACAAAGTCTGAAAAGATGAAAGACATTGTTTACTAACTGAAAGTAAATAAAAGAGATAGATCTAGGTAGAAAATGAAGATCGAGAGGTGTTAGAAGCTCCAAAACCTCCTTGGAATCTGCAAAATTGACCTAGGGTTTGTATGTGGCGGCTAGGGCTGCTGAATCGGCTCTCTCCTAGGGTTTTGAGGGTCTCTTCGTATATAAATAGGCTGAAAGTAGGTTGCTGAACTGGACCGCCCAGCGGTGCTCCGCTGGGGCCTCCAGTTGTTGGGCCAGCGGCGCTGGCAGCTCCTGCTGCTCTTCGATTTGCTTCGTTCGACTCCTGAATTGCCTTCTTGTATCTTGTAACTTCATAGGCCTTCATGTTGAGTTGATTGATGCCATTCACCCTCACTCGCATCTTCCGTGAACCTGATTTTATATCGAATCCATTAAGTACCAATAGTTCCGGATATTAAATCATTTAGACATTGAAATGTGGCCTTATGATGGGGGAATTTATCACAAAATGAACGCTCATCACATATTTTGGGTACAAGCCTGATCCAGATGAAGTGATCTGATGCGTAAATCTCACGCGAATCTAAGCACAGCGGAATGTAATAACTTAAACAAAGAACTAGAACAGCGGAATGACTATTTTTGTGAGGATTTTCTGATTTTATGAATCAAAACAAACAACAAAATAAAAGATAGATAAAGAATCCACCACCAAGATTCGTAAAGGACGGGCCACCGGAATCTAGGATAAAGGAAACACTCCAACCCACCACTATGTTTGATAAAGTTCTAGCCACCACAAACACAGATAAAGGAATCGAAGATTTAAGATCTCACCACTATATTTGATAAAGGACGAACCACCACAAATATAGATAAAGGGATGGGGGGGGGGGGGGGGGGGGGGGGGGGGGGGGGGGGGGGGGGGGGGGGGGGGGGGGGGGGGGGGGGGGGGGGGGGGGGGGGGGGGGGGGGGGGGGGGGGGGGGGGGGGGGGGGGGGGGGGGGGGGGGGGGGGGGGGGGGGGGGGGGGGGGGGGGGGGGGGGGGGGGGGGGGGGGGGGGGGGGGGGGGGGGGGGGGGGGGGGGGGGGGGGGGGGGGGGGGGGGGGGGGGGGGGGGGGGGGGGGGGGGGGGGGGGGGGGGGGGGGGGGGGGGGGGGGGGGGGGGGGGGGGGGGGGGGGGGGGGGGGGGGGGGGGGGGGGGGGGGGGGGGGGGGGGGGGGGGGGGGGGGGGGGGGGGGGGGGGGGGGGGGGGGGGGGGGGGGGGGGGGGGGGGGGGGGGGGGGGGGGGGGGGGGGGGGGGGGGGGGGGGGGGGGGGGGGGGGGGGGGGGGGGGGGGGGGGGGGGGGGGGGGGGGGGGGGGGGGGGGGGGGGGGGGGGGGGGGGGGGGGGGGGGGGGGGGGGGGGGGGGGGGGGGGGGGGGGGGGGGGGGGGGGGGGGGGGGGGGGGGGGGGGGGGGGGGGGGGGGGGGGGGGGGGGGGGGGGGGGGGGGGGGGGGGGGGGGGGGGGGGGGGGGGGGGGGGGGGGGGGGGGGGGGGGGGGGGGGGGGGGGGGGGGGGGGGGGGGGGGGGGGGGGGGGGGGGGGGGGGGGGGGGGGGGGGGGGGGGGGGGGGGGGGGGGGGGGGGGGGGGGGGGGGGGGGGGGGGGGGGGGGGGGGGGGGGGGGGGGGGGGGGGGGGGGGGGGGGGGGGGGGGGGGGGGGGGGGGGGGGGGGGGGGGGGGGGGGGGGGGGGGGGGGGGGGGGGGGGGGGGGGGGGGGGGGGGGGGGGGGGGGGGGGGGGGGGGGGGGGGGGGGGGGGGGGGGGGGGGGGGGGGGGGGGGGGGGGGGGGGGGGGGGGGGGGGGGGGGGGGGGGGGGGGGGGGGGGGGGGGGGGGGGGGGGGGGGGGGGGGGGGGGGGGGGGGGGGGGGGGGGGGGGGGGGGGGGGGGGGGGGGGGGGGGGGGGGGGGGGGGGGGGGGGGGGGGGGGGGGGGGGGGGGGGGGGGGGGGGGGGGGGGGGGGGGGGGGGGGGGGGGGGGGGGGGGGGGGGGGGGGGGGGGGGGGGGGGGGGGGGGGGGGGGGGGGGGGGGGGGGGGGGGGGGGGGGGGGGGGGGGGGGGGGGGGGGGGGGGGGGGGGGGGGGGGGGGGGGGGGGGGGGGGGGGGGGGGGGGGGGGGGGGGGGGGGGGGGGGGGGGGGGGGGGGGGGGGGGGGGGGGGGGGGGGGGGGGGGGGGGGGGGGGGGGGGGGGGGGGGGGGGGGGGGGGGGGGGGGGGGGGGGGGGGGGGGGGGGGGGGGGGGGGGGGGGGGGGGGGGGGGGGGGGGGGGGGGGGGGGGGGGGGGGGGGGGGGGGGGGGGGGGGGGGGGGGGGGGGGGGGGGGGGGGGGGGGGGGGGGGGGGGGGGGGGGGGGGGGGGGGGGGGGGGGGGGGGGGGGGGGGGGGGGGACAGGTTCGGTAAAGACTTGTCTGAAATGGGCTACTGCTGACAGATTTAACATGGCTTGTTCAGAGGGCATTATTAGTTCAGTTCCCTTCAGTTCAGTTGATTTCTCCAGTTTACTGGTGTCAGTTAGTTCAGTGAACCTGGACATTTCCGCATCAATCTTCTCCTCTAAGAAAGGACTTGTCCTCAAGTCCTCGAGGTACTCATCTTCCAGATAAGGCATCAGATCCCCGACATTAAAAGTACTTGAAACGGACATATCTCCAGATAACTCTACCTTGTATGCATTATCACCATATCTCTCCAGAATCTTGAATGGTCTTTCAGCTCTGGGCATCAACTTGTTTTTCCTTCTTGCTGGAAATCTTTCTTTTCTAAGGTACACCCAAACTAGATCACCTGGAGCAAAACTGGACTGCTTTCGATGCTTGTTTGCTCTTGCCTTGTAATCTGCATTAGCTTTCTCGATCCTGGCCTCAAAAAAAAAAAAAAAAAAAAAAAAAAAAAAAAAAAAAAAAAAAAAAAAAAAAAAAAAAAAAAAAAAAAAAAAAAAAAAAAAAAAAAAAAAAAAAAAAAAAAAAAAAAAAAAAAAAAAAAAAAAAAAAAAAAAAAAAAAAAAAAAAAAAAAAAAAAAAAAAAAAAAAAAAAAAAAAAAAAAAAAAAAAAAAAAAAAAAAAAAAAAAAAAAAAAAAAAAAAAAAAAAAAAAAAAAAAAAAAAAAAAAAAAAAAAAAAAAAAAAAAAAAAAAAAAAAAAAAAAAAAAAAAAAAAAAAAAAAAAAAAAAAAAAAAAAAAAAAAAAAAAAAAAAAAAAAAAAAAAAAAAAAAAAAAAAAAAAAAAAAAAAAAAAAAAAAAAAAAAAAAAAAAAAAAAAAAAAAAAAAAAAAAAAAAAAAAAAAAAAAAAAAAAAAAAAAAAAAAAAAAAAAAAAAAAAAAAAAAAAAAAAAAAAAAAAAAAAAAAAAAAAAAAAAAAAAAAAAAAAAAAAAAAAAAAAAAAAAAAAAAAAAAAAAAAAAAAAAAAAAAAAAAAAAAAAAAAAAAAAAAAAAAAAAAAAAAAAAAAAAAAAAAAAAAAAAAAAAAAAAAAAAAAAAAAAAAAAAAAAAAAAAAAAAAAAAAAAAAAAAAAAAAAAAAAAAAAAAAAAAAAAAAAAAAAAAAAAAAAAAAAAAAAAAAAAAAAAAAAAAAAAAAAAAAAAAAAAAAAAAAAAAAAAAAAAAAAAAAAAAAAAAAAAAAAAAAAAAAAAAAAAAAAAAAAAAAAAAAAAAAAAAAAAAAAAAAAAAAAAAAAAAAAAAAAAAAAAAAAAAAAAAAAAAAAAAAAAAAAAAAAAAAAAAAAAAAAAAAAAAAAAAAAAAAAAAAAAAAAAAAAAAAAAAAAAAAAAAAAAAAAAAAAAAAAAAAAAAAAAAAAAAAAAAAAAAAAAAAAAAAAAAAAAAAAAAAAAAAAAAAAAAAAAAAAAAAAAAAAAAAAAAAAAAAAAAAAAAAAAAAAAAAAAAAAAAAAAAAAAAAAAAAAAAAAAAAAAAAAAAAAAAAAAAAAAAAAAAAAAAAAAAAAAAAAAAAAAAAAAAAAAAAAAAAAAAAAAAAAAAAAAAAAAAAAAAAAAAAAAAAAAAAAAAAAAAAAAAAAAAAAAAAAAAAAAAAAAAAAAAAAAAAAAAAAAAAAAAAAAAAAAAAAAAAAAAAAAAAAAAAAAAAAAAAAAAAAAAAAAAAAAAAAAAAAAAAAAAAAAAAAAAAAAAAAAAAAAAAAAAAAAAAAAAAAAAAAAAAAAAAAAAAAAAAAAAAAAAAAAAAAAAAAAAAAAAAAAAAAAAAAAAAAAAAAAAAAAAAAAAAAAAAAAAAAAAAAAAAAAAAAAAAAAAAAAAAAAAAAAAAAAAAAAAAAAAAAAAAAAAAAAAAAAAAAAAAAAAAAAAAAAAAAAAAAAAAAAAAAAAAAAAAAAAAAAAAAAAAAAAAAAAAAAAAAAAAAAAAAAAAAAAAAAAAAAAAAAAAAAAAAAAAAAAAAAAAAAAAAAAAAAAAAAAAAAAAAAAAAAAAAAAAAAAAAAAAAAAAAAAAAAAAAAAAAAAAAAAAAAAAAAAAAAAAAAAAAAAAAAAAAAAAAAAATAATCAGAATTCAATTTCTTGCAACAAGTGGTACCACCAACCCTATTACAATTCCTTGAACTAACTAGTTTGCTTGATTATTTAAATAACATTTTTATCCTCGTGAAAGAAACGTGGTACCACCAACCGTTAAATCTACTTAACAAAGTAATTTCTATTAGACTTGTATTCTTTACTATCATACCATGACCTAGCAAGAGTTATTCATAGACAAAACAACTAAAATAATACTTGCATTCAACTAGTACAACTATCGAAGAACACAAATATCACCAAGAACACAAGTTTAAGTATGAGAAATCACTTCATTAAGATTTTGACAAAAAGTTAAGTAAAACCAACTTGAATTCAAAATATTATGCAACCATAACTAATTGTTTCACTTCATCTTCATAGATGTATAAGGATTTAGCTACTCATAATGAAAAGAGCTAAAGATTCAAGTAAAAAGGAAGACATAATGTACCAAATATAGAGTAATAATCCAAATCGAGGTAACAAAGTAGCCACAATCACTAAACAAGAGCCAAAATTAATCTTCAAGTCTTCAAATGATGTTGGAGTAGTGAAAACCCTTAGAAAACCCACAAAAACGGCTGGAGTAAAGTGTGTGAGCTCAAAGTGTCCAAGATTATGTTTAGGGTTGAGTGGTGGTTGGTATTTATACCCCAAGAGAGAGAAAATCGTGATGTCAGACAGAAATCGCGCCGCGAGATAAGCTTCTGAGCAAAACTGGTCGAAAAATCACAAAACTCGCGTCGCGAGTGGCCTGGGTCGCGCCGCGACTGGGTTGGTTCACTGGCTCATGCCGCGAGCTGACTTGGTTGCGCCGCGAGGCCCTCCTGGATTGGCCATTTCAGCTTCGTTTTTGACCATACTTCATCCGTTAGTGCCTTTGGACCATTCCTAAGTCGTTTTCTACCATTTGTGAGCGATAAACTTGCTTTAGACCTGAAATCACTAGCAAATACCATAAAGCACCACAAAACATGTATAAACGGCTATCAATCGTGCATAAAACGTCCAAATAAGATGTGAGAAATATGTATAAATTGAGACACATCAAACCTCCCCACACTTAATCCTTGCTTACCCTCAAGCAAGTATGCACTTAAACCAATCTCAAAAACAAAACAAAATGTCACAAAACAAAATAATGGTTATATGGGAAGTTTCCTTCCAAGCGGTGTTGAATACCAAAAGCAAATGCATTTAAAAACTAATGAGCAAAGTTTAAGACGAAATCAGAAAATTCGACTAATCTAGAGCAAAACCATCTTTCGGTTACAATTAGAATCCTCCCTATGCTTGTGTTCACCTCTTTAACATTTCTTTCATTCCAATTGACCTTAAGCTTCGTTCCTACTAAGCATACAATCTACTAACAAGCTTCACAATTATTATTGCCAACATAAGCAATATTCCACAATGATTATCGGTATATTTGTCCACTTAAACACTCACGCCATTGGTTTTCCATAAGGTTTTCATTACGTTATACTTATGAGTCCCTTGACAAAACATACTCCTACGGTCTAGAATTGCAACTCTATCCACACATCAGGTGATCATACGAAAGTGTACTTTAAGCGTCCGGCCAGCGGTTCGCTACGGATACGTAAGTATCGTTAAGAGACATATGCCAGAACTCAAGGTTGGGTTGCATATCCAGAGACCATGCTCTAAACACAAACACATGTGAGAAAAAAAAAGTTTTATAATTTAACACCCGTGATTTTCGATGAGACCCGCGTAGCGAACTTTCTGACAACCCATCCCAAGTTGGAAGCTTTAGGTGAGCTAGGTAAAACGAAGTTACCCCAAGGACTTACTTGTTCGAATCTCAAAGACCACATTAGCATTAGACTATTGGAAAAAGATTATGCGCATTCCCACATGTGCCACCCGTTTGATGCCGAAGCACCCCAGACACCCCGATATGAAGACCAAACATAATGACTAGGGCCACAACCTATAACATAAGAATTAAGGACCGGACATCCGGTGTGCAAACCATATGTTAAGTCAAATTACCACAAGTATATTTAATACATTTCAAGCTTTTCATGCACACAAGTTGCAAAATCAAATGGAAAACCTCAAGCGGTGCCTACCAATACATCATCTAGTGAATCTATTATTCACATTAGGTTCATCATTAAGGTACAATTTGCAAGCAACCTAGATTATTTGAAGTTCGGAACAAGCCTATGACCCCTTGGAATGATGAAATGCCACAAGCACTAGGAAAGGAAAGCTAAAGGTAAACAATCTCAAGTTTTATCCTAGATTAGCAAAATTCAAAGTACCTCATTTCTCGTCTTTGCACAAAACCTATAGCCTCAAAAATTTAAAAACATAACCAAAATGCTAATAAAGGAAGGAAACTTCAAAAATTTTCATTTTTCCAATTTACCATCCCCTCCCCACACTTAAGTTGTACATTGTCCTCAATGGACGAATAACTAAGGCGAATAATGGGAAAAAGGGAAAAATGCAAAATGTAGAAAGGAAAAACGAAAAACCTCCGGGTGAAATCGTGAATTCACCATTGCAAAGTTGAAGCCAAAAATTAAGTGGGTGCTGAACTGACTGCCAGCATAAACCCGCTTCTTTGTTCCAAAAATTCCAAAAGCAATCTCCACAAATCAACTTGCAACTCGAACTAAGCACCTGACAATTACCATAAGCAAAATACCAGACCACTACATAGTTCATAATGAAAGGAAATACAAGAAACAACTACAAATGTCTCATCGCCAACACGGCGGAATTACAACCAAATTGAAAGAAATAAAGTTCAAATGTCTAATAAGTTTCAGAAAATAGAAAGAAGAGAGAGTAGATCAATTCTCATCCATGTCATGAGAAGAAGGAACACCATCACCAGCATCAGGATCGGCCGGCTCACCAAATATACCTCTGTAGAAATTAAATGCAGGACCCGAGTAGCGCTCCCCAGTCGTATGTCTATATGTCCCAAACTGGGCAAATCCTAAGCTCCCCCGGTGCTACTGCTAGCGCCTGTTGTGCTTGAACTCGGGTCTGCCCAACCGGGCTGCTGCTCTGGGTGTGGACAGAAAAACCGAAAAGTGGTGCTGGCAGGCATGAAGATGGAAGGAGGACTGAAGGCCTGAGTAGGCGGTGGTGGAGGTGGAGACTGCGGCCTGATCTAATTGTTGATGTAAGGAGACCAATACTCGTTCTGGCAACCCAAGCGGGTCACCTGGCTCTACGGTCCTATGACCATCCAAGATCATATCCTGAGTATCACGGATCTGCCTCTGCTCGGCTAAAATCTGATCAAGCGAATGTCCCAAACCTGAAAAATCATAAGATGGAATAGGGTTAGGAAGTGGCTGCTGCTCCTGGGGTGGCGAGTCCACCCGCTGCCTCTGTGCAGGCGGCTCCTGCTCCTCATCCGACTATAACTCTCTCTGGTTAGTACCCTTCATCAGCTTCGCCTTCTTCATCTCCTTGGATTCAATAAGAGAGGTGTCCAATCTAAGAGTAATCCCCGACCTACCCTCGGGTGTATCACAACCAAGCCTCTCCACCATCTGGGTCACAAAATGACCACACAAATACCTCTGCTCCCGAGACTTATACATATGTCTAGCCAATATATATGGAGCACACCCGAACCAACCAGAAGAAGGGAGCTCCTGAAACTGCCTAAGCAACCACAAATCATCAGAAGTGACCTTATCGGTTGCATTTCCCCGATGGAGGAATGAATAGGTGATCATCTTATGGAGAATTCTAAGTCTCTTGGACCTAATGTCCGACACCTTGCTCACCCCTGAATAAAACTTCTCCTTCCCGAAAATGCTAAACCAATATGTGTCAAATGACACATCATCATCAAAGCAGGAGGTATAAAATGTACTCCGGTTTACAAACGGATAAACCGACCCATCCTCAAAATCCGCTATCTCGAACATGCCACATAAATATCCAAACTCAGCAACAGTACAGTGGCGTTGCTTACCCCCCAACCGAAAATGGATCACCCGATCCTCTAAAAATTCCTGTATGGGTAAGTCCTGCACCTGAAGAGTAGAGTAGAACTCTTGACACCACTCTTTCACCACCGTCTTTCTCAATTCAAAGATCCTTTTCCACATTGGAATACGCACCATCCGACCCAACCTATCATCCATGAACTCGGTTAACATTCTTTGTTCGAAGTAGCCCATGAGATCCGCCTCCCTAATCATCTGCCAATCCAAGGTCCGAGGGGCGATCAATGCATAATCCTGAATTTCACTCAACCTATTTGTATAAGTTTGACGTTCCCCTTTTTGAGTATTCGGGAACTTAAGCCAATGGTGGGTTGGTGGTTTCAGCGTCTTAATTATGCTGCTCTGTCTTTCATTAGGAGCCTTATAGGTTTCATCAACATAATCAAACTGATAATTTTGTGGCCATACCAACCCCTCATACCTTTTCACAACCTGTTGCCTCTGTCAAAACAACCAAAAATATACTTAATAAGTGAAAGGTAAACACCTTGGGGCATTAACGAAAGGCTGAAGCAACAAAACAACAAAAAACCTTTTTTTTTTTTTTTTTTTTTTTTTTTTTTTTTTTTTTTTTTTTTTTTTTTTTTTTTTTTTTTTTTTTTTTTTTTTTTTTTTTTTTTTTTTTTTTTTTTTTTTTGGATTTTGGATGGGAATTAACTCTAAACAACAATGTAATAACTAATTTAAATTATAAGAACTTAAAATTAACTAAATCTTAAAAACCCCCAATTTGAATTATCATGAACCCTAATTAGGTTTTCAAAGATTATCACAAAATTAGTTAACTCTAAGTGGATTAAACAACAATGTAAACATAATTATACAATATACTAACATTAATTAAAAGGAAATTAAAGAAATAAATAAAACCCTAATTAAATTTGAAATAAAAATTAAAAAGAAAAGAGATGAGAATACATACCCCTCTTGACATGATGATGATGGAATGAGGATGAAGAGAAGAAGATCTTGAGAAGATGAGAAGAGAGAACACAAATATTCAAGTGTGTGTGTGTGAATGTCGTGTGTGTGTGTGGGTTTTTGGAGAAAAGAAAAGAAATAAGAGGGAAAGAAGTAGATTGATCGGTCCCTGTGTTTTACTTTTAATCCCATTTTTTTCGGTTTTAATTAAAAAGGGAGAAAATACTTACCTGATCGGACCCCCTCGCGCCGCGACGTTAGCGGCTTGCGCTGCGAGCAGCTGAAGACCATCGCGCCGCGACCTCGTGTTCTTGCGCACGCGAGTTTTTGTTCTGACCTTGAGGACCCCAAAATCGCGCCGCGAGTTTCTGTTTTCTTCCAGTCGCGCCGCGAATTTCCTTTCTCGCGCCGCGAGATTTCTGTCTGACCACGATGCTTCCAAAATCGCGCCGCGAGACACCGAGGTCGCGCCGCGAGCTGCTCCAGTTTCTCCGATTTCAGACCTTTTAGCACACATTTTCACTTAACGTTTCAACCTAAACGACTTATCACCTGTACATCTCAACAAAAACACATAAAATAGAAAGAAAAGTACTGAAACAAATAAAAATAAAAAATAATAAAAACACACGGGTTGCCTCCCGAGAAGCGCTTTATTTATTTACGAGTCATTAGCTTGACTCGATCAAACCTCAAAGATTTACCAAATTAGGGCCTTTAACCCCCCTCCCCACACTTAAGTTGTTGGGAGTTCCATTCTTAATCGGTGGGAAGCGATCATCTTTTATCTTTGTCCGAATCCAATCATTTGCTCGACCGAAAGCATCCACCTCCAACATCAACTCCTCTTTCTCCTTGGTTGACAAACTTGAACAAAGTTCTCCGGATAACTTCACATTACAATCCGAAACCGCAGACTTGACACGATTGTACAATTTACGGATCTTGGCACTTCGGCTACTTGTTGGCCGAGAATTAATCACTAGTGTTATCTTCCCCTCATTTCCCTTTTTCTCCCACTTATCGTCTAACCATTCATCAATCTGAGAGTCACTAGAACTAACACAAGCAGTCTCAACAGAATTAACAACATTAGGTGAAGAAAAAGAAGAAGTGTTCAAGAATTCTACTGACTCATCCCCCGTTCTCAATGTAAGCTTACCACGCCCGACCTCGATGTTAGCATCGGCCGTAGCAAGAAATGGTCTTCCTAGAATAAGGGGTACGTTTAATGCTTCATCCACATCAATAATGACAAAATCCACAGGAAAGACCAAACCACCCACTTTGACCAACACGTCTTCTAAAATACCCATAGGTCTTATAACGGATTTATCGGCCAATTGAATTTTCATGTTGATGGGTTTAGGTTTTCCTAAGTTCAGCTTAGCATAAATAGATGAAGGCATTAAATCAATACTTGCACCTGAATCTGTCAATGCCTTACTCACAGTTAAATCACCAATCTTGCAAGTAACAGTAAAACTACCTGGATCTTTACGCTTTTCGGGCAACTTACCCGCCACTGCCGCCGAGCAAACATTTTCCAAAACTTTAGTCTCCACCTCAGCCAACTTTTTCTTGTTCATCAAAATTTGCTTCAAACATTTTGCATACCCTGGCATCTGCACAATTGCATCTAAAAACGGAATATTGATATGCAACTTCCTTAGATCACTTACAAATTTATCCATTCGCTCCTTAATCTTTTCTTTCACCAATCTCTGTGGAAAAGGAATCTTTGGTTTATAAAGCTTCAATATGGGTGCCTTAGGTGGTGCGACTTTAGGAACCGAAGTGCTCTCCATCGGCGGTGACTCCATCTCTAGTTCGTCATCCAATCTTTCATCAAATTGCTCAACCTGTGGAGAAACGTTAGAAGCACAAGAGTTATCACTAGGAGGAACAATTACCTTGCCGGACCGCGTAGTTATGGCATTGACGGTTTCATTCCGGTGTTGAGGTCCTTTGTACTTGTCATCCCCATTCTTCCATGAGCCCTTGTCTTGATTCGGGTTTTGTTGGGTGTTGCTTGGAAGAGTTCCCGGCTGCCTTTGATGATTTCCCATCCTATCAATCCTCTTTTCCAAGTTGGAGATCAAAGCTTGATTGTTACGATTGCTTATGTCAATCTTGTCATGCAAGCCTCCGATCTTGTCATTCAAAAGCTTAAACATTTTCCAAAACTTTAGTCTCCACCTCAGCCAACTTTTTCTTGTTCATCAAAATTTGCTTCAAACATTTTCCAAAACTTTAGTCTCCACCTCAGCCAACTTTTTCTTGTTCATCAAAATTTGCTTCAAACATTTTCCAAAACTTTAGTCTCCACCTCAGCCAACTTTTTCTTGTTCATCAAAATTTGCTTCAAACATTTTCCAAAATTTAGTCTCCACCTCAGCCAACTTTTTCTTGTTCATCAAAATTTGCTTCAAACATTTTCCAAAACTTTAGTCTCCACCTCAGCCAACTTTTTCTTGTTCATCAAAATTTGCTTCAAACATTTTCCAAAACTTTAGTCTCCACCTCAGCCAACTTTTTCTTGTTCATCAAAATTTGCTTCAAACATTTTCCAAAACTTTAGTCTCCACCTCAGCCAACTTTTTCTTGTTCATCAAAATTTGCTTCAAACATTTTCCAAAATTTAGTCTCCACCTCAGCCAACTTTTTCTTGTTCATCAAAATTTGCTTCAAACATTTTCCAAAACTTTAGTCTCCACCTCAGCCAACTTTTTCTTGTTCATCAAAATTTGCTTCAAACATTTTGCAAACTTAGTCTCCACCTCAGCCAACTTTTTCTTGTTCATCAAAATTTGCTTCAAACATTTTCCAAAGCTCACTTGAGGTTTTGTAACTAATACTACCCCCACAAGTCATCACCATCTTCTCATAGCTCTCCCTATTCATCCCATCCAAGAATATCCCCAAAATCTCGGTGTCACTCACCCCATGCCCGGGGCATTCCCACAAAAGATCTTTCATTCTTAACCATGCTTCAACAATAGACTCATCCTCATCTTGCCTAAAAGATCGAATAACAAGTATAAGCTCTCTTTCCCGATTAGCCGGAAAGAATCTCTCAATCAAAGCTTCCCTAACCGCACCCCAAGTGATCAAACTATCCGGTGCTAACCCCTTTAACCATTTGTGAGCCTCTCCCGTGAGAGACATAGGAAAAAGCTTCATCTTGACGTTGTCGCCCTGATTTTCCCCATAGTTGAATAGATTGCAAATCATCTCGAACTTGTCAAGATGTTCATGAGGATCTCTTTTATGCCTTCCGTCAAAGCACAAATCCTTAACCATTTGCAAATGGTTACCTTTTACCGTGAAAGTGTCAATTTCGGGAGCTCGAATGGCCGATTGGCGAGAAGTAGGTATAGATCGAGGAAGGTCCTCGATCTTGGTGTGAAAAAGGTCGGGTGAATTTTGTTGACACGCCATGTTGACGGCCGGTTTTGGTGATTCGGGTGGAGTAGGTGTTTTGTCGGAAAGTGGTTCTTCTTTTTCGGAATGGTAACCCCACTCGTTACTTCCCAACTCGTAATAAGTCTCGTGAAGTATGTGGTCGGATTTGGGTCTAGGAGTGGTGTCTATGTAAAATGGGTCGGATGTTGATGGTTGTGATGATTGTGTTTTGGTGCGCTTTTTAAGTTTTTCGGGATTAGATGTGGCCTTCACTAATGGTCTCCCAGAAGTTCGAGTGTTCATCCACTATCTGGAAATAATCTGCGAACACAACACAACAAACAAAAACCTTAATAGCACCTGAGGTACAATTAAAGCAAACTAAAAATAAAATAAAGCAAGTAACTTCTCCGTGCAAAGCACGAAAAAGGATCGATTCACAGAATCTCAACCAAAAGTACTAAAAATCAATCCCCGGCAGCGGCGCCAAAAACTTGATGTGTGAAATCTAGTTTAAAATTTATAACAAGATCTACCGCTAACTGACTACAACACACTTACGGGCAGTGTACCCGTTCGTATGTAATATAGCTAACTGGCAAGACCAGGATTGAACACAAGGACTGATTGTTGTACTAAAGGTTGTAAAAATGTGAAACAAGTAAAAAGTTTGGTGTGACCGAATTGTCACTTTGCGTTTCTGTAAGCTAAATGATTAACAAGTAAATTAAAGTACTCAACCGGTATTAGCGAGAGCACACGAAAAGAGTTTGAAGTTGTAAACAAATAATTAAAAAGCCATCTATGTCGAATCCGCTCCACAAAAAGTCTAGGTTGCATATGGGTTAAGCTCAAAATTCATATATGTTGGTGATAATAATCGTGATAAGACAAAAGCACAAACGGGTGCACCTAGTTTGTAAAATCGACTCAATCACCTAATCATTCAATTTCTTGCAACAAGTGGTACCACCAACCCTATTACAATTCCTTGAACTAACTAGTTTGCTTGATTATTTAAATAACAATTTTATCCTCGTGAAAGAAACGTGGTACCACCAACCGTTAAATCCACTTAACAAAGTAATTTCTATTAGACTTGTATTTTTTACTATCATACCATGACCTAGCAAGAGTTATTCATAGACAAACAACTAAAATAATACTTACATTCAACTAGTACCACTATCGAAGAACACAAATATCACCAAGAACACAAGTTTAAGTAGGAGAAATCACTTCATTAAGATTTTGACAAAATGTTAAGTAAAACCAACTTGAATTCAAAATATTATGCAACCATAACTAATTGTTTCACTTCATCTTCATAGATGTATAAGGATTTAGCTACTCATAATGAAAAGTGCTAAAGATTCAAATAAAAAGGAAGACATAATGTACCAAATATAGAGTAATAATCCAAATCGAGGTAACAAAGTAGCCACAATCACTAAACAAGAGCCAAAATTAATCTTCAAGTCTTCAAATGATGTTGGAGTAGTGAAAACCCTTAGAAAACCCTCAAAAACGGCTGGAGAAAAGTGTGTGAGCTCAAAGTGTCCAAGATTATGTTTAGGGTTGAGTGGTGGTTGGTATTTATACCCCAAGAGAGAGAAAATCGTGATGTCAGAAAGAAATCGCGCCGCGAGGGACTTGGGTCGCGCCGCGAGATAAGCTTCTGAGCAAAACTGATCGAAAAATCACAAAACTTGTGCCGCGAGAGACCTGGGTCGCGCCGCGACTGGGTTGGTTCACTGGCTCGCGCCGCGAGGCCCTCCTGGATTCACCTTTTCAGCTTCGTTTTTGACCATACTTCATCCGTTAGTGCCTTTGGACCATTCCTAAGTCGTTTTCTACCATTTGTGAGCGATAAACTTGCTTTAGACCTGAAATCACTAGCAAATACCATAAAGCACCACAAAACATGTATAAACGGCTATCAATCGTGCATAAAACGTCCAAATAAGATGTGAGAAATATGTATAAATTGAGACACATCAGTGATTTACTGGTGGAATAGTTAGGAGCTCTGTTGAAAGCAAACTCAGCATGAGCAAGCTTCAGATCCCAATCCTTCAGTGTCTTCTTCACCAGTGTTCTTAAAAGCATCCCAATTGTACGATTAGTGACTTCAGTTTGTCCATCAGTTTGAGGATGATGAGACGTACTGAACATCAATCTGGTACCCATCAGTCTCCATAAGGTCTTCCAGAAATAACTCAGAAACTTGACATCTCTATCTGAAACAATTGTCTTTGGAATCCCATGCAAACGAACAATCTCTTTGAAAAATAAATTTGCCACTGCTGAAGCATCATTTGTGGTGTTGCAAGGAACAAAATGTGCCATTTTTGAAAAATGATCAACAACCACCATTATTGAATCTTTTCCCCTCTGAGTTCTGGGCAGTGCAACAATGAAATCCATGTTAAGATCTTCCCATGGCTGGTTTGGAACTGGAAGAGGAGTATACAATCCTTTATGAAAAGTTGCCTTTGCCTGGTGACAGGTTGGACAACGACTGATAATATTCTGAACATCCTTCAGTAAACTTGGCCAGTAGAAGTGTTCAGTGAGGATTTCTCCAGTTTTGTTAATGCCAAAATGGCCAGCTAAACCCCCTCCATGTGCTTCCCTTATCAGTAAATCTCTTATGGAACCCTTTGGAATACATAACTTCCCATTTTTAAATAAGAAACCATCCTGAACAACATATGGTCCTTTCTGGTTAGCTTTAGTAAGACGATCAGAAAAATCTGGGTTAGCGACATATAATTCCTTGATAAAAGAAAAACCAAGAACTCTTGCTTCCAGAATTGATAACAATGAATATCTTCTAGAAAGTGTATCAGCAACAACATTAGTTACCCCAGCTTTGTGCTTAGAAACAAAAAAATAAGACTGCAAAAACTCCACCCATTTTGCATGTGTGGCATTAAGTTTGTGTTGACCATTAATAAACTTCAGTGCTTCATGGTCAGAAAATAAGACAAACTGCTTCGGCTTCAGATAATGTGACCAGTGATTGATAGCACGAATAATTGCATAGAATTCTTTGTCATATGTGCTATATTTCAGTTTTGAACCATTAAGTTTTTCACTGAAATAAGCCACTGGACGCCCTGCTTGTACTAAAACTGCACCAATACCTACTCCACTAGCGTCACACTCTAATTCAAACAACATATCAAAATCTGGCAAAGATAGTACTGGAGCTGAACTGAGCTTTTCCTTCAGTAACTCGAATGCCAACTGGGCTGAATTAGGCCAGTCAAATACACCTTTCTTTAGACAATCAGTGATTGGAGCCACAACTGTAGAGAAATTCTTGATAAACCTTCTATAAAAAGATGTCAGTCCATGAAAACTTCTTACTTCAGTGATTGTAGTTGGAACTGGCCATGATCTGATGGCTTCTACCTTTGAAGGATCCATGGAAATCCCTTCTTTTGACACAACATATCCAAGGAATATTACACTTTCTACCATGAAATCACATTTCTCCAGTTTACCATACAACTGGTGTTTTCTCAGTAATTCAAACACACTTCTTAAATGATCAACATGTTCAGCTTCAGTTTTAGAATATAAAAGAATATCGTCAAAGTAAACAACAACAAACTGACCAATAAGTGGCCTGAGGACTTCATTCATCAGCCTCATGAAAGTACTAGGAGCATTAGATAAGCCAAAAGGCATTATTAACCATTCATAAAGGCCTCCTTTAATCTTGAACGCAGTCTTCCATTCATCTCCATCCTTCATTCTAATCTGATGATAACCACTTCTGAGATCAATTTTAGAAAACAAACTGGAGCCATGTAACTCATCAAGCATATCATCCAATCTGGGAATGGGATTGTTGGGTCTTGTTGGGTTTTATCAAAGTCATATTATCATTATAATATCAAAAACGCAGCGGAATATTGAACCATTTCAATGTGTTATATGTGGTTAAAAACCAAATTTTAACTTATAAAAGAAAACCCAAACAATAAGGATCCATGTATATGAATAACATACATACAAAACAACAACCATAGGGTGTTTTAGAGAACTACCTTTCTTCCAAGCTAGTAAGGTAGAAATGAAGAATATGATGTCTTCAAATGGCAAGTCTTCAAACTAGAAGAACCTCAAGCTTGTATACCCCAAGCCTCCAACAAACACCCCAAAATATGCTAGGAATTAAACTTGAAAAACTTTCCTTCTTCTTTCCCTTTGTTGGCCGAAAATTCCAAGAGAGAAACCAAGAAAAAGCTAGTTGAGTGTTATGAGAGAGTTGTCTTACAAAATTGCATGTAAGAAAGGTGATACTAACTATGTGTGTGTTGTGTATCCTTATACAAGTACAAGTGTTCAAACTTGCATGTATCACCACATGGGGGGGGGGGCGGCCACATGGGGTGGTCACAAACAATTTGTGTGCAAAATTTTATAAACCATTTACATGTACATTTTGTAGATAAAATTGCAACATAACTTGTTACATATCTTATGTAACATATTACATATTATACACAACACACATAAGTGTTTATTTTGCCAAATAAACATATTGACATTTCTCTCAAAATAAATCATCCATATAATTTATTTACATATCTCAAGTGCAATTATTTAGAAAACCACTTTCTAAATGTTTCAAGTATTGATATTTATTTAAAGATCAAATCATATAAATAAATACCATAAGTGTTTGTCTAGCTTGTTATTGGGTATGACCCGACTTGGATCATCACGTACTAGCCACGTCAATTTAATATGTGTCTTGGGCAGACGAATTCCAACAATCTCCCACTTGCACAAGATTCATAGAAGATTGACGCAAGCAGCAAATACCGCCTAACAACGGTTTGCTACCCCTAATACGTATGACGAAGTGCCATTCAATAACATCATCCTCTTCAAGTCCCTTACTTGAAATGATTTAGGTGAATCGATCATTTATCCTTTTGTCACAGATGTCATGTTAAATCTTAGAGACACAGAGTGATCATTCTCCATTGATTTAACTTTGTAGTAGGCCTTAGACATCTTACTCTCAACGAATAAGAGGGACAAATTCCATCTCGACTACATACGTCTTTCACAATCACCTTATATCATACCTGAGCTTAGTCTTATGTACTGCCATGTTTCAGAACAGCGAAGAACTAAATCAAAGTATAACATTCAGTGAATTTCAAGACCCAATATGTATCTCAGGTCTGAGGATACAATGATATTCGCCTTTTAACTCAAGATTACTTATGATCAATCATAGAGATTCTATGTAGTAATGCTTGAGAGCAGGTCAGTCCAATATTTGTATCCCACAAATATCTATGAACCTTGGTAGCAACACTTTGCTCTATATTCAAACCTTTTGAATATCTACCAATCCAAGTTCATAATAGTCTTACATTCATATTTGTTCCCACAAATATGA
Organism: Erigeron breviscapus; assembly: GCA_034093135.1. Lineage (NCBI taxonomy): Eukaryota > Viridiplantae > Streptophyta > Magnoliopsida > Asterales > Asteraceae > Erigeron > Erigeron breviscapus. Next base: position 110,868,064 of record CM067169.1, on the reverse strand, counting down.
TCGACTACGGATATTTAGAATAATTAACTCATTCATGGATTTAAACATGCAAAAATGGAACATAACACAATTTAAATGCATAATACCAATATTCATATAAAAGTGTTACCAAATACAAGTGTTCCGATATCCAAATACTTAAAATAGATCAAATCCAATCACTAGAATATCGAAGTCCCATGGCACAAGTATGACTATCATGCTTAGGCCTTTCAAGGAGCTTCGTGAGTGGGTCCGCAACATTTTGATCGGTGTGAACTTTGTGAATACATATCTTTCCCTTTTCAACTTCATCCCTTATGTAGTTGAATCTCCGCTCAATGTGCCTAGTCTTTTGATGTGCACGAGGTTCCTTGATTTGAGCAATCGTGCCCTCGTTATCACAAAGAATTTCTAGGGGTTCTTGAATGGAAGGAACAACCCCTAGATCGGCAATGAATTTCTTCAACCATGCAGCTTCTTGTGCTGCTAAAGAAGCGGCGATGTATTCAGACTCTGTAGTGGACAACGCGACCACATCCTGCTTTGAGCTTTTCCATGAAACAGCTCCTCCGTTTAGAATGAATATGTACCCCGATTGTGATCGAGAATCATCTCGATCAGTTTGGAAACTCGCATCCGTGTAACCCTTTACAACGAGCTCCTCCTCACCAGATCCATATATTAAGAACATATCTTTAGTATTTCTAAGATATTTCAATATATTTTTGACAGCCATCCAATGACTATCTCCTGGATTTTGCTGGTATCTACTTGTCATGCTCAAAGCGCATGACACGTCCGGTCTCGTGCATATCATAGCATACATGATGGATCCTATAGCAGATGCATATGGGATTCCACTCATTTTCTCTTGCTCAACTTTTGAGCTAGGAGATTGAGAAGTACTCAATATAGTTCCTCTTTGAATGGGTACCAAACCTTTCTTAGAGTTTTCCATCTTGAACCTTTTCAAGATTTTGTCTATGTATGCACTTTGATTCAAACCTATTAAGCGCCTTGATCTATCCCTATAGATCCTTATTCCCAAAATATAGGCGGCTTCACCAAGATCCTTAATGGAAAAGCAACTTCCAAGCCAGGCTTTTACACCTTCCAAGGTTGGAATGTCATTTCCAAATAGTAGAATGTCATCGACATATAATACTAGAAAAGTAATGATGCTCCCACTAGCCTTCTTATACACACAAGCTTCATCAGCGTTTTTGATGAAGCCAAATTTCTTGACTTCTTCATCAAAATGACGATTCCAGCTTCTTGATGCTTGTTTCAATCCATAGATTGATTTCTTTAACTTGCATACTTTATTAGGATGTTTTGGATCGACAAAACCTTCAGGCTGATCCATATAGACATCTTCCTCAAGATATCCATTTAGAAAAGCGGTTTTGACATCCATTTGCCATATCTCATAGTCATAATGTGCGGCTATGGCAAATAATATCCTAATAGACTTTAGCATTGCCACAGGCGAAAAAGTTTCATCATAGTCGACCCCTCGAGTTTGAGTGAAACCTTTTGCTACAAGTCTAGCTTTATAAGTAAGCAAGTTTCCATGCATATCGTGTTTCAATTTGAACACCCATTTACTTCCAACTACTTTGGAATTAGGAGGTTCAACAACCAATTCCCAAACTTGGTTGTCATACATGGATTGCATCTCAGCGTTCATGGCCTCTAGCCATTTGTCCGAATCTGATTTGGACATTGCATCATGGTAGGTGGTAGGTTCATCAGAAAATACCATGTAGCATTCATCCACGAGAAATCCATATCTCTCAGGTGGATAAGTAGCTCTACCAGATCTACGAACGTTTTGTGTGTCTTGATCAACCCTTTGATCATCTTCAACATCCTTTTGTTGAATGCTAGTGTCACCCAAGTGTGTATCTGTCAGTGGTTCTTGATCCTTCTTCAAGTTCCACTGTTCTGGAACTAGTTCCTTCCATAAGGAATTTAGTCTCCAAGAACTCAGCCTTTCGAGCAACAAATACATTTTGCTCATTAGGATTGTAGAAATAATATCCCAAATCATCTTTAGGATATCCTACAAAGATACATTTAGTGGATCGGGGCTCTAATTTGTTTGAGGCATCATGTCTTACATAAGCCTCACAACCCCATACCTTTAAATATGACAAAGATGGAACTCTTCCATGCCATATTTCAAAAGGTGTTTTCTCCACTTTCTTGGTGGGAGCCATATTTAAAATTCGAGCAGCAGAGATTATGGCATATCCCCAAAATGATAGAGGTAGTGAGCTTTTACTCATCATGGAACGAACCATATCTAATAGAGTTCGATTCCTCCTTTCAGACACACCATTATGTTGTGGTGTTCCAGGTGGAGTTAGTTGTGAGATAATCCCACAACTTTTAAGATGATCTTGAAAAGCATCACTTAGGTATTCACCTCCTCTATCAGAACGAAGAATTTCAAAAGCTTCACTCTTATGTTTTAATAAGTATACATAACCGTAACGACTATAGTCATCGGTGAATGTAATGAAGTATCTTTCACCATTCCTAGTCATTGGCTTAAAAGGACCACATACATCCGAATGTATGATACCTAATAAATCTTTTGCCCTTTCATTAGTGCCTTTGAAAGGTGCTTTAGTCATCTTGCCTTGTAAACAAGATTCACATACATTAAATGAATCATTTGATTTTGTTTTCAAAAGACCATTCTTTTGAAGTGTTAGTATGCGATTTTTATTTATATGTCCAAGACGACAATGCCAAATATAGGTTTCACTTAAATCTAATTTAAGTTTCTTGGTGGTAGCTTGGTACATTGAGTTATCATATGTTGTGTTTTCATGAACCAATTCATAAATACCATTTAAAGGCATAGCTTTAAAATAAAATACATCATTCATAGAAACATGGATATCATTGTTAACAAAATTAAAATCATATCCAACATGTCTTAAACGGGAAACAGAAATAATACTCCTAGTCAAACTAGGTGCATACAAAACATTGTTTAATAATATTTCCAAACCATTTGGAAGTTTCAAAAGATAGTCTCCTTGGGCTTCAACATGCACCAATGCACCATTGCCCATAAAGAGACTAATGTCTCCCTTCTTGATGTGCTTCTTTCTTCTGAACCCCTGTAACATATTACAAATATGAGTTCCACATCCGGTATCCAATACCCATATGTAAGAAAAAATAGTATTAAGCTCAATATATATCATAAATATTGTACCTGAAGTTTGCCCTGCATCCCTCTTAGCTTTCAACTCTTTGAGATAGGTTGGACAATTACGTTTCCAATGTCCTACCTCCCCACACTCAAAGCATGGGTCATTGACAGCAACCTTTTGCTTCTTCGCTTTTGGAGTATCCATTTTTCCCTTTCCTTTGCCTTTGAAATTCCCTTTGTTGTTACCCTTTCCCTTAGCAACATTTGCCTTGGGTCCGGAGTAAGCCCTTTTCTTTCCGCCCTCATTGATCGTGAGAACGGGTTGAACTTTTCCTCCCATACTAGCCTCGGCCGTTTTGAGCATCCCATGGAGCTCGGAAACGGTCTTGTCCCATCCGTTCATGTTATAATTTAACACAAAAGTTTCAAATCTCTTAGATAATGAGTTAAGGATCAAATCCGTAGCTAACTCATTTGAGACGGGACAATTAAGCCTTTCGAGGCGATCAACGTAGCTTTTCATTTTAAGAACATATGTTGAGACGGGTTGTGAATCATCCATGCGACATGCATGAAGCGCTCGAACCGTTTCGAAGCGTTCAACCCTTGCCTTTTGTTGGAACATTTCCTTGAGTTGGGTAATCATGTCGTATGCCCCATGGTGCTCGAACTCCTTTTGGAGTTCGGGAGTCATACTCGCTAGCATTATGCAACTAACTTGCACGGAGTCCTCGACATATTTAACCCAATCATTATAGGCTTCAACATCAGTTCCTTTGGGCTCATCAGGAATAGGATCGTCTAAAATATAGGATTTCTTTTCGTGCCTGAGAACAATTCTCAAGTTACGAAACCAATCCACAAAGTTATTTTGGTTGAGACGATCCTTTTCAAGGATGGATCTTAGTGAAAAGTTATGGACGTTTGGGTTGGGGTTAATTGCATTGTTAGCGGCCATCTACAAGATTAACAAAGTTCTTTATTAGTATTTTCGATATCAAATATAAATTTTAATTGTTAATACCCTTTTATGTCTTATGGACAATTAATAATTAAAATCTAGAATCCAACGTTACATTTAAATGATGGTTAGGTGACCTTTATCCCATGATCTAAATTAACAAGGTAGTCAACGTTTGACAATTGCAACTTTTACAATTTCTAGTGGTATGGGACCGGTTTAATATCTTATATTAAATTGGCATGTTTAATCCCATCAACGCCTTTGGTTATCATGCTTCGGTGACCCTAATCACATGGTTTCCAAATCAAGTTGTCCTACTTATACACACATGTAAATTTATCTTATACTAGTGGTTAGGTGACCTTTATCCCATAAGTATATTAAATTTACCTTAACTTATAAGTTCCCTCAAGGTAGTTAGGTGACCTTTATCCTACAAAGAGTTCCCAAATAATTAAGTGTTGTATAAAAGATGGCGTTTTAACTTGTTTTTAAAGGGTCGTTTTGAGTTTTTATATTCTAGTTAAAAACTATGTACCATAATGAATTTTGAAATCCATATTTCAAGGTTCTTTTATAAAATCCATTTTTATAATTGTGACCATTAACTTTTAATAAAACCCATTTTAATTTACCAAGTTAATGTCAATATTAAAACCAATTTTAATCTTTATGTGTGTCTTTTAGTTTGTTGGTTTTTAAGCATCCACATGACAAAATAATAAACAACCATACAAACATGACAAACATAATAATAAGTGCACAACATTAGCCAACTATTTTGACCACACTTGTTAGCCGAAACAAGTGGGTCCAAAGGTCTCAACCTAAGGGACAAAGTAACACAAAATTTTGTGTTAGTTGAGCTCCCACTTGATCTTGCATCCAAATGCTTCAAGTAACCTTTTGTGATGTGATTTGAATGTCTTTCTTCACTCTTCCTTTTGGCCTCCAAAACAGCCCCTAAACTCTTTAAAGCTTTCTTGGAGATTACATTTACAAGAAAAATGCTACTAATCTATTTATTACATACCAAATGGAATAAATAAATTACATAACCAAATGAATGAATAAAATCCTATTTAACTATTACAACCATTGAATAATTAAATAAATACAAACACATCCATACATCCCAATCAATCACAAGGTCTTTTGGCTAAGTTGTGACACTAAAATACACAAAAAAAAGAACCCTTTTTGTGTATATATATTGGCCCAAAAAATGCAGAAAATTTGGCCAAAAAAATGTTTTTGTCCAAACAAAATCAATTTTTGATGCATATATCCATATAACCGGCTCTAGATGCCATTGTTGGGTCTTGTTGGGTTTTATCAAAGTCATATTATCATTATAATATCAAAAACGCAGCGGAATATTGAACCATTTCAATGTGTTATATGTGGTTAAAAACCAAATTTTAACTTATAAAAGAAAACCCAAACAATAAGGATCCATGTATATGAATAACATACATACAAAACAACAACCATAGGGTGTTTTAGAGAACTACCTTTCTTCCAAGCTAGTAAGGTAGAAATGAAGAATATGATGTCTTCAAATGGCAAGTCTTCAAACTAGAAGAACCTCAAGCTTGTATACCCCAAGCCTCCAACAAACACCCCAAAATATGCTAGGAATTAAACTTGAAAAGCTTTCCTTCTTCTTTCCCTTTGTTGGCCGAAAATTCCAAGAGAGAAACCAAGAAAAAGCTAGTTGAGTGTTATGAGAGAGTTGTCTTACAAAATTGCATGTAAGAAAGGTGATACTAACTATGTGTGTGTTGTGTATCCTTATACAAGTACAAGTGTTCAAACTTGCATGTATCACCACATGGGGGGGGGGGCGGCCACATGGGGTGGTCACAAACAATTTGTGTGCAAAATTTTATAAACCATTTACATGTACATTTTGTAGATAAAATTGCAACATAACTTGTTACATATCTTATGTAACATATTACATATTATACACAACACACATAAGTGTTTATTTTACCAAATAAACATATTGACATTTCTCTCAAAATAAATCATCCATATAATTTATTTACATATCTCAAGTGCAATTATTTAGAAAACCACTTCTAAATGTTTCAAGTATTGATATTTATTTAAAGATCAAATCATATAAATAAATACCATAAGTGTTTGTCTAGCTTGTTATTGGGTATGACCCGACTTGGATCATCACGTACTAGCCACGTCAATTTAATATGTGTCTTGGGCAGACGAATTCCAACAATGGGATATCTATACTTAATAGTTATATTATTAATGGCTCTACTATCAACACACATTCTCATCGAACCATCTTTCTTTGGGACCAGAAGAGCTGGGACTGAACAAGGACTCATGCTTGCTCTCACATAACCTTTAGCAACCAACTCATCTACATGCCTTTGCAACTCTTTTGCTTCAGTAGGTGAACATCTATAAGCAGCTTTGTTTGGTAGAACTGAACCTGGAACCAGGTCAATCTGGTGTTCAATACCTCTTACTGGCGGCAAACCTTCAGGTAGGTCTTCAGGGAAAACATCAGTAAATTTCTTCAGTAGAGACTTCAGGAGACTGGGGATTCCAGTGAACTCCTTGTCTTCAGTACGCTCAAGCACCAGTAACATCATGACTGAAGTACCTCCAGTGAGTTCTTCTTCAACTTCAGTTTGTGACATAAATAAAGACTTGCTGGGCTGGTCTTTCTTATTAACTTTCAGTAACTCGTTGGGTTTCAGAGAAGTCAGAGTGACCTTCTTCCCACTCACAAATAATGAATAAGAATTCATACGACCATTATGAAATACATAATTATCAAATAACCAAGGTCTACCCAGTAATATATGACAAGCATCCATAGGAACAACATCACAAACAATTTTATCTTGATAAACAGATCCAATGGAAAAAGGAATGGAAACTTGTCGATTAACTTTTACCTCAGATCCTTCACTGAGCCATTGCAACTTGTAAGGACGAGGATGCTTCATTGTAGGCAATTCCAGTTTCTCTACCATGTAAGTTGAAGCAGCATTAGCACAACTTCCACCATCAATGATCAGATTGCACACCTTGCCTTTAACAGTACATCTGGAGTGAAAAATATTCTCTCGCTGGGCAGTATCAGTTACAACTTCATCAGCATGCATCACTCTTCTTACTACCAGCATATCTCCAACATCTGCACCTATATATGCCTCTTCACTTTCATCATCATCATACACTGGTTCACCTTCTTTAGTATCATCATCTGGTAAGCTTTCAATCTCTTTAGCAGTGAGTGCTCGTTGGTTGGGACACTGTGCCTGGAAGTGACCAAAACCATGACACTTGAAGCATTTTCTTCCAACTGGTTCTTTTGATCCTCAGTTTCTTTCTCCTTTCCTCTGAAGGATTTCTGACCAGTTTCACTGGGCTTAAAAACTGGTTGACTAGAACTGGAAGAAACCTTAGTGAAAGGTTTGTACGGGACCTTCTTCTTCAGTTGCTTTTCAATCTGGAGGGCCAGTTTGCAAGCACCTTCATAAGTCCAGATGGGTTGCAGTTCTATCTTCTCAGTAATGGTAGCATTCAACCCACCAAGGAATCTGGCGATAGTATGTTCTTCAGTTTCTTTCACACCAGTTCGAGTCTTCAGTTGCTCGAATTCTCTAATATATTCCACAACTTCTTTAGTACCTTGCTTCAGATTATTCATCAGAAGATACTGGTCTTGTTTGTACGATTGAGGAACAAACCTTTTCTGCATAACTTCTTTCAATTTAGACCAGGTCTTAATTTTACGTTTACCCTTGTATTCTCTTTCAGCTTTCATATTGTCATACCAGGATGAAGCATACTTTTTCAACCTAATAATGGCAACTTTAAAACTTTTCTTATCATTATAGCCTTTTATCTCCATTATTCTATCCATAACCTGAACCCATTCAAAAAATTCTTTAGGGTTTGAGGAACCAACAAAATCTGGTGGATCAATCTTAATATCTTTGGTATCATCAACCTTGTGTCTCCTTCATCTTCTCCTAGACTGATTAGACTCATCCGAATCACTAGAAGATCTGGGTTTACTATCAGATCGCTCACTAGGACCTTGAGATTCATAATCTCTTTCACCTACAGCAACATGTTCTCTATTAAACCTTAAACCACCATCTTCTAAAAGATTAACAACTCTACCAAGTGTTTCTTGTAGATCTTCAATCTGCCTATCTCTTCTAGCATTATGAGCTTCTTCTAATGTCATATTTCTTCTAAAAGCCATTAATATTCAACAGACAATACTCACAATAACAGATCTAAACAAAGGACAAACAATCCCCAACAGACTAAAAAGATTATGATACCCTTTCTAATCTGACCCAACAAACAAAACAACAAAAACCCAAGGATTAAAAGATTAGGAAACCTTTTAACATAACCTGTCTCTGATACCAATTTGATGCGTAAATCTCACGCGAATCTAAGCACAGCGGAATGTAACAACTTAAACAAAGAACTAGCACAGCGGAATGACTATTTTTGTGAGGATTTTCTGATTTTATGAATCAAAACAAACAACAAAATAAAACATAGATAAAGAATCCACCACCAAGATTCGTAAAGGACGGGCCACCGGAATCTAGGATAAAGGAAACACTCCAACCCACCACTATGTTTGATAAAGTTCTAGCCACCACAAACACAGATAAAGGAATCGAAGATTTAAGATCTCACCACTATATTTGATAAAGGACGAACCACCACAAATATAGATAAAGGGATCACTTCAAACCACCAAGATCAAAGATCCATAAAGGTAAATGAAGATTTTTGGATAAGAAATAGAGGCTGCTCTATTAATTTCATTCAATCAATCAAGTCCCCTTTCAATGAGAAAATAAGCCCCTATTTATAGCCACACATGCTATTTTCTAGGAATAAAGAAATACAAATATTAAATAAATAAAAGGCTGTCATGTGCTAAGGACAACCACTAATTTATCCACCAATGGGAAATGGACAGACAAAGCTTCTAGAAAGATTCCTTCTGCACAAGGGCCCACAAACCGTTAGGATTAACGTTGTCACACGCTCCTCCCTTATCATCTTCGACAGCTGTCATTCCTTCTTTATTGGGTCCACAAACATGGGACTGAAACAAACTTTATTTATTGGAAACTGGTGACAACTCTGGAGCATCCAACTGGAGACTAAACTGGAGCTGGTCACTGGAGTGCTTCAGTGGATATCTTCACTGGTGGATCACTGCTGGTTGTCACTAGAGAAGTGTTACTACTGGTGACTGGACTGGTTCAGTAAAGACTTGTCTGAAATGGGCTACTGCTGGCAGAATTAACATGGCTTGTTCAGAGGGCATTATCAGTTCAGTTCCCTTCAGTTCAGTTGATTTCTCTAGTTCACTGGTGTCAGTTAGTTCACTGAACCTGGATATTTCAGCATCAATCTCCTCCACTAAGAAAGGACTTGTCCTCAAGTCCTCGAGGTACTCATCTTCCAGATAAGGCATCAGATCCTCGACATTAAAAGTACTTGAAACGGACATATCTCCAGGTAACTCTACCTTGTATGCATTATCACCATATCTCTCCAGAATCTTGAATGGTCCTTCAGCTCTGGGCATAAACTTGTTTTTCTTTCTAGCTGGAAATCTTTCTTTTCTAAGGTACACCCAAACTAGATCACCTGGAGCAAAACTAGACTGCTTTCGATGCTTGTTTGCTCTTGCCTTGTAATCTGCATTAGCTTTCTCGATCCTGGCCTTCACTTGCTGGTGAATTTTCTTGATCTCTTTAGCTCTGGCTTCAGCTTCAACACTTGCTTTTGGTTCAATCGAAAATGGAATCAAATCAATGGGAGTCATAGGATTGACACCAAAGCAGATTTCAAATGGTGATTTACTGGTGGAATAGTTAGGAGCTCGTTGAAAGCAAACTCAGCATGAGCAAACTTCAGATCCCAATCCTTCAGTATCTTCTTCACCAGTGTTCTTAAAAGCATCCCAATTGTACGATTAGTGACTTCAGTTTGTCCATTAGTTTGAGGATGATGAGACGTACTGAACATCAATCTGGTACCCATCAGTCTCCATAAGGTCTTCCAGAAATAACTTAGAAACTTGACATCTCTATCTGAAACAATTGTCTTTGGAATCCCATGCAAACGAACAATCTCTTTAAAAAATAAATTTGCCACTGCTGAAGCATCATTTGTGGTGTTGCAAGGAACAAAATGTGCCATTTTTGAAAAATGATCAACAACCACCATTATTGAATCTTTTCTCCTCTGATTTCTGGGCAGTGCAACAATGAAATCCTTGCTAAGATCTTCCCATGGCTGGTTTGGAACTGGAAGAGGAGTATACAATCTTTTATGAAAAGTTGCCTTTGCCTGGTAACAGGTTGGACAACGACTGATAATATTCTGAACATCCTTCAGTAAATTTGGCCAGTAGAAGTGTTCAGTGAGGATTTCTCTAGTTTTGTTAATGCCAAAATGGCCAGCTAAACCCCCTCCATGTGCTTCCCTTATCAGTAAATCTCTTATGGAACCCTTTGGAATACATAACTTCCCATTTTTAAATAAGAAACCATCCTGAACAACATATGGTCCTTTCTGGTTAGCTTCAGTAAGACGATCAGAAAAATCTGGGTCAGCGGCATATAATTCCTTGATAAAAGAAAAACCAAGAACTCTTGCTTCCAGAATTGATAACAACGAATATCTTCTAGAAAGTGCATCAGCAACAACATTAGCTACCCCAGCTTTGTGCTTAGAAACAAAAGAATAAGACTGCAAAAATTCCACCCATTTTGCATGTCTGGCATTAAGTTTGTGTTGACCATTAATAAACTTCAGTGCTTCATGGTCAGAAAATAAGACAAACTGCTTCGTAAAGGACGGGCCACCGGAATCTAGGATAAAGGAAACACTCCAACCCACCACTATGTTTGATAAAGTTCTAGCCACCACAAACACAGATAAAGGAATCGAAGATTTAAGATCTCACCACTATATTTGATAAAGGACGAACCACCACAAATATAGATAAAGGGATCACTTCAAACCACCAAGATCAAAGATCCATAAAGGTAAATGAAGATTTTTGGATAAGAAATAGAGGCTGCTCTATTAATTTCATTCAATCAATCAAGTCTCCTTTCAATGAGAAAATAAGCCCCTATTTATAGCCACACATGCTATTTTCTAGGAATAAAGAAATACAAATATTAAATAAATAAAAGGCTGTCATGTGCTAAGGACAACCACTAATTTATCCACCAATGGGAAATGGACAGACAAAGCTTCTAGAAAGATTCCTTCTGCACAAGGGCCCACAAACCGTTAGGATTAACGTTGTCACACGCTCCTCCCTTATCATCTTCGACAGCTGTCATTCCTTCTTTATTGGTCCACAAACATGGGACTGAAAGAAACTTTATTTATTGGAAACTGGTGACAACTCTGGAGCATCCAACTGGAGACTAAACTGGAGCTGGTCACTGGAGTGCTTCAGTGGATATCTTCACTGGTGGATCACTGCTGGTTGTCACTAGAGAAGTGTTACTACTGGTGACTGGACTGGTTCAGTAAAGACTTGTCTGAAATGGGCTACTGCTGGCAGAATTAACATGGCTTGTTCAGAGGGCATTATCAGTTCAGTTCCCTTCAGTTCAGTTGATTTCTCTAGTTCACTGGTGTCAGTTAGTTCACTGAACCTGGATATTTCAGCATCAATCTCCTCCACTAAGAAAGGACTTGTCCTCGAGGTACTCATCTTCCAGATAAGGCATCAGATCCTCGATTAAAAGTATTGACGGAAAATATTCCAGGTCACCATCTACCTTGGGATGCTTATATCTCTACACTCACATCTTGACATGAGCTGCTCACACGCTTTTGTTTTTGTGCACTCAACATTTCGTGCGCCTCGCTGTGGGGGGGGGGGGAGTTTCTAGCTGGAAATCTTTCTTTTCTAAGGTACACCCAAACTAGATCACCTGGAGCAAAACTAGACTGCTTTCGATGCTTGTTTGCTCTTGCCTTGTAATCTGCATTAGCTTTCTCGATCCTGGCCTTCACTTGCTGGTGAATTTTCTTGATCTCTTTAGCTCTGGCTTCAGCTTCAACACTTGCTTTTGGTTCAATCGAAAATGGAATCAAATCAATGAGAGTCATAGGATTGACACCAAAGCAGATTTCAAATGGTGATTTACTGGTGGAATAGTTAGGAGCTCGTTGAAAGCAAACTCAGCATGAGCAAACTTCAGATCCCAATCCTTCAGTATCTTCTTCACCAGTGTTCTTAAAAGCATCCCAATTGTACGATTAGTGACTTCAGTTTGTCCATTAGTTTGAGGATGATGAGACGTACTGAACATCAATCTGGTACCCATCAGTCTCCATAAGGTCTTCCAGAAATAACTTAGAAACTTGACATCTCTATCTGAAACAATTGTCTTTGGAATCCCATGCAAACGAACAATCTCTTTAAAAAATAAATTTGCCACTGCTGAAGCATCATTTGTGGTGTTGCAAGGAACAAAATGTGCCATTTTTGAAAAATGATCAACAACCACCATTATTGAATCTTTTCTCCTCTGATTTCTGGGCAGTGCAACAATGAAATCCATGCTAAGATCTTCCCATGGCTGGTTTGGAACTGGAAGAGGAGTATACAATCCTTTTATGAAAAGTTGCCTTTGCCTGGTGAACAGGTTGGACAACGACTGATAATATTCTGAACATCCTTCAGTAAATTTGGCCAGTAGAAGTGTTCAGTGAGGATTTCTCCAGTTTTGTTAATGCCAAAATGGCCAGCTAAACCCCCTCCATGTGCTTCCCTTATCAGTAAATCTCTTATGGAACCCTTTGGAATACATAACTTCCCATTTTTAAATAAGAAACCATCCTGAACAACATATGGTCCTTTCTGGTTAGCTTCAGTAAGACGATCAGAAAAATCTGGGTCAGCGGCATATAATTCCTTGATAAAAGAAAAACCAAGAACTCTTGCTTCCAGAATTGATAACAACGAATATCTTCTAGAAAGTGCATCAGCAACAACATTAGCTACCCCAGCTTTGTGCTTAGAAACAAAAGAATAAGACTGCAAAAATTCCACCCATTTTGCATGTTTGGCATTAAGCTTGTGTTGACCATTAATAATTTCAGTGCTTCATGGTCAGAAAATAAGACAAACTGCTTCGTAAAGGACGGGCCACCGGAATCTAGGATAAAGGAAACACTCCAACCCACCACTATGTTTGATAAAGGTCTAGCCACCACAAACACAGATAAAGGAATCGAAGATTTAAGATCTCACCACTATATTTGATAAAGGACGAACCACCACAAATATAGATAAAGGGATCACTTCAAACCACCAAGATCAAAGATCCATAAAGGTAAATGAAGATTTTTGGATAAGAAATAGAGGCTGCTCTATTAATTTCATTCAATCAATCAAGTCTCTTTACAATGAGAAAATAAGCCCCTATTTATAGCCACACATGCTATTTTCTAGGAATAAAGAAATACAAATATTAAATAAATAAAAGGCTGTCATGTGCTAAGGACAACCACTAATTTATCCACCAATGGGAAATGGACAGACAAAGCTTCTAGAAAGATTCCTTCTGCACAAGGGCCCACAAACCGTTAGGATTAACATTGTCACACGCTCCTCCCTTATCATCTTCGACAGCTGTCATTCCTTCTTTATTGGGTCCACAAACATGGGACTGAAACAAACTTTATTTATTGGAAACTGGTGACAACTCTGGAGCATCCAACTGGAGACTAAACTGGAGCTGGTCACTGGAGTGCTTCAGTGGATATCTTCACTGGTGGATCACTGCTGGTTGTCACTAGAGAAGTGTTACTACTGGTGACTGGACTGGTTCAGTAAAGACTTGTCTGAAATGGGCTACTGCTGGCAGAATTAACATGGCTTGTTCAGAGGGCATTATCAGTTCAGTTCCCTTCAGTTCAGTTGATTTCTCTAGTTCACTGGTGTCAGTTAGTTCACTGAACCTGGATATTTCAGCATCAATCTCCTCCACTAAGAAAGGACTTGTCCTCAAGTCCTCGAGGTACTCATCTTCCAGATAAGGCATCAGATCCTCGACATTAAAAGTACTTGAAACGGACATATCTCCAGGTAACTCTACCTTGTATGCATTATCACCATATCTCTCCAGAATCTTGAATGGTCCTTCAGCTCTGGGCATAAACTTGTTTTTCTTTCTAGCTGGAAATCTTTCTTTTCTAAGGTACACCCAAACTAGATCACCTGGAGCAAAACTAGACTGCTTTCGATGCTTGTTTGCTCTTGCCTTGTAATCTGCATTAGCTTTCTCGATCCTGGCCTTCACTTGCTGGTGAATTTTCTTGATCTCTTTAGCTCTGGCTTCAGCTTCAACACTTGCTTTTGGTTCAATTCGAAAATGGAATCAAATCAATGAGAGTCATAGGATTGACACCAAAGCAGATTTCAAATGGTGATTTACTGGTGGAATAGTTAGGAGCTCGTTGAAAGCAAACTCAGCATGAGCAAACTTCAGATCCCAATCCTTCAGTATCTTCTTCACCAGTGTTCTTAAAAGCATCCCAATTGTACGATTAGTGACTTCAGTTTGTCCATTAGTTTGAGGATGATGAGACGTACTGAGCATCAATCTGGTACCCATCAGTCTCCATAAGGTCTTCCAGAAATAACTTAGAAACTTGACATCTCTATCTGAAACAATTGTCTTTGGAATCCCATGCAAACGAACAATCTCTTTAAAAAATAAATTTGCCACTGCTGAAGCATCATTTGTGGTGTTGCAAGGAACAAAATGTGCCATTTTTGAAAAATGATCAACAACCACCATTATTGAATCTTTTCTCCTCTGATTTCTGGGCAGTGCAACAATGAAATCCATGCTAAGATCTTCCCATGGCTGGTTTGGAACTGGAAGAGGAGTATACAATCTTTTATGAAAAGTTGCCTTTGCCTGGTAACAGGTTGGACAACGACTGATAATATTCTGAACATCCTTCAGTAAATTTGGCCAGTAGAAGTGTTCAGTGAGGATTTCTCTAGTTTTGTTAATGCCAAAATGGCCAGCTAAACCCCCTCCATGTGCTTCCCTTATCAGTAAATCTCTTATGGAACCCTTTGGAATACATAACTTCCCATTTTTAAATAAGAAACCATCCTGAACAACATATGGTCCTTTCTGGTTAGCTTCAGTAAGACGATCAGAAAAATCTGGGTCAGCGGCATATAATTCCTTGATAAAAGAAAAACCAAGAACTCTTGCTTCCAGAATTGATAACAACGATATCTTCTAGAAAGTGCATCAGCAACAACATTAGCTACCCAGCTTTGTGCTTAGAAACAAAAGAATAAGACTGCAAAAATTCCACCCATTTTGCATGTGTGGCATTAAGTTTGTGTTGACCATTAATAAACTTCAGTGCTTCATGGTCAGAAAATAAGACAAACTGCTTCGTAAAGGACGGGCCACCGGAATCTAGGATAAAGGAAACACTCCAACCCACCACTATGTTTGATAAAGGTCTAGCCACCACAAACACAGATAAAGGAATCGAAGATTTAAGATCTCACCACTATATTTGATAAAGGACGAACCACCACAAATATAGATAAAGGGATCACTTCAAACCACCAAGATCAAAGATCCATAAAGGTAAATGAAGATTTTTGGATAAGAAATAGAGGCTGCTCTATTAATTTCATTCAATCAATCAAGTCTCCTTACAATGAGAAATAAGCCCCTATTTATAGCCACACATGCTATTTTCTAGGAATAAAGAAATACAAATATTAAATAAATAAAAGGCTGTCATGTGCTAAGGACAACCACTAATTTATCCACCAATGGGAAATGGACAGACAAAGCTTCTAGAAAGATTCCTTCTGCACAAGGGCCCACAAACCGTTAGGATTAACATTGTCACACGCTCCTCCCTTATCATCTTCGACAGCTGTCATTCCTTCTTTATTGGGTCCACAAACATGGGACTGAAAGAAACTTTATTTATTGGAAACTGGTGACAACTCTGGAGCATCCAACTGGAGCTGGTCACTGGAGTGCTTTAGTGGATATCTTCACTGGTGGATCACTGCTAGTTGTCACTGGAGACTCTTGCCACTGGAGAAGTGTTACTACTGGTGACTGGACTAGTTCAGTAAAGACTTGTCTGAAATGGGCTACTGCTGGCAGAATTAACATGGCTTGTTCAGAGGGCATTATCAGTTCAGTTCCCTTCAGTTCAGTTGATTTCTCTAGTTCACTGGTGTCAGTTAGTTCAGTGAACCTGGACATTTCCGCATCATGATCGAGAAGTTTTTGGATTCTCTTCCAGCTAAGTGGGAAGG
>CM067169.1:110823636-110850561 GCA_034093135.1 Erigeron breviscapus | reverse complement strand
TTCAATTCGTTTAAGAATCCCACTGGCCCTTATCTCCTTAGCCTTCTCCACTGAAATGTTTAAACTCCTGGCATCAAATTCAGCTTCATCCTCAGGATAGTGTCTATCCAGTTCTACATCCATCATTTCTTTCAACTGGTCAACTATCCTGGGATCATTCTTAACCCTGACATACTCCTCCTTAGTGATACCCAAAAGATTGGCATCACTCATATCAAGCAACTTGATCTGTGCAAGATGTGCTCTGGCTTCAACTTGGTTGGCTTGTTTTATCTTCTTTCTTTCTTTATTTGCATTTCCAAGTCTAGCCAGTCTTCTACTATCACTATCTGAAACTGGAGGAAGTACATCAGCATTACCAGTTTCAAGCATTACATCAGTGGCCGGCTGGGCAGATGCATCACCAACTAAACCTTTTCCCTTATCCAAAACAACATTCCCCCTATCACCATCATCACCAGATCCACCAACTCTTTGCTCACCAGCTTCAGTACTGGTAGCCACAATCAATTCTCTTCCATATGGAGTCCTTCTAGGTGCAACTGGTGGAAGGACTGCACTTCTTTCCCCCTTGGCAGCATCTAGACCTGCCCGAATACCTTCCCATTCAGAGGGGTGCGATGGCAACCGGTCAAGAGGCTGCCACGACTGCATATCCTTACACTCTTTGAAGATGCCACACATCATCCTGAAGGACCTCCATAAATGGTTCGTCTCCTTTGACTGAGTCAAAACATTGGCAGTTACTTGTTCTTGACCAGTTTTCAATTCATTAAGGATCTTGGAGTCTTCATCCAAACCAGAGACAACCTTCTCTTTCACTTCATCATCTTTCTTCTTCAGATTTTCTACTTCAGTTGTCAGATAATTTAAAGATTGAGTATGTAGAGATACCTGGGTGCTCAAATTCTCAATGCTGCCTCTCAACTGATTGATCTCACTGGTAAGTGGGGCCAGATCAACCTGAGGAGTGGCCAGCTTGGTGATCTCAGACATCACCCTTTCAATCCAATTGTGCTTCTCTAGCACCCAGCGTATCCTCTATTTTCTGACCAACTGAAGTCATCAACTGCTCTCCAAGTCCAGTTACATCTAGGCCAGGTTTTTCAATCAATTCCTTAACCTGCCTTTCAATCTCTTTCAAATCAACTTCTGAAGTTCTAACAGTTTCCCAGCAAGTTGGAGATTGAGGTTGTAACCTTGGAGTGAGTTAGGTCAAAGGCTTCCTTTAAAGTACCAGCCAGATTGTTGCAGCCAGTGACCAACTCATTTAGCTTTTTAAACACCAAGTCTTCATTAGATGAAAACTTGTTTATCCCCAGATCAACCACTTTAATGTTTGTCAGGTGATCCTTGTGGTATCTGGAGAATGACTTGGTGTTTTTGTCAAGTGTCTTCTGAATCTCCTCCACCCTGGTTAGAAGGTTTTGGAGATCGCCTTGAAGTGAGACAACTTGACTGTCCAGTGACGAAGGAGAAGGTGTCACTGGACCAGCAGCAGTTACTACTGGAGAAACTGGAGGAGGCAAACTTAAGGAAGTCTCCCCAGTGAAAGACACCTCTATGTCGATGGTGGAGTTACTTTGCAATATATGCACTGAACTGGAGACGACCAGTTGCAGTGTGTATATACCATGTTCTAGATAGATTACTTATATAAAAGACAATAAGTAATGAACAATGCAATAATACAAATAACTTGTAAGATAACTTGATGAGACAATATGTATTTTTCAATGTGTAATTTATTTATTGATATTAAACAAATTACAAGGTTGATGCGGAACCAAGATAATACACGAATGTAAATATCCTAACAACCTATGAAATACAATTGATCTATACTCAGAATTTCTCAAGACAATCGAAACACTTAAAGTTGTGAAATGTTCCTTTTAGCGATTGAGAGAAGATTGCACAAGTTCACCAAGAATATTGCAAGTTTGCAAAGTGTGAAGTGTTTGTATGTTTTTCACTTTGTGAGTTGAACACTTAAATTCTTGGTTGTGCAATGACTTGTATTTATAGGCAAAGTTAACATTGGAATGTTAACTTTAGCCGTACAAATGTGGTTGGGAGCATTTAAGGAATAGCATTTAATTCCTTAAAAAGCAGTGTAAAGTCGCATGATAAAGCAACTTTACACAACCCCCTTTATGTACCTTTTATTACTTAAATAATAAGACAAGGCTTATTATCCGGGTAAAGGTACATAAAGTATACAAGTCAATTCCTCGTAATCAGTGTAAAGCTTTGTAAGAGCTTTCCACTGATGGTCTCCAGTTTGTAACTGACTAGAATGCCAACTGGGCTTCGCTGCCATTGTCATTCTCTATCTTCCATTTGTTGTCTTCGACTTCAACTGGAGTGTTTCTTCAACTTGGTCAGTTCTCAACTGGAGGAAGTCTTCAGTTGCGTTGACTGTACGGTGCAACTGGACTTCAATATATTTCTTTGACAAATCATCTAGGTCTCCAGTTCACTCTGGTCAGTTTAACTGGGTCTCCAGATGCAACTGGAGACTGGCCAGTTCCAGGTGAACTGGTCCTAACAAATTCCCCCTATTTGTCTAGAAATATAGTCTAAGTCTTTTTCTAGTTTCTTGTATCTATACAAGTGTGAACTATAGAGACTTGTTCGATTTAAATCTATCTAAGTTTCCAAGGCATTTTTATAGATCAATAAATGCCTTAGGTTTTTTCTTTTAGGTTTGTTAGATTTTAATCTATTATCTACCTTGTGGTTACAAACTGGTAACTTCATTTATACAAGGAAATGAAATTTATACAGGTTACAGAATGTAAAACAAAATACAAGTAGATAACTGAAGAAAGAACTTAATGAGATGGCCCTTCGCCAGTTCTTCTTCTCTTGGTCACCAAAGAAATAGGTTGTGAGTCTTCAGGGTCAATATTCAGCTTTTGCTCCAGATTTTCTTTATGTTGAATTTTGCCCCTTAAGAAGTTCACCCAAGCTTTCTCAAACCTATTCTTTTGTGCCTTCGCATCCAAAACATTCACCATCTCAACCCATTCGCTGAACCCATATTGCATAGCACCAGGATTGTCAGTTTTAACCAGTGACCCCCTGGTATAACTAACTTCGACTTGAAAAACTTTGGTGCCTGGCTTGATTGTTACATTGACACCATTGATAGTACCACTATGTCTTCTGGTTGACATGATCTGGGAGTAATAGCTTCTAGCTTCAGATTCATTTGTAATTTTTATACTCCCAGCACCAGCAGCCAGTACAGCGGACTTAATGTCTTCATTGGATACCTCGCCAGTTGGTTCAACAAATGTGCTAAGGTCAGCATCTCTTGACAGTGGTCTTCTTGGTTGTGGAATCCTTCTTCTTGGTGGATTCAATACATTCTTCACAACCTTTTTAACATTTTCAATTCGTTTAAGAATCCCACTGGCCCTATTCTCCTTGGCCTTCTCCACTGAAATGTTCAAGCTTCTGGCATCGAATTCAGCTTCATCCTCAGGGTAGTGTCTGTCCAGTTCTACATCCATCATTTCTTTCAACTGGTCAACTATCCTGGGATCATTCTTGATCCTGACATACTCCTCTTAGTGATACCCAAAAGATTGGCATCACTCATATCAAGTAACTTGATTTGTGCAAGATGTGCCCTGGCTTCAGCTTGGTTTCTTTGTTTTATCTTCTTTCTTTCTTTAATATCATTTCCAAGTCTGGCCAGTCTTCTGCTATCACTATCTGAAACTTGGAGGAAGTACATCAGCATTACCAGTTTCAAGCATTACATCAGTGGCCGGCTGGGCAGATGCATCACCAGCTAAACCTTTGCCTTTATCCAAAACAACATTCCCCCTATCACCATCATCACCAGATCCACCAACTCTTTGCTCACCAGCTTCAGTACTGGTATCACAATCAATTCTCTTCCAGATGGAGTCCTTCTAGGTGCAACTGGTGGAAGGACTGTACTTCTTTCCCCCTTGGCAGCATCTAGACCTGCCCGAATACCTTCCCATTCAGAGGGGTGAGATGGCAACCGGTCAAGAGGCTGCCATGACTGCATGTCCTTACACTCCTTAAAGATCCCACACATCATTCTGAAGGACCTCCATAAATGGTTAGTCTCCTTTGACTGAGTCAAAACATTGGCAGTTACTTGTTCTTGACCAGTTTTCAATTCATTAAGGATCTTGGAGTCTTCATCCAAACCAGAGACAACCTTCTCTTTCACTTCATCATCTTTCTTCTTCAGATTTTCTACTTCAGTTGTCAGATAATTTAAAGATTGAGTATGTAGAGATACCTGGGTGCTCAAATTCTCAACGCTGCCTCTCAACTGGTTGATCTCACTGGTTAGTGGGGCCAGATCAACCTGAGGAGTGGCCAGCTTGGTGATCTCAGATATCACCCTTTCAACCAATTGTGCTTCCCTAGCACCCAACGTATCCTCTATTTTCTGACCAACCGAAGTCATCAACTGCTCTCCAAGTCCAGTTACATCTAGGCCAGGTTTTTCAATCAATTCCTTGACCTACCTTTCAATCTCTTTCAAATCAACTTCTGAAGTTCTAACAGTGTTTCCCAGCAAGTTGGAGATTGAGGTTGTAACCTTGGAGTGAGTTAGGTCAAAGGCTTCCTTTAAAGTACCAGCCAGATTGTTGCAGCCAGTGACCAACTTATTTAGCTTTTTAAACACCAAGTCTTCATTAGATGAAAACTTGTTTATCCAGATCAACCACTTTGATGTTTGTCAGGTGATCCTTGTGGTATCTGGAGAATGACTTGGTGTTTTTGTCAAGTGTCTTCTAAATCTCCTCCACCCTGGTTAGAAGGTTTTGGAGATCGGCTTGAAGTGAGACAACTTGAATGTCCAGTGACGAAGGAGAAGGTGTCACTGGACCAGCAGCAGTTACTACTGAAGCAACTGGAGGAGGCAAACTTAAGGAAGTCTCCCCAGTTGTCAAACCAGCAGTTGAAGATATAATAGTGGTGGATGAAGAAAGGACTGGAAAATCAAAGTGTTGTTCATGTTGAGAATGCTCAGGTGTGAACAACGGCGACGGTGGTGGGGGCATTTCTCGAGCAAATGAGAATTGCCCAGTTGGTGAAGGAGCGGTATATGTTGGGAAAGATATATCAGTAGGCACATTTTCTTGGGAGGGTGAAAGTGAAATTGATGCTTCTGGAAGGGAGACTGGAGATGAAGGGTCTTGAGCTTGTACAGAAGCATCAAGAATCTCCAAGTCTGTTTCAGTACCTTCAAAATCCGAAGATTCTATAAGGATTTCCTCATCATTAACATTCATGTCCAGATCCATGAATGTAACTGAGGGCTGACCAGTTCCCTGGTCAGTCTCCAGATGACCTTCCCCAGTTTCCTGGATGGGTGCATCTGTTGGTGGATCAGATACCGAAGTATCTTCACCAGGGATAGATGTGATTGGGGTTGCTTCAGTTATGGTTGCTCTATCCTCAACCACAACATTAGACGGACTGGAGGGTCCCTCATTATTTTGAGGCCCGCCCAGTTGCCTTTCTGACTCACCTTCAAGAGGTGCATCAGTTGAAGCGAATGCCAGTTGCATTCGTTCAGGAATTTCGACCTCTCCAGCTTCAGATACTAGAGAGTCTAAATTCCTTAGCATATCTGGAGCAGTGTACGGTGAATCTGTACTATTATATGCTTCTCTGCCCAGAATATGCTTAAAACAGAGAGAGAGGAACCTTGAAAAGGGGATACACACACCCCTGGTGCCCTTCAGCTTTTGGACTAGGCTTCTATACAAGATATCTGCAAAGTCCACTCTCAATCCGTTCCACAAGTAGTAAGCCATTTCTGCCTGTGAGGAGTTAATCTGGTCAAGTCCACCAGAACTCCCACCCATGCTCTCCACCAGGTGGATGAAAAAATACCTCCATGAAGGTGTAAGACCCTTCATGGTCATCGCACCTTTAGTCTTCAACACCCCATTCTCCAAACACTCCTTGTGTCCCATTTCAAGAAGGACTTGGCAAAAATTTATGTTTGGGGGTAAGACGACTGGAGATTCACCCTCTCTCCAGTAATTGAGGCGTAAGGCATCCCTCAATACATCAGCGGTCAAGGTACACTGGATTGTTCCATCCTTTAAAGTGAAACTGATGGAGGAACAATCAGAAGAAAGACTGGCAGTGTACCAGAACTCACACAAGTAGTTGTGAAACAACTTGCATGGGTTAAGAGAGAATGAGGGTCCTATTGGAGAATCCTTCAAAAACCTTTGGATTCTACCAATAAGGGTATCGGACCCTTGAGATCCTCGTAAGCTTGCCATCGGATTATTTGGATTTAGTTTGATGACAGAGGCATTACTAGGAGCACCAGATGCCGGTTTGACATCTGGTGAAGGAGCATATGGAACAGTCAAGAGATTTACATCTCTTGAACGAGATGATCTAGGAGCCATAGAAAATTGAAAATGAAATTTGGGATTTAGGGTTCTTGATTTGTGAAGCAGAGAGAAGAATGAAGAAATTTTGATGATTGGGAAGTAAATGAAGGAATGTAAGAGAAAGAAGTAAATGAGTTCGGAGTAAATAAGGGTATTTATAAAGGGATTCAAGATCCCAATGAAACACCAAAATTATATTTTAATAACCAAAATCTTTTTTGTAGATATTTTCACAAAGTTGGTTTGAATTTTGAAATAAAATAATAATTTGCCATGTCAACATTAAATGCTACCATGTCAGCATTAAATGCTACGACGGCTTATCTTACCCAAGCGCCCACTCACTTTGTTTTCCCAATACAAACAGTTGTCAAGTACTAAAATGGTTTCAAACACGTCAGATCACGATATCAAGTGGTTTAAAACACTCGAGTATCATCACGTGTCACACATATTGACCAAGTATTTGTAACGTTATAAAAACAAGACAAGACTGAACCTGGTCACTGGAGGATCAGTCCAGTACCAGTTTCCAACTGGAGAGTTCTCCAGTTGCATTTTCAAACAAAAAAAATGAATTTTAGTCAGAAAATTATTTTGAGTCTTTCCCCCTAAAATGATGATCCAGAAATCGATTAGTGCCAGGATAGTATCACAACGGCGTTCGATAGCCTGGCGAGCAAGGATTATCTGGACCTCCTCAACTGGAGAACTTCATCAGTGTCACTGACGCGTTCAATAACAAAGAAAGCTCCAGTTTTAAGGATTTAACATTCCCAGTTCGCTGATGAGATGTTTAAAGGTTTTCTCATCGAGAGGTTTTGTAAAAACATCAGCTAACTGTTTGTCAGTGGGGATGAAATGAATTTCAATGTCTCCTTTCATAACATGATCACGAATGAAATGATACCTGATGTCAATATGCTTTGTTTTTGAGTGCATCACTGGGTTGTGAGATATAGCAATTGCACTGGTGTTGTCACAAAAGATTTGGGTCCTTGTATACTTTTGACCATAATCTAGTAACTGGTTCTTGATCCAGAGAATCTGGGCACAGCAACTGGCCGCAGAAATGTACTCTGCTTCAGCAGTGGACATAGAGACTGAAGTCTGCTTCTTGCTGGTCCAACTTACCAGTTTTCCTCCAAGGAAATGACAACCACCAGTTGTTGATTTTCTATCTATCTTACAACCTGCATGATCAGAATCTGAATAACCCATTAGATCTAATCCTGAGCCTTTGGGGTACCAAGACCAAGATTAGGACACCCTTTCAGGTATCTAAAGATACGCTTTACAGTGTGCAAATGTGATTCTTTAGGGTTAGCCTGAAACCTGGCACATAAACATGTTGCAAACATTATATCTGGTCGACTGGCAGTTAAGTACATCAGTGAACCAACCATACCTCTATAGTCAGTTATGTTAACTGGTTTGCCAGTTGGGTCAGAGTCCAAATTCAATGGTGCTGCAATAGGTGTGTTTTTCGATGGGATTGAATCATATTTGTGTTTTCTTAACAAATCTCTGACATATTTTCCTTGGTTTATGAAAATTCCATTTTCAGTTTGCTTAATCTGAAGACCTAAGAAAAATGTTAATTCACCCATTAAACTCAGCTCATACTCAGATGACATGATTTTAGAAAACTTTTTACACATTGCATCATCAGTTGAACCAAAAATAATGTCATCAACATAAATTTGTACCAATAAGATATTACCTTTTTCTTTTAAGATAAACAAGGTATTATCTATTGCACCTTTTTGAAAGCCATTTTTAAGAAGATGTTTAGTTAGAGTATCATACCAGGCTCTTGGGGCTTGTCTTAGACCATACAATGCTTTGTTCAGTCTATAAACCCAATGAGGATGCTTCTCATCGATGAAACCTGGAGTATGCTTAACATAAACTTCTTCTTCCAATGTTCCATTTAGGAACGCACTTTTGACATCCATCTGGAAGACTTTGAACTGCAGATGGGCTGCATAAGCCAAAAATATTCTTATGGCTTCAAGTCTTGCAACTGAAGCAAAAGTTTCATCAAAGTCAACGCCCTCTGCTTGACAATAACCCTGGGCAACTAGTCTGGCCTTGTTTCTTACAACATGGCCATCTTCATCCATTTTGTTTCGGTAGACCCATCTGGTACCAATGGGTTTTTTCTTTAACCCTGGTGGACAAGGAACAAGCTCCCAAACATTGTTCCTTTCAAACTGGACGAGCTCTTCTTGCATAGCTTCCACCCAGCTTGGGTCTGCCATAGCCTCGTCAATCTTCTTTGGTTCAATTAAAGATAAGAAGGTGACGTTTAAGCATTGCTCACTGGTGGCTCTTCTAGTCCGAACCCCACTATTTGGATCACCCACAATTTGTTCAATTGGATGGGCTTGAGTCCATCTAGTGTATTGACTAGGCTGGTGAACTACAATATCAGTGCAAGTCACCAGGCGATCTTCTTCAGTTGCAACAGCTTCTGGAGAAGGATCAATCCAAACTACATCTACATCCTCATCAGAGTCAATGAGGTCTCGATTAGCATCATGAAATTCCTCATTCAAAGGCATTTCTTGAAGAACTGGAGAAGTAGGTGTTTGAACTGGTACTGATATTGGAGTGGCACGTACATCAGATCCAATCACCAATTCTTGTGGTAAGTTAAAATTGATGGAGGGATAGAATGATGTGTCACTGGTGCTTTTCTTCTTCTTAATTGGTTCCAATTTGTTGTAACTGGAAACATCTTCTGGTGAAACAACTGACCGATGAACTTGGTCAGTTTCACCAAAATTGATTGGAATGACTGGAGTAATATCAAGGCTTGGTCTCTTGTTGATTGCTTCAGTTGATTCATCGAATGTGACATGATTGTCTCATGAACCTTTTGGAGTCTATAATTATAGACTCTAAAGGCCTTTCGAATATCTGAATAACCTAAAAATACCCCTTCATCAGCTTTTGCATCAAACTTTCCAAGCTGACTGGAATCGTTTAAGATATAAACTGGACAACCAAATACATGAAAGTATCCAATATTTGGTTTATGATTCCTGAGTACTTCATAGGCAGTCTTCTTATGTCTCT
This sequence comes from Erigeron breviscapus, assembly GCA_034093135.1. NCBI lineage: Eukaryota > Viridiplantae > Streptophyta > Magnoliopsida > Asterales > Asteraceae > Erigeron > Erigeron breviscapus. The sequence continues at coordinate 110,841,058 of CM067169.1, read as the reverse complement.
TGATGTAGACTGACCGGTTTTGGGTGTGACAAGCAGTTGCAACTGCCTCAGCCCAAAAACTGGTGGGAAGACCAGATTCAGATAGCATACTTCTGGCGGCTTCTATCAGTGTGCGATTCTTTCTTTCAACAACTCCATTCTGCTCTGGAGAGTGAACTGATGAGAAGTTTTGAGAGATGCCAGTGTCATTGCAAAATGTTTCAAGTACCTTATTTTGGAATTCAATACCATTATCACTTCGCAACTGACAAACTTTTCGAGTATACTTGAGCTCAATTCTTTTAATGAGAGAGATGATTTCAGCAGGTGCATCACTTTTGGATCTGATAAATACCACCCAGCAGTATCTGGTGAATTCATCAACCACAACTAGAGTGTACTTCTTTCCAGCTCTAGTTTGAACATTCACTGGACCAAAAAGATCCATATGTAGCATGTGAAGAGGTTCAGTGATGCTAAATTTTGCCTAGTTTTGAAACTAGCTCTTTTCTGCTTGCCCATCTCACACCCTGGACATGGTTTTTCTTTATTGAAAGAAATTTGAGGTATCCCATCAACCAGTTGTTTGCGAGACAACTTGTTAATGTTTTTAAAATTTAGATGGGATAACCTTTTATGCCATAGCCAGTTGGTGTCCTCATCAGCTTTGGTATAGAAACATTGCTCTTTTGGAGCTGGTTCCATATCCATGATGTACACATTTCCTTTTCTTGGTTCAATCATCACCACTTTCCAATCCTTGTTAAATATGGTGCCTTGAGAAATATCGAACAAAACTCTGAAGCCATCATCACAAAGTTGGCTGACACTGATCAGGTTGTATTTCAAACCATTCACAAATGCAACTCTTTTGAATTCGACTTGTCCATTATTGAGCACACCATATCCTTCAGTCTTTCCAGATTGATCGTTACCAAACGTCACTGTCGGTCCATCTTGGACAGTGAACTCTTCCAGTAGGGGCTTACATTCGGTCATAGTCCGGCCAGCAGCGCTGTCCAGATGCCAGATATTCTTCTTTCGATCGCCCTACACACACACAAAAATCATTAGTTCTTTTTGTGAACCCATCTTTTCTTGATGGGTTCGCTGGACTTCTCTACAGAAGTCACAGTAGATTGTTGTGGTGTTGAACTGGAGGCTGCATCTGGAGCTTTTTCACCAGCTCTAGGTGCAGGAGTAAAAACAATTGGTATTTGATACTTACTCCCCTTATTTTTACCAGATTTTGTTCCAGAAGGAACAAACTTTTGATTAGGTTTTGAAGGGAGTGGTTTAATATTTTGTTTGAAAACTGGAGGTAATAAACCTCCTTCCAGATTGTTAATCCGGGCAGTACAACTCTGAACCTGTCGAGACAAAAGTTGGAGTTGACTTTCCAGATTAACCAAAATATTATTTTCTTCAGGCAGTTGAACCTTGGACCTTGGTTCAACTGGTGCTATAGTCTGTCGGGTCTTGGGCACCTTAGACTTTTGAGGTAAAGGCTTGTTACCAGTGGCCTTTTTGACTGGAGCTTTAGCCTGTTTGGCTCCAGTTTTAACCTCAATGGGGGTGGTCTCAAAGGTTTCAGTTTCAACAGCTTCAGGTTGATCATAAGGTGTTTCAACCTTGAGAGCTGGAGGCAATGCATGAAGATCTGGTATAAGAGCTGCCATCTCCAGATCTCCAGATTTCCATGCATTCTTCTGGGCATCGATAGTTCTTGAAAATGCATCATAGTTTTTACTAGATGCTTTTACCCATGACTTGATAATCTTTTGTTCTTTTTCAAGATTAGAAAATAGTTTTTGATTATCAAGTTCTAAAGCCTCAATCTTTAAAACTGACTCCTTGAGAGCCAACTGGACACTTTGTAAATCATTTAGTTGTGGTTTAACATTGTTCAGTTCAATTAAGATAGTGTCAAGATATCTTTCACTATCAGCTCTAACAGTTTCCACAAAAGCTAAATCACCACTTAATGATTCAGCCAGGTCCAGTTTTAGTTCAGGGTCAATCTGGTGATCATAGTCACATACCTTTTTCAAGATGATGTCCACCCATCTTCCAGTGATGACATCTTCTTTTGCCACATGTTGCTGTTGGTCTTCCAAGGCCATGAAACACATGTCCCTTTCCTCTTCTTCATCAACTGATGAGTCATCAGAGTACTCCCATTTTCCCTCAGTTTGTGCCATTAAGCACCGATCCTTTTCCTTTTCCATGGACAGGAGGGCAATATGGGCCTTAAGCTTCTTGTATTTAGCTTTGTAGCTATCATCAGGCCGATTGAAATTAGGGACAGAGGGGCCAGTTTGGTTGTTCAACTAACTAGATCTGCATTCCTTCATAAAATGACCTTTCTTGCCACACTTATAGCATGTAAGATTGGTCTTATCCAGAGAGCTGGAGCTGGAAGCATTGTTGGGGACATTAAATCTTTTAGATTTATGCTTAAACCTATTAAAGGTTTTAGCAATCATGGCGACCAGATCATCATCGTCAGTTTCATTACAACCATCACTGTTTTCAGTGGTCAGGCCAGAGTTCAAGAAACTGTTTAACATTTCCTTCATTGAGTGTGCCTGGACACTCTCTGCAGACATTAAAGCAGCACAAGGTCGCTCAGGTACACTAACAACCTTGGAACTCTGGGCATGGTTCATGGCATCTTGCTCAGCCACCAGTCTTGCAGCATTATTATCTTCAGTGAATCTGAAGGCTCCATAGAGCGATGCAAGAGTATGGGTGTGCAAGGTTTTACCTTGTCTCAAGACAAGAACCATGTTTTCCCATTTGGAAGGAAGAATATCACAAAACTTCTCAAGAAGAATATCCTTATCCTTCTCTACATCCAAACCTCTCAACTGATTGATGAGGCTAGAAAATCTGGTGTATGTACCCGTCAGACTTTCATTGGGCAAGGCAAAGAAGGATTCATACTTCTTGTTCAAGGCAACTTTTCTAGTGACAATAGTGTCATCACCTCCTTCAAACTGAATAACTAATTCGTCCCACATAGATTTTGCACTGGGGAACAGCACAAGTATTGGAATTAGATCTTCAGGAACAGCCCCAAGGATCATGTTCTTGAGTCTGGTGTCCAGATCAACAAGTCTACGATCCTCATCAGACCAATGGTCTTTGGGCTTTTCTCTTGAACCTCTTCTTCCAGTTGGATCTAGAAGAGGACTTACCCCAAGAGACATGGGTATATATGGTCCATCCTTAAGGATTTTCAACATATACCTCTTAATACCACCAAAATGCAAAAGCATTCTAGCCTTCCATGTACCAAAAGTCTCACTGTTTCCATCGAATTTGGGAACAGGAGTGTTAGAATAGTGTACATGGACGTGGTTTGGGGTAGAAGGAGGAGGAGGATTAGTATTAACATTTTGAAAAGATTGGGCATTATTATTCAAAGGGATTTCACCTTGACCAGAACCATCTCCACCTTCAGTAGTGTTTATCTTAGCAGATCTAGGCAAGTTTATTAGCCTTCTGCTCTGATACCACTTGTAAGTCCCAACTCAATAGATGGCACTACCTGAAGACACCTCTATGTCGATGGTGGAGTTACTTTGCAATATATGCACTGAACTGGAGACGACCAGTTGCAGTGTATATATACCAAGTTCTAGATAGATTACTTATATAAATGACAATAAGTAAAGAACAATGCAATAATACAAATAACTTGTAAAGTAACTTGATGAGATAATATGTAATTTTCAATGTGTAATTTATTTATTGATGTTAAACAAATTACAAGGTTGTTGCGGAACCAAGATAATACAAAGAATGTAAATATCCTAACAACCTATGAAATACAATTGATCTACACTCGGAATTTCTCAAGACAATCGAAACACTTAAAGTTGTGAAATGTTCCTTTTAGCGATTGAGAGAATATTGCACAAGTTCACCAAGAATATTACAGGTTTGCAAAGTGTGAAGTGTTGTATGTTTTTCACTTGTAATTCTTGTTGTGCAATGACTTGTATTTATAGGCAAAGTTAACATTTGGGATGTTAACTTTAGCCGTACAAATGTGGTTGAGAGCATTTAAGGAATAGCATTTAATTCCTTAAAAGGCAGTGTAAAGTCGCATGCGAGAGTGACTTTACTCAACCACCTTTATGTACCTTTTATTACTTAAATAATAAGATAAGGCTTATTATCCGGGTAAAGGTACATAAAGCATATAAGTCAATTCCTCGTAATCAGTGTAAAGCTTTGTAAGGGCTTTCCACTGATGGTCTCCAGTTTGTAACTGACTAGAATGCCAACTGGGCTTCGCTGCCATTGCCATTCTCTATCTTCCATTTGTTGTCTTCGACTTCAACTGGAATGATTCTTCAACTTGGTCAGTTCTCAGCTGGAGGAAGTCTTCAGTTGCGTTGACTGTACGGTGCAACTGGACTTCAATATATTTCTTTGACAAATCATCTAGGTCTCCAGTTCACTCTGGTCAGTTTAACTGGGTCTCCAGATGCAACTGGAGACTGGCCAGTTTACCAGGTGAACTGGTCTTAACAATTTCAAAATCAAAGATATTTCAAAGTTAATGACATAATTCATATTTACAAAGAGATTAAGGTAAAAAAAATTGATTATATTATTAGATTTATAAACTGATAAATGCCAGGCTAATCTAAGTGATTTGTGAACTTTAATTGAAAAATCTATTTCAAAGTTTGAAAATTTAATATTATCGAATTAAAAAATATGTAGAACAACATGAGATAAATTAATTACAAAGTCATTGGAATGTATAAGAATGAGATGTAATAATATTTGGAATCGTTTTTATACATAATATATAATAAGAGTTTTAAACAACACTTTTAAATACTCACACCACTATAACATATTTAGCACCATCAATTGCATTCTTCACTTTCATTTCAAATCTTAAAGTAGTTCCTTCAACTATACCAGTTTGAATTGAAAACTTTCGCCAATCTGTCTTTATATCAACTTCCAATTCTTCTTCGATTTGTTGATTAAATGTAGTGTGTTCTAATGACGCTAGAAACTTCATATCTCCATAATAGAGATTCGATTTCTTATAGATATTCAAGTTGTTCCGTCGAACGAAATAAATTGGTATACTCTGTAAATATAAAAATATACAAGTAAACATTATAAATAAATGTATAATAAAATGAAAGATATCTTTTACTTAATATTTTTACCAGTATGTTTCTTGTCAAACAATGAAACGTTAACTCCTTGAAGAAATATTGATTCATGATATTGTGTTTGTGACGACCATTTGTACAATCATGGGTAAGAATTTCCACATCCTCTTCTTCATACTTAATAAAATATTCTTTATAATCGAACCAAATTTGTTTTCCTGTCTGAGTATCTGGTTTAAAAAAAGAAAATGTCATAAATTTAATTATTCAATAATGATATCTGTATTGTTAAATTTTTAGACATATAATTACCTGTTTTTGTTATACTCAATGACACTCCATTTGTGCTAAAGACATCCATTAAATAATTGCCTTTTCTTAAATTTGTAAGCATGATTGTATCACCGATCTTTACATTATTTATCAAACATAAATTTGTCCAACTGATACCTGTTAATCCAACGGCCCGCCATAACAAAATTGGTTTTTCCTCCTCTTCATTCTTAATTACTTCTGTATTTTCATCAGTATGAATGTAATATACTTCTTCATCTTCTTTACATTCATAGATGACACATACATGTGAGTATTTTTTGTTTGAAAATATCTTTGCAGTTTTACTAATTTTGTTAACCATATCAGCATTTAAATCATCAAGGAAAGAGTAAGGTGTATACTGAAATATTCAAATGAGAATATTTAAGTTAGAAGTGTTAAATATAATAATGAAAAAAAGATAAGAATAATTCTAACCTGAGTATGCATCGTATCTGGAGTAACTTTAACAAGACATCTTTTAATACGATCTATTCCATGACCGTCTTTTATGAATTCAATATTATTAGAATCAAAGCAAATGACTTCAAAACAATTTTCATGAATTAACTTGAAACACAATTGTTTTGTAAATTTTGTAATACAGCAATGAACAAAGGATGGCCATTCAGCAAAACGAAGTATGAAGTTCATATCTCCAAATTTCTCAACACAAACATAATATTGCCATTTGTTTATATCAATAAGTTGGATTGCTTGTACTTCTGGATGTAGTCTAGATTTGAATTCTGCTGGCAGAACCTATATAAATAAATTATAAAATATTTTATTATATTAATACACATAGATAATAAAAATGCACAGATATTACTGAAAAAGAAGTATATAAATTATAAATTAGTAGAATAATTAAACTTACCAATCCTTGTAATAGATTTTGAGTTTTCGAAATATCAACCAGAATTTGAAAACATAAATTTTTGGACATGACGGTACTTATAAAGAAATAAAAATGCAAAATTAAAAAACTTTAGGAATTTCCAGTATTGGTAAAATTACGTTTTTATTTATCAAATAAAGTTATATATATAGGTATCTTTAGATATTTGCAATAGACATTTCTACTTAGAGAGAGCTCTCTAGCACGGACTTGATAAAGACAACGTAATAAAAATTAACATTCTATGTTATTACTTATCTAATAAAAATATTGTAATCAAATATTCTATTTTAATATCTTTTAAATTATTATTTTCCCAATGCTTCTTTTGGAAGCTAACATATTTTAAATATAATGTAGCTTCTTGAATAAGAATGGTACTTAAATTATATTATTATAGTATAAGAATATTAAAAATTATAATTGCTCCAATATTATAAGAATATTAAAAATTATAATAATTTTATATATCATCACAATTTCAAATTTAAAAGACTTTTTTATACAACATCACAGAGCATTGATAATAATAGACATTATGAATTATGTAAAAACTCGTAAAAAACAAATATTATAATATATTTTAGTTATTGACAGAACAAAGAACAACAGTTTAAAAAGCCTAATGAGTGTTAACTGGCTTTTAGCTTGGGAGAACAGCTATAAATAACATAAATATTGATTAAAAATGGTAACCATGTTTTACATATCATTAACAATATAAATAAAGTAGAAGAAAAAAAAATCAAGTAAAAAATTAAAAGAATGGACGGCAATCAAATTGAGAATCGGTAGATGACAAATCACTGTCACCATCATTGCGATATATATACTCGTAGTTTTGATCATCGTATGAATAATTTGATCTTGGAAAAAAAAGGAAATACTATCATAATTTTAATAATATTTTATCTTGGAAAACTGAATTAAGGAAACTAATGTAACTAAGATTCAAGCTGATTGAAATCAAAACTGATTTTAAATAATTCGATTTAAAAATGAACTAAACAGGACGAATCTGATTAATAATTTTTCCCTCTTATAGTCAAATATATTTTGAGAATTTAACAATTATCAGACAATCATAGCAATTGCTTTACTGATTTTTTAAACATTTTTTAGGTTTTCGCATGACTATTCAATTGATTTTGAATAACATCTTAAGTTCTGAGTTTCTATTCAAGAATTTTTGAATTTTGTATAAGAATAACTCAATCCAGATCTAATAAAAAGATCTAAAAATGTCTTATTCATCAAAACTCACCGAATCAAAACCATTTCATGCCAACAGTCTTCCAAAATTTGAAATTGGTAAAAATGTTGTCCAACATGGAATTCGGTTTCAGTCGACCAAAACTGTAATTAAACCCCTTCAGTATGCAAATATTCATCCTCCTAAAAACAGAGAAGAATACGAGGCAATAACAAAATTTGTGCGTTACCACCCGATGAGTAAAATTTTGCTATCTGTGTAACACCCCAAGCCGAGTCTCGAAATATCACGGAAATCATATAGCACAAGGTGGAATTACAATAGAACAAGAACTAAATGCAAATAAAGATTCAGTGAATCCATTACAATACGAAGCAAGTACCAAAATACATAAGGAGCAAATAACCATCAACGTTACAAAAGAACATCCAGAAGATGGCAAATCGATCCTAAGTATAATGCAAAAGAGAAGGTCGATGAATCCTTGATTCATAAAGTCCAATGCCCGGGTCTAACAGCAAGCAAGCAACTAAACTCCACGTCTGGGGATAACCTGATTACCTGAAAAGTGTACTAAGCATAGTCAACACAAGGTTGGTGAGTTCGCAGTAATGGTCCAAAAGGAACCACCGACAATATCAACAATATACAAATAGAGGCGAAACAAGACTTACAGTGAGCCTCTAAGTATCACAATAATGTCCAACAACAAGATTACACAACGAATAAGCGTGTAATAAATGAGCACCAAAAGATGAAAATATCAATGAATGTGCTAAATGCATAAAATGCCAACATGTATGCCCAATGTGTGAACTCAGGTCACATATGCAACGATACCCGCCTGTCATAGCAATGACACAGGCTGCATCTCAAAAACATCGAGATATATATGTCTATATACTCGGGATCATGAACTCAACATCCATCAGATAAGTGTATACATCTATACACTTGGATGTATGCAATCCTCAACCGAGGGATTATCAACAATGTATGCATGCTACAATCAATCGAAAATGCATCAATCATAACTCAACAATCACAATACGATGAACATGAACCAACAATCAATATTCGACAAACATGAGCCAACAATCAATATTAACACCAATTCTATACGTACATACACTTAAGAGGATTCTACTTTATTCGAGTCCCAGATGCTTATATATAGGGTCACCCGCAGCCTTCCCACCACATCTAAAACCCATTGAAGGCATAACCGACTTCCATGTATTTACGTCTATCCTAATATTAATGAAATACTTAACCAAAACATAAACCAAGTCAACCAAACGAAATGAACCGTCACATCAATCCAACAATCAACAAATGCAAGTAAACACGTCAAACCTTCACTTTTCAGCCCGAATCTCAAACGAGTAGGGAGCTACGAAACTCACCTTGTCCGGCAAAGAAGCTAGTATAATGCTACAAGCGAGTATTGGGATCCACACGTCCACAACCTATAAATATACATCATAATACCATAATGTCAACTCTACCACCTTAAACAAGTTGGTTTAGCATATTTAAGTCAAGTCACAAACCCCTAAACACTTCTACAACTTTATCGAGTAAGAACAAGACGCATTTGACTCGACATTTTTAGAAATGGAAGAAGATTCATACAAAATGAGTGTTATTACTAGAAACTAGACTCTCTTACGATTCCAACGATAGTTCATACGACTTATTTGGACTTACGGATCAAAAGTTATTAACGTTCGAAAACTGACGCGCAAAACAGGTGAAACTCGCGGCGCGAGAACGAGCTCGCGGCGCGAGGAGAACGAGGCTCGCGGCACGAGGCTGGATGCGAGAAAAAGCACTGACCTGACTGGACACAAACTCGCACGAGTGGTATAGGTCGCGGCGCGACTGGGCTCAATCCTGCAGATTTTTGAGTCTAAAATACGATCCAAACTTCACCCAAACCCTATTTTCGACCACCAAATCGTCTAGTGATGTTCCAAGACTCATTTTGAAGCTTAAACAAACATGTTTCAACATAACTAAACATAACCCACATCTTAGTTTCCATTCCAAAACATCAAGAACACTTCCAAATCATCAACCCTAATTAAAACCCTAATTTGACCCACAATTCATTTTAAGTCGATTTAGAACCTGTAAATGTACGAGATGACTAGAAACGAGTAAACTGACATAAATAGAAGTAAATGGGATGAATTAGACTTACCAAAACTTCCTTTCCGAGCTAGAACCCGATTTATGGCAAAATGGGTAAAAATGCTTTCACTACAACCTTTGATTCTTCGGTATGACGATAATGAGGTATAGAAGACTATGATTCTAGTGTTATATCAGTTCCAAAACACAAGGTCGATGTAAATGAGATGAAGAAATGAAATGGGTTGCCTTTGCCTTCTTTACTTGAGAGAAAAATGAGAAAGGGAGATAGAAAGGAAATAATGAAAGGCAAATGAGAGGATAAGGGGGAGAAATGGGTCAAGGGCTGATGGGTCGTGGATGACCCACGGGCCGACCCGTTTCTCTTCTCAAGCCAAAATACAATCGTTATTCATTTAAACACCGATCAAAACATATTATCGACCCGAATATAACACATTGTCATTTAATTCATAAAACGACCCAAATACATCATTAACTTATATTGTTAGTCATATTACACGTAAAGTCAACGGGTCAAAATTCACGGATGTTACATTATCCCCCGTTGAAAGAATTTCGTCCCGAAATTCAACAAAACACTAATTACTAAATAAATGCGGATACTTAGACTTCATATGGTCCTCTATCTCCCAAGTGAACTCGGCTCCACATCTAGCATTCCATCTAACCTTAACAATCGTGTAGCGTTTATTCTTGAGTTTCTTGTCTTGACGGTCCAAGATCTCTACCGGCTCTTCAACAAAATTTAGATTCGAATCCACCCTAATCTCGCCCATGGGCACATGATGTGTAGGGTCCGCCAAACACTTACGTAGGTTACAAATATGAAACACATCGTGCACACCGCTAAGCTCTTGTGGTAATTCTAATCGGTAGGCAACCTTTCCAACCCGTTCAAGAATCTTGAAAGGGCCAATATACCTGGGCGCAAGTTTTCCCCGCTTCACAAAACGTACAACACCTTTCCAAGGTGACACTTTCAAAAGTACATAATCACCAATTTCAAACTCTAACGGTCTCCGCCTCACATCGGCATATTTCTTTTGACGTTCACGGGCCAATTGTAACTTCTCCTTAATTTGAGAAATCACTTTTGTCGTTTCAACTACAATTTCCGGCCCGATGAGTTGACTCTCACCAATTTCCGCCCAAGCTAGAGGAGAACGACATATCCTACCATACAATGCTCTAAAGGGCGCCATTTGAATGGTGGCGTGATAACTATTGTTGTATGAAAACTCAACTAGCGGCAAATGGTCTTCCCAACTTCCACCAAAATCAATTGCACAAGCCCTTAACATATCTTCAAGTGTTTGAATGGTTCTCTCGGTTTGCCCATTCGTTTGAGGGTGAAACGCCGTGCTCATGTCGAGTCGAGTACCCATTGCTTTTTGGAAAGCTCCCCAAAAGTTTGATTTGAAATGGGCATCTCTATCTGAAATGATAGAAATCGGTACTCCATGCTTAGATATTACTTCCTTGATGTACAAACGAGCCAAAGTGTCAAATTTATCGGTTTCACGAATGGCTAAAAAGTGAGCCGACTTTGTTAACCGATCTACTATCACCCAAATCGTGTCACGACCGCTTCTCGTCTTCGGTAGTTTAGTAATGAAGTCCATTGAAATATGTTCCCACTTCCATTCGGGCATCACCGGTTGTACCAACAATCCGGGTGGTTTCTTGTGATCGGCTTTGACTTGTAAGCAAGTAAGACACTCACTCACATACTTAGCCACGTCACGCTTCATGCCCGGCCACCAATACAAGTTTTTCAAATCAAAGTACATCTTATCCGACCCGGGATGGACCGAATAAGGCGATTGATGAGCTTCATTCATAATAAGTGTTCTTAAGTCACCGAAAATAGGAACCCAAAGTCTTTCAACCAAGTATAGCCCATTATCACTCTTTCGGTCAAATTGTTGTTCCATGCCATCTAGGTTCTCGTCTCCAAAGTTTTCCGGTAGGGTGGCTTGAAATTTGGGCTTCAATGATCCGGTCACGAATATTTGGCCCCACCGTGAGTCTCATAGCTCTAGCTCGGCTCGGCTTTACTCTCTCCTTTCTACTCAAGGCATCGGCTACAACATTTTCCTTGCCCGGATGATAACGGATGTCACAATCATAATCACTAAATAGTTCAGCCAACGCCTTTGCCTCATATTCAATTCACTTTGGTTAAAGATGTGTTGAAGACTTTTGTGGTCGGTATAAATCACACATTTGGTGCCATAGAGATAATGTCTCCAACACTTCAAAGAAAACACAACCGCTCCCAATTCCAAATCATGGGTCGGGTAGTTCTTCTCATGCACCTTCAATTGACGAGAGGCATAAGCAATGACTTTACCCCTTTGCATAAGAACACCACCCAAACCTTGTCCTGAGGCATCACAATACACAACAAAATCTTCAATTCCATCCGGTAGCGTCAAAATAGGAGCGTCACATAGCATATCTTTAAGAGTTTGGAAGGCGTTTTCTTGTCTTTCGCCCCATTCAAAGTTTCTCTCCTTTTGAGTCAAGAGAGTGAGTGGTTGTGCAATACGGGAGAAATTTTCAATAAATCTTCTATAGTAACCCGCCAATCCAAGGAACTGACGGATCTCGGATGGCGTTTCGGGTCTTCTCCAATTCTTGACCGCTTCAATCTTGCTTGGGTCCACGTGAATACCATCCTTGCTCACTACGTGACCAAGAAAGTGGACCTCTTCCAACCAAAACTCACACTTGGAGAATTTAGCATACAATTTCTCCTTCCTTAGTAGTTCGAGCACCTCGCGCAAGTGCTCAACATGCTCTTCCTTTGTCTTTGAGTATACAAGTATGTCATCAATGAACACAATGACAGACTTGTCTAAGTATGGTTGGCACACCCGGTTCATCAAGTCCATGAACACCGCCGGTGCATTAGTCAACCCGAAGGGCATCACGGTGAATTCAAAATGACCATACCTTGTGCGAAAAGCCATCTTGGGGATATCATCTTCATGTACTCGGAGTTGATGATAACCCGAGCGAAGATCAATTTTTGAGAAATGCTTAGCACCTTGAAGTTGATCAAATAAGTCATCGATTCTAGGGAGGGGATACCAGTTCTTCACAGTGAGCTTGTTTAATTCCCGGTAATCAATACACATTCTGAAGGATCTGTCTTTCTTTTTGACAAAGAGAACAGGAGCACCCCAAGGAGATTGACTAGGGCGAATGAAACCCTTCTCTTGGAGTTCCTTGAGTTGAGTTTGTAATTCTTGCATTTCGGTTAAGGCTAGTCTATACGGAGCTTTTGCTACGGGCGGCTTCGGGGATAAGATTAATACGAAAATCAAGTTCACGAGATGGAGGTAATCCCGGTAAGTCATCCGGAAAAACATCAGGAAATTCACAAACAATAGGAACGGTCTTCAATTCTACCTTTGTGATGGTAGCACTAAAGACTTTAGAATTTGAGGGATCAGAGATTTCGCCTTGAACCCTAAGAATTCTACCGTTAGTCAAAGGTATCTTAACAACCCTCTCACCACAATCAATAGTCGCGTTTACTGCCGTCAACCAATCCATACCCACAATGACATAAAACTCCCAATATCGAAAGGCATAAGGTCTATGAAGAATTCAACATCGTCTAGGGTCAAGACACAATCACGAACTATTTGACTAAGTTTAGTTAGTGACCCGTTTACCATTTCAATGTCAAGCACATAGTTTAGAGCACAAGGATGCACATCAATCAAAGGAACAAAGTTAGAGGACACGAGGCTATAATCGGCTCCGGAATCAAACAAAACCGTTGCATAGTGACCATTAAGGAGAAAGGTACCTGCCACTACGTTGGGATCGTTGCGGGCTTCATTTGCATTAGCCGCAAAGGCTCGGCCGCGTGGTTGCACTTGATGGCCTTGTTGTCCCCGGTTTTGGTTAGACCCGACCATTTGAAGTTGGTTGGGGTGAACGGCTACTTGGACTTGTTGTCCCACCCATCGAGGACAATTATTACGATAGTGGTCACGACTACCACATTCAAAGCACTCGCCTCTTCGTTGATTACCTTGGGGAGGAACGGCCCGAACAGGAGCCACATTCATTGGGCCGCTCTTGGAGCCCTACAATCTCTGGAGAGGTGCCCTACTTGGTTACAATTAAAGCATGCTTTGCATTGGGCATTGGCGGGGTGATGTTGGTTGCATCTCCCACAGAAAGGATGGGGTCCAGTATAAGCTTTCCTGGCCGGTTCCACTGCCGCCATCACCCTACCCCTATTAGCATTTTTGGGGTCAAACCTTCCCATTTTCTTTACCCCACTTGACTCTCCCACTTCTTTCCTCTTGTTTGTTGAGGATTTGCTCAAGACACCGCTCCTCAACAAGTCTTCAGTCACACTCCCGACTCGGTTAGCAGCATCGGCCAAAGAAGTAGGCATGTTAGAATTCACATAAGATCGGACTTGAGGATTCAAGCCGAATACAAACTTCTGGATGGCCTGAGCCTCGGAACCCACCAAGTGAGGAATGAGGGTAGACAACTCTTGAAATCGTCTAACATAGCTCTTGTAATTGGCTCCGTCCATGTTGAGATTAGCAAACTCAATGGTCAAGTTTTGTAGTTCATAGGGAGGACAAAACTTTGCCTTCACTTTGTTCTTGAAATCGATCCATTCCAAGTTATAAGTCCGCCCCAGAGTTATCTCTTGATTCCACCAACTCAAGGCGTCATGTCTAAACATGCCGGATGCATAAGATATCCGGTCGTCGTATGTGCAATGACTTATTTCAATCACTGCCTAATCTCTTCAAACCACCTTATGCACTCAGTGGGACCGCCTCTTCCATTAAACTCTGGTGCTCCACAGCTTTTGAAGTCCTTAAATATACACCCCTGTCGGTATCCCCCATATTGATTATACATGGGCATGCGGTTATCAACTCTCACTGGTTCCTCTTCTTTGTTTTCCACGGCCTGAGGTTGAGCATTTTCATTATTCACATTTTCTGGGGCTTCATTGTTTTGAGCCACATTGTTCTGCCCAAGACTTGCCGTGACTTGAGCAATAATGGTCGGCATGATATTGGTGATCGTTTGAGCGATCACCTCAGCCATGTTTGGCTCAGAAGCTTCACCACGACCCCTTCCTTGGCCTCTACCACGACCTCTACCACGGCCCCTACCACGGCCCCTACCTCTACCTCCTTGTACCTCCGGTTGAGCTTCCTATTGAGGTTCTTCTGATTCAGCCCTATAGTTCGTTCCGGCTCTCCTTGGTCTCACCATTTCTATAAAACAAGTGACACGTTGACCTGAGAGTTAGTCTCAAATGCTCACATGTTAGTCACACAAGTAGTCAATGCTCTCATACCGATACCACATACTCATTTCATATCATTAAGCTAAGGCAAGAGTGCTAGAATCCTATGGGATTGTTACTTAGCATATCATCATGTCAAATTCATTACAATTGTCTATCATTAACTCATGTAATCATGCTCATTACATCATGCAATCAAATAACTAACACGAATGATTCAAAGTATAATCCGAATTCGATATGCTCTCTAGTTATTGGTCGGGTATGTATACAGGGTGTACCGATGGCTAACCCTCCACCTAATCAACTTCCATTAAGCATATCGGTTCCTTATTATACTTTAAGCCACACGTGCGCAATCCACGATGTCATTAAC
Organism: Erigeron breviscapus; assembly: GCA_034093135.1. Lineage (NCBI taxonomy): Eukaryota > Viridiplantae > Streptophyta > Magnoliopsida > Asterales > Asteraceae > Erigeron > Erigeron breviscapus. Next base: position 110,825,659 of record CM067169.1, on the reverse strand, counting down.
TTGTTATAATGTTGGGTAACCATAAAAGAGTTGATCGGGTTTTTTTAGGGTTGCCACAATATTATACTAAGTTAATGGCATAACTTCATTTTCCTCTAAATCATCAAATTAGCTTCAACTAATAACAACAATAAACCATATTAACCGCATTCATCACATTGAATTCAAGCTATCACACCAGTGGTCTTAACTACGAACTCACACGGGGATTCACATAATTCACATTGCACACGAATTTCCTAACCATGCATGTTATATGAAGAATTTTAACTTAAGTCGTAGTCTAGGTCAAACCGCCTAATTCTCTACGACCACGCATGGGCCACCATTCTATAACACCCCAAGCAAGGCTCGAAATATCACGAAAATCATATAGCACAAGGTGGAACTACAATAGAACAAGAACTAAATGCAAATAAAGATTCAGTGAATCCATTACAATACGAAGCAAGTACCAAAATACATAAGGAGCAAATAACCATCAACGTTACAAAAGAACATCCAGAAGATGGTAAATCGATCCTAAGTATAATGCAAAAGAGAAGGTCGATGAATCCTTGATTCATAAAGTCCAATGCCCGGGTCTAACAATAAGCAAGCAACTAAACTCCACGTCTGGGGATAACCTGATTACCTGAAAAGTGTACTAAGCATAGTCAACACAAGGTTGGTGAGTTCGCAGTAATGGTCCAAAAGGAACCACTGACAATATCAACAATATACAAATAGAGGTGAAACAAGACTTACAGTGAGCCTCTAAGTATCACAATAATGTCCAACAACAAGATTACACAACGAATAAGCGTGTAATAAATGAGCACCAAAAGATGAAAATATCAATGAATGTGCTAAATGCATAAAATGCCAACATGAATGCCCAATGTGTGAACTAAGGTCACATATGCAACGATACCTGCCTGTCATAGCAATGACACAGGCTGCATCTCAAAAACATCGAGATATATATGTCTATATACTCGGGATCATGAACTCAACATCCATCAGATAAGTGTATACATCTATACACTTGGATGTATGCAATACTCAACCGAGGGATTATCAATAATGTATGCATGCTTACAATCAATCGAAAATGCATCAATCATAACTCAACAATCACAATACGATGAACATGAACCAACAATCAATATTCAACAAACTTGAGCCAACAATCAATATTAACACCAATTCTATACGTACATACACTTAAGAGGATTCTACTTTCTTCGAGTCCCAGATGCTTATATATAGGGTCACCCGCAGCCTTCCCACCACATCTAAAACCCATTGAAGGCATAACCGACTTCCATGTATTTACGTCTATCCTAATATTAATGAAATACTTAACCAAAACATAAACCAAGTCAACCAAACGAAATGAACCGTCACATCAATCCAACAATCAAAACAATCAATCAATCAATCAACAAATGCAAGTAAACACGTCAAACCTTCACTTTTCAGCCCGAATCTCAAACGAGTAGGGAGCTACGAAACTCACCTTGTCCGGCAAAGAAGCTAGTATAATGCTACAAGCGAGTATTGGGATCCACACGTCCACAACCTATAAATATACATCATAATACCATAATGTCAACTCTACCACCTTAAACAAGTTGGTTTAGCATATTTAAGTCAAGTCACAAACCCCTAAATACTTCTACAACTTTATCGAGTAAGAACAAGACGCATTTGACTCGAGATTTTTAGAAATGGAAGAAGATTCATACAAAATGAGTGTTATTACTAGAAACTATACTCTCTTACGATTCTAACGATAGTTCATACGACTTATTTGGACTTACGGATCAAAAGTTATTAACGTTCGAAAACTGACGCGCAAAACAGGTGAAACTCGCGGCGCGAGGAGCACGAGGCTCGCGGCGCGAGGCTGGACGCGAGAAAAAGCTCTGACCTGACTGGACACAAACTCGCGGCGCGAGTGGTATAGGTCGCGGCGCGACTGGGCTCAATCCTGCAGATTTTTGAGTCTAAAATACGATCCAAACTTCACCCAAACCCT
>CM067169.1:110809223-110822636 GCA_034093135.1 Erigeron breviscapus | reverse complement strand
GTAACGAATTTGCCGATAAAAAAGAAGTTGAAAAAAAGGGGTTAACTGAAATCGATATTGATATGGAGTTAATCTTCATATGTTTCGTTCTTTAATCTGTAAGTTTTTTTTATTCTTGATGCATTCCACACAATTTTCGTCCAATTTTCATGATTCCCTCTGATGTATAAATTTTGAGACTACTCGTCCATCGGACGGGGCTGAAAACTAGTAATAATATAAATGTGACGTTTAGGTGTTACATCACTTTGATGTTGTGGTGTGTTATCTTTGCTAATGTTTTAATTAGTGATCGATAGCAAGGATTTTGTTGTTGCTCATACCCTCCGCCATCGTGTTAACCCATCATCTACGACTCCGTGTTGTGCATGTATGGACTGTTTCGGAGTGGAACAACCCGAAGAAAATCAAAACGTTCGAGATGGTCTTTGTTGATAAATTGATATGTATTTTTCAAATTATATATTGTACACTTTTTGTTTCTCTTTTTGTTGAGCTTAACTCTAAATCGTTTAGTCTAAAATTGTTGTTTGTGTTTGTCGTAAGTTTAGATATAACAAACTGCAAATTTTTTATTTAACTAAAGTTGGAAAAAAAGGGGTTAACTGAAATCAATATATATATGGAGTTAAATTTCATATGTTTCCTTCTTTCATCTGTAACTTTAGGTTTATTCTTGATGCATTCCACACAATTTTCGTCCAATTTTCATGAGTGTTTCTTTTCAAATTCAGTTTTAGCATAAATTTGATTTAATTAACTGTTAGGTTTTGTGAAAAATTGGCATTGAACTTTGTGATTGATTTAGATATAAGTACTACTTTTACTACTTTGATTTAATTATCTGTTAGTTTTCATATTGAATAAGTTGTGATATTGGTCATAGGGATTTTGTCGTCTCCACGATAATTATCAAATTGGGTATCCTTATAAATCTTTGAGTAGTGTTTGGCTATATGTTTACATTTCTTTCTTCAAACTGCAAATTTTTTTATTTAACTAATTATTACAAATTAATAAACAAAGTAACGAATTTGCCGATAAAAAAGAAGTTGAAAAAAAGGGGTTAACTGAAATCAATATATATATGGAGTTAAATTTCATATGTTTCCTTCTTTCATCTGTAACTTTAGGTTTATTCTTGATGCATTCCACACAATTTTCGTCCAATTTTCATGATTCCCTCTGATGTATAAATTTTGAGACTACCCGTCCATCGGACGGGGCTGAAAACTAGTAATAATATAAATGTGACGTTTAGGTGTTACATCACTTTGATGTTGTGGTGTGTTATCTTTGCTAATGTTTTAATTAGTGATCGATAGGTAACTAATACTCATTTCTTAAAGGTTATTTCTTAACTCAATAGGATGAAATAAAGAGCAGTAAAGTGTAACCACATTAGCATGTTTGGGGCCTTTGGGCATTGTGTGAGAGTTACACACTATCAAAAGTAAAAAGTAAACCAGTGAAAAGTAAAAGTTCATATTATAAAACCATGTTTGACTGTTCCCTTTTATTTTCTCTTTTTTTTCTTTAACCTTCACGTACCAGTACCAGTCAAAGAGTACACCTACCTACCAGTAAAACGAGTAAAAAGTGAAAAGGTTACTTATAAAAACATATAGTAAACAAACCGAAAATGAAGATTATCGAAACCCTAGAGGAGTGAGTGAGAGTTAGACAAACAATCAAAATTATGTCAGACGACATCCCTTTAGAAATCCAAATGGATATCATTCAGAGAATCCCCGATATAAAATGTGTGTTTGTTCCCGATTCAATTGAGAAATTATGTAGAGATTTAGAACTAAATCAAATAATCGGTAGTTCTCATGGCTTGTTATGCTTATACGAACCTGAAACGAGTACCGCTGTTATCTGGAATCCTTGTATCAGAAAAACTGTTTCCATTGCAGTACCTAATTGTGTTTAGCAAAACGCCATTTGTCCACTGCTGTTGGTTTTGGTGTTTGTCCTCGGAATCTTGAACCTAAGCTTGTCAAAATTACATTTATTGATGATTTCACTGAATTACAAGATGTAAATGGTAGCAACCAGGTTGAGGTATTTACATTAAGTTCGGGAGGGACTTGGAGAAGTCCATTAAGTGGCAGCAACCTTCCTCATAAATCCATTATATTTGGATATTCTCACGTAGTTATAGACAAATTTATATATTGGGATGCCGTTCATAACATTAAAGTGGATTGTGGATTTTGGGATCGCAAGCTAATCATGTCGTTTGATTTGACAAGTGAAGAGTTAACGAAAGTAAAGCTCCCTGTTTGTTTAACAAGCAACCCTATTGCTAATTTGTCGCTCTCTAACCTAAGGGAGTCTCTTGCTGTTCTCGAGTTCAAGAGATAAATTTATCATGTATGGATGATGCGTGGGCATGGTTGTGCTAGATCCTTTAATAAGCTATACTCCATTAATGCACCTTCTGCATCAATACCATTGGGATTCCGAATGAGTGGTGAACCCATAATCGAAGTGAAGAATGACACTGAAGATTATTGTAAATATGAACTTGCTATTTATGAACCAGAATCAGAAAGCAACACTAACATCGGATTAGATGGTACCTTTTTTGTGCATCCCTACAAGGAAACACTACTTTTGATTGGTCATTGAGATATAGACTACTTTTGAAAGTTGCAAGCATAAGTTATGGAAATTCGAGTATAACCTTCATGCATACTAGAAGTTAAGTAAAATATCAAACTCTTTACCTATATAGCTTAATGCTTTTGTTATCTGTGAGATCCATGTTTAGCATTAGTTATGTTGAATTTTACTTCATTGTAAATATTATGCACTATTAGTTTGTTGACATTTAATCGTTATGCGTAGTGTTGGTCTAATAATATGTACTTCAACTCTTTTCCAGTTGTCATGCTTACTATGTGAGAGACGTTTAGTAATTTGTGCTTTTGTTATCTGTGAGATCCATGTTTAGCATTAGTTATGTTGAATCTTGCTTCACTGTCGATATTAATGCACTATTACTTTGTTGACATTTAATCATTATGTTAGTGTTGGTCTAATAATATGTACTTCAACTCTTTTCCAGTTGTCATGCTACTTTGCCAGAGAACATATATTATATATATATATATATATAGGGGACCCTTATTTTGAGAACCCATTTTTTTGTAAGAACCGTGAGAACTCCTAAATTTCATATTGGATCACATGTTTTTTTTGTTCATTCACATGTGAAACGTTATAAAAATATATGTTGCAGAAGAAATTTTTTTTCAAAACCTTATATATAGTCGTTTGTCACATGTGAACAAAAAACGTGAGCAAATTCATTCACAAGCTCACAAAAGACTACTTTGAAGGTTTCTTAAAAAAGTTTTTTTTACAACATACTTTTTTATATCATTTCACATGTGAATGAACAAAAAAAACATGTGAACAAATATATTATTTAAGAGTTCTCATGGTTCTTACAAAAAAAATGGTTCTCAAAATAAGGAAACTCTATATATATATATATATTATATGTTTTGTTATATCGGTTTTTCTATTAATGTTACACCAGATGATGTTCTATCTCATTAATACGTTAAGAGCTCTTATTCCATTGTTAATATGAAATTGTTTCCTCAAATGTCAAAACATTTTCTTTATATCTTAGAGGATGCTGTAGTGCAACTGCGATGGTGAATTGTCGGAACTATAACCTTGTGAAACAATCATGGTTTCGTTATCATTTACGTATGGGATATGTTAATTTGAAGTTAGCTCTTGGTCTCAACCTGGAAACAAGAAATTGACTTAGCTGCTCATGATTGCTGAGGCCTCTATAGTGATATTTTATGACTTAGCTCTCCAATATGTTGCAGTTATCTTTTCTTTGGGTGAGCAATCTCTATGACTCTATCACTCGTTTTATTTTTATATTTCGTTTATTTTTTGGCTTAACTTTATTAAAAAGGAAGGATTAAGTTAGGTCCACAGTTTGATTAAATTTTTTTTTTTTGAAGAACTCTTTTTACATCAGTATTCACTTGCATGTCTTTTTCCAAATATGTGCACTTACCAAAAATCCCTGTATGACTATGTTGTTTTTTATATTCAATTATTCATTAGGTTATTAATTAGTGTGATTTTGTTTCTGCATAGAAGTGATTTATTTTTTTTAAAAACTAGCCAGGGTCGGGTTTACTTAAGAGGCTCGAAACGAGCCTTCTCAATTTCTAGATTTCTCCAAGTTTCGAGCTCTGCTATGCTCAACTTATCTACAACCCTCTTTGTAAATGACGACTCTAGTGGACTGAAAGCATTAAAATTGAGAATTGACAAATAGATTTTAAGCTTGTAAATATGTGCCAGTCTTTTGGCACAATCTATGTGTCATTAAACTATAACATCATACGTTCAATTCCCAAATGGTTGGCAGTAATATTGATATAACTTTGGTTTGCTTTGAGACAGATACGAATACCAAGAAGATCAATCTTTGATAGGCGAGAACCAATTTATAGACGATTCTGATTGGGTCACTGCACAAATCAGGTCTGCCCTTGAATTCTGGAAGGGTGAACTAGAAGCTAGTTACGCTTTGGAGGATGAGCGTTGGAAATGCAATTACTGCAAGTATGCGTCAAGTTGTCCAGCAAACACCATGTCTACACAAATCACTAAACAAATGTAAAAAAAGTAACCCTTTTTTGCAATTGAGGCCTAAGTTAGTAACTTTAAGCTGTTTAATGCATGGTTGCCTTCATTCGATAATGAAACAGTAAAGCTTTCAGCCACAGATCACAGTGTGATCCAGGGTTGTCTCAACCTTTGTTTTATTTGTGTAGTGGGATGTCACTTCAGTTTGGCCTTAGCTTTTTGTATATTAGGTTTCCATCTTTGTTCCATTTAAATCGTTCCATCATGTAAATCACATTATGTGGTTGTTAAGTAGTAGAGTTAGTATTGTGATCACCATTTTGGTTAAACGAACATATCTCGATGTTAAGATCTCTCCAAGAGTCGAGCTCTACTGGGTTAAACGAACATTATTCATCCCTAAGTTTCATAAATTACACTTTTAGTCCAAAAAACTTTTCCTTGTCAACACTTTTGGTCCAAATCATTAACGGCCGTTAAATGTGAGGTCACGTGACCTGCACATGATGGGTATTTTAGTCTTTTCATTAAAACATGGACCAAAAGCGTAAGAACTTCATCTACGTATTTTGGAATCATCATCACCATCATCATCAATATGTCCATTCATCATCATGTAAATTTGTATCTGTATGACTATGTCTATATCCACATTTATATCAAAATCTTTTTCATTCATTTTACTAATCACAATAAAACAACTTTTCTGGATAATCTTCACCATATTTCTCCAAATACCATTTATGATTAGGAAGTGTTGTAAGAACGAGATTAATTAGCACAAGTATACAACAAAATCCAATACCAGGCCCATGACATTATTCCATCCCAACCTAACCACTCAACAACATCAAATTCAAAAGTAGATTCTTGGATTTCATCTTTTTATATGTGTTACAAACCATCCACCACTACTACCTCCCTTCACCCAACCACCACAACCACTAGTTCCTTCACCAGATTTCTACCAGACACCGCGAAAGTTGTGATGGTGACGATTCTGAATACGTAAACACATATCTCCGACGTATCTCTCATATATAACTCTGATCTATACACACACACACGCATATATATATATAGATCTGAAACAAAAAGAAAACTGGTGGGGAAAGTGAACAAAAGAGGGATTTTTCTTGTGTCGGATTGGTTAATCGGAAGCTTAGATTTAAATATGTAAATAAAGTTATACAGATTTGTATCTGTTACTAATATGGAAGCTTACAGGGTATTAATTCTGGTTCTCCTTCACCTTGATGAATGATCTCCTTTTAATTCTTTTTTAATTAATAGGCTTCATCTTGATGAATGATATGGATGCATAGGTAGTTTATCCTTTAACGAATGGATTTTTAATGATGGATAGCTCTTTGTGATTGGGATTTCTGCTAACAGCTCATTATATGGAATAACAAAATTATAAGGCATAGTTTATTTATTATAAAAAATTTATATACAATAGAGGGTTTTGATATATGAATATGAATTATATATAGAATAAATAAATATAAAAATATATATAGGGTTTGTAAAGTGATATGATGCTGTAAAGTAAAAAGGAGTGGTCAAATATAGAAGTTCTTACACTTTTGGTCCATGTCTTAGTGAAAAGACTAAAACACCCATCATGTGCAGGTCATATGACCCTATATTTAACTGTCATTAATGATTTGGACCAAAAGTGTTAACGAGGTAAAGTTTTTTGGACTAAAAGTGTAATTTATGAAACATAGGGATGAGACCTGCAAGTAGCGGTCGTTGACAGGGACGAAAACGGTAATTAACTCTAAATTCTTTAAGCTTGTAAATTTGTGCCAGTCTTTTGGCATAATCCGTGTATCACGCACTATAACATCATAAGTTTAATTCCCAAATGGTTGGCAGTAATATTGATATAACTTTGGTTTGCTTTGAGACAGATACGAATACCAAGAAGATCAATCTTTGATAGGCGAGAACCAATTTATATACGATTCTGATTGGGTCACAGCTCAAATCAGGTCTGCCCTTGAATTCTGGAAGGGTGAACGAGAAGCTAGTTACGCTTTGGAGGATGAGCGTTGGAAATGCAAGTACTGCAAGTATGCGTCAAGTTGTCCAGCAAACACCGTATCTACACAAATTACTAAACAAGGGTAAAATGGTAACCCTTTTTGCATTTGAGGCCTAAAGTGAGTAACTTTAAGCTGTTTAATGCACGGTTTTGGTTGGGCTTCATTCGATAATGAAACAGTAAAGCTTTCAGCCACAGATCACAGTGTGATCCAGGGTTGTCTCAACCTTTGTTTTATTTGTGTAGTGGGATGTCACTTCAGTTTGGCCTCAGTTTTTTGTATATTAGGTTTTAGTCTTTGTTCCATTTGATTCGTTATCATGTAACTTACATGGTGTGGTTGTAAGTGGTAGTGTTGTAATGTGATCACCATTTTGGTTAAATTACCATTTGGTTACTTAACTTGTTATAAGAAGCCTAAGTTTTTATTGTAAAGATTATATGGGATATTTGGTTTAAAAGGGTAAAAATAAACTGGTTTTGTTTATTGTGAAAAAAAAGTTTTTGATGCTGGATAATATGCATTGGTTGTAGATTTCATGATAAGGTCATGTTGAAATTTCTAGCTTTTGTTGTAAATATTAGATGGCTCGTTTAGTTGAATTATGTTACAACGAGAGAAAGTACCCGCGCGTTGCGGCGGTGAGATGGTGGAGTGATAGGTCATAGAGTATGATAGCTCAAAGGAGGTGATATGTCATAGAGTGTGATAGCCAAATGTCTTAGCCGTATGGGCTCCGCCCTCGGATTTAAAAATTCATCGAAAGTATATCGAATGACATCTCTAATGAAAGAGCATGAAATTTTAAGAACACCCATATAATTTTTATAATTTATCGATGTACGGTTTTTGAGATAAAAGATTTTGAATGAATTAGAGGAATAAAATGATTTATGGAGGAGAGAAAAAAAATGAGTGGTTGAAAGGAAATTTGATAAAATTTGGAGAGAACAAAAGCTTTATAATGTAGTAGAGATAGAGATAGAAGTTTGTAAATGGTGGGTTATGGTTGTTTCAATTTGTCGCATAAGTGGTTTATGCGCCGTGTATGGTTGGAACCCGAGATTAGGTTTTCGTTGGTTGTTTTTAACCATGTACAAGTGTTGAGATGTGCTATTTACGTAGGTGTTGAAATTTATGTATAATGTTTGAGTAGTAATTTATAAAGTTTATTTTTAAGCCTAATTAAACAAGAACACAATATATTAAAAAATTATATGATTCTATAGGATTCAAACGGAATAAAAAACTTGATGTTCACAAGTATCTCTGCTCAAAATTCGTTGATATTTTGTCAAAAGTGTAAGTGGGTAGGAACACCTTAATTTTATGTACCGCGTTGTTACCCAGAGCGCACATCACATAGCTCTCTGTGAATCACCATCCTCCAACATAGACCACATATATAGTTCTCAATTTGCCTTTGCCAAGTTTTGAACCCGGGTCTATTTTGTCAACCCTTATGTTTGTGGGACCATGTGGTCACATGGTGGTGATACCATTGGGCTATTTTTGGTAAATTCCTTAAATTATTAAAAAGGTAAATAGATAACACTTATAGTGACTTGCTAAGAGCTAAGAAAGGGGGGAAAAAACAACATAATAAAGTTAGCTCTTTTCTAGTGATATCTAACAAAAATAATCCTGTTAGAAGCTTAAAATTAACATTGTAACTTTCGAACCACTCAAACCTAATTGCTTTGTTATTATTACCCAATCAAATAAAAGCAGATTTTGAAATAAAAATAAAAAGAAAACCCTAACTTTTCAAAAAAAATTAAGGATCTAAATTAAATTTAGATTAGTTCATTCTATAGATATATAAAGTAACACATAACAGGGTGATAAAAAAAATCATACAATAAGTAAATGTGAGAAATAGTAATCTATTTCCCTTTATTCACATAGCCTAATTGTAACACCCAACATTTAAAAATACGGATTTCCAAAAACCTTCGCCTAACGGCGTCAAAAGAAAACGGAAGTAAACTTTAAAAGTCCAAACCAGCAAAATATGTTTGGTTTATTCATTAATTGGTGTTACTAGCCATATCGTCAAAACAAGTCTAAATGGAAACCCATCGGTTGCCCAACATTAAACAACCGACTACATTATCAATACAAGTCATTATTATCTAAACGTAAAGCAAATGTCTAAAGCGAGCAGCTACTATGGGTAAACTATAGCCAGCTTCAAGATCATCTACCCATGCCTCACGTCTTCTCACATCTACCTGCTCACTAATGCTGGACCTGAGGGCACAACGCGTTTTAAAAGAGCAAGTGTTAGCTAACGAATTAGCTAAGTAACATAACACAAAGTTTATAAAACGTTTGTCCATTTAAAACATTATATAAAAGTCATATTAAATCGTTAAGGCACATATCACATGTAACATCCCAAACTTTTCTTTACTAGTTGACTAATGCCGTTAAGTCAATATCGTGTGTATCGTTAAGTCTATTTTAGATTTAATGCTTATACGTAGTTAATGTGTGTTATGTGTGAGGCTTGTAAGCCTAAATGTTAATGTAGTATAAATGTGTGTAATATGAAGGTTAATGTCCATGTAGTGACATTTAATGAAGGATTAATGATGTATATGGTCAATAAAGTAGTTTGTGACCAATAATGAAGGATTTGGAAGCTTAGGGACTAGTTTGGACATAGAAGGAAAGTTAAAAACGGGTTTAGGGAGTTAAGGGGTGTCATTAGGTTGGCATTATGCAGATTTTTATTCCCCTAAACAAGCCTAGCCGCCCCCTCCTCTCCCAAACAAAGTTACTCCCAAGAATTAATCGTTTTGGTGTCGAATCGATCGTGTGTGGCATAGATCTTGAATCTCTATCATCAAATACAGGTAACATAGGTGTTAATCTTTTGAAATCTGATCATATGAGTTTTATATGTGAGTTCAATCTAGGCCATGGGGTTTGGGTTGGGTTATTTGATTAAATGTTTACCGATTTCATGTTATTCGGGTGATTCAATGATTGATTTAGGTTGTAAAGGATTAAAGGGTTGATTGATGGATAAAAGTCATCAAAAGTGTTGTCAAAGAGGTCAATTTTATGTCTCCAGGTCGGGCTAAGGGTTTGAGATCGAATGGGAATCGTTTAGAGCAAGTTTGAAAATTGAGTTGCTGGTCGGCACCCCAGGTGCGGCGCACCACTGGTGTTGGCATTTTGGTGTTACTAGCCATATCGTCAAAACAAGTCTAAATGGAAACCCATCGGTTGCCCAACATTAAACAACCGACTACATTATCAATACAAGTCATTATTATCTAAACGTAAAGCAAATGTCTAAAGCGAGCAGCTACTATGGGTAAACTATAGCCAGCTTCAAGATCATCTACCCATGCCTCACGTCTTCTCACATCTACCTGCTCACTAATGCTGGACCTGAGGGCACAACGCGTTTTAAAAGAGCAAGTGTTAGCTAACGAATTAGCTAAGTAACATAACACAAAGTTTATAAAACGTTTGTCCATTTAAAACATTATATAAAAGTCATATTAAATCGTTAAGGCACATATCACATGTAACACCCAACATTTAAAAATACGGATTTCCAAAAACCTTCGCCTAACGGCGTCAAAAGAAAACGGAAGTAAACTTTAAAAGTCCAAACCAGCAAAATATGTTTGGTTTATTCATTAATTGGTGTTACTAGCCATATCGTCAAAACAAGTCTAAATGGAAACCCATCGGTTGCCCAACATTAAACAACCGACTACATTATCAATACAAGTCATTATTATCTAAACGTAAAGCAAATGTCTAAAGCGAGCAGCTACTATGGGTAAACTATAGCCAGCTTCAAGATCATCTACCCATGCCTCACGTCTTCTCACATCTACCTGCTCACTAATGCTGGACCTGAGGGCACAACGCGTTTTAAAAGAGCAAGTGTTAGCTAACGAATTAGCTAAGTAACATAACACAAAGTTTATAAAACGTTTGTCCATTTAAAACATTATATAAAAGTCATATTAAATCGTTAAGGCACATATCACATGTAACACCCAACATTTAAAAATACGGATTTCCAAAAACCTTCGCCTAACGGCGTCAAAAGAAAACGGAAGTAAACTTTAAAAGTCCAAACCAGCAAAATATGTTTGGTTTATTCATTAATTGGTGTTACTAGCCATATCGTCAAAACAAGTCTAAATGGAAACCCATCGGTTGCCCAACATTAAACAACCGACTACATTATCAATACAAGTCATTATTATCTAAACGTAAAGCAAATGTCTAAAGCGAGCAGCTACTATGGGTAAACTATAGCCAGCTTCAAGATCATCTACCCATGCCTCACGTCTTCTCACATCTACCTGCTCACTAATGCTGGACCTGAGGGCACAACGCGTTTTAAAAGAGCAAGTGTTAGCTAACGAATTAGCTAAGTAACATAACACAAAGTTTATAAAACGTTTGTCCATTTAAAACATTATATAAAAGTCATATTAAATCGTTAAGGCACATATCACATGTAACATCCCAAACTTTTCTTTACTAGTTGACTAATGCCGTTAAGTCAATATCGTGTGTATCGTTAAGTCTATTTTAGATTTAATGCTTATACGTAGTTAATGTGTGTTATGTGTGAGGCTTGTAAGCCTAAATGTTAATGTAGTATATTGTTATGCAGTTTATGTAGTATTACGAAGAATCTTATTATGTGTGAAATGTAGAAATGAAGTTGATGTGTGATATATGCATGCTACATGGCTTGTACACCTAGTTCACTAGACTTGCTAGGTTGTCATGTCACTTGCACGTTTAAGGATCCAAACATAATGAAGATAAAGTGTGTGAATGTCTAGGAAGTGTGTTACCTAGACTATATGTGTGCGAAAGTTTAGGAATGCAGGGACCTAAACTATATATGTGTGAAACCGAGCTCGTAAATATAATGCAGGGAAAGTGTTAAGCTTAACCCGTACTAGCCTTAGCCGGGCAAGTGCGTTGACGTAGTTGTTGCTTGGGTGGCTCCTTGCAACATGGTCTTTAATGCAGGGCGAGTAATACGAGGGGTCTGACCCGCCTCCATATACGGATTACTCTTGGATTGGCTTGCCATTCCTTAACGACGTACGATGATTAGCCTTTTGGTTGACCATCTAGTCGGGTGTGATGCAGGGCACACCTATATGCAGATAACGAAGATATGTGTGATAATGTGTGAACTAATGCAGGATAGGCACATTTAGGATGATTATCCTAAACGATATGAAGTTGATATGCAGTTATGTGTGGTGTGTATTGTGCCTAATGAGTTTGTCTAATAACGAAGAAATGTTTTAATTGGACAAATGCTTTTAAATTAAGTGTGATCTTACTTAGCTATTCTTATAGCTAACACTTGTTTCTTTAATGTGGTTGTTCCCTCAGGTTTAGCTTGATGGACTAGTGACGCAGGACATGTGAGCTTGGGTAGATGCAATGAAGGAGCCTTAGCTACCCATAGACGATTCTTTCTTAGACATTTAGTTACATTTCGTACTTAATGTCGAAGTTATGTAGTGTCGTGTGAACGGTTGTTTTATGTTGGGCAACCGTTGGGTTTTCATTTGAACTATTGTTTGATATGGCATGTAACCCCAACAAAACGCAGAAACCGAAATGTTTTTATCGGTTTTGACTTTTAAAGTCTTTTCTTCCGCAATTTGACACCGTTAGGTGAAAGTTTTTGAAAACCCATATTTTTAAACGTCGGGTGTTACATCACATCAATGCATCACATCATCCATAACATATCATCGCATCAAACATCATCATAATAGGTTGAATCACCCTAGATGTGCCTAGTTATCTTTTACTTCACATATAACATATAGGCATCATCGTATAGTGTGACATAAGTCACTTACATTAGGCGTGACATAGGTCACTCATCACATATAAGGTGTAAGTTTGTGTGTAGGCGGTCATAAGACCTAACAGGGAACCTCACACCCGACTGGATGGATAAGCTTTTCAGCGGTCCATCAGTGTCGTTAAGGAATGACAAGCCAATCCAAGAGTAGTCCGTATGTTCAAAGACATTGATGGGTAATCACTCCACGTAATTACGTTGCAAGGAGCCACCCAAGCAACAACATATACGCACTCACCCGGCTAAGGTGAATACGGGTTAAGCTTAACACTTCATCATATCTACGAGCTCGATTTCATCACATATAGTTTAGGTGACAAAGTTACCTAAACATAACATATAATCATCTTTTACGTTTGGGCCCTTAAACGTGCACGTGTCATGGCAACTTAATAAGTCTAGTGAACTAGATGAACAAGCCATGTAATCATGCACACTTCACATATCATCAACATATATCACATTTCAATTCATCTCAAGGCATTACATAGCATTTCATAGCATATCATTACATCTCATATCATTGCATAACATTTCATATCATTGCATAACATTTCATAACATCTCAAAGCATCACATATCATTACATATCAAATCATTTCAATTCATATCATGGGGACTGTAATTCAGGCCTCATTGGTCACTTACATAGCCCCATATCACCTCCCGTGTAACCCCGAATACCCATAAGCAATCAAGATATCAATTGGGAAGTTATTATATGAAATCATACTTTTTGTTGAACCCTCAGCGTGTCAAAGTAGTGTATCTTACCTTGATACAGCTTACCAACAAGTTAAGAGTATCTTAAAGTGCTTGCTAAGTGCTCCCGACAACCTA
>CM067169.1:110784223-110804223 GCA_034093135.1 Erigeron breviscapus | reverse complement strand
TTTTTTTTTTTTTTTTTTTTTTTTTTTTTTTTTTTTTTTTTTTTTTTTTTTTTTTTTTTTTTTTTTTTTTTTTTTTTTTTTTTTTTTTTTTTTTTTTTTTTTTTTTTTTTTTTTTTTTTTTTTTTTTTTTTTTTTTTTTTTTTTTTTTTTTTTTGTTTTTTTTTATTTATCTGTCATCACCATCATCAAACATCAAACTACCAGATCTGAATTCCAAACTTGGACCAACCATCTTATATCTGTGTCGATCAGATCTCAATCAACTCTTTTTTCCAAGAATTGTTATCAGATCTCAATCAACTCTTTTTTCCTCAAACATAATTTCTATATTTCTCTCATTTTGATCATTAAACAATAAAACAAAAAAACTTCATCATACACTTTTAACAAAAATTTATCCAACAATGATCAGTTCAATCAATCTATATATCCATCCATTTATATCCATATCTATATAACCTATAGATTATCCATCTCATCTCTTCTTTCGAAACTCCCGTGAGACAAGGGACACCGAGCTACCATAGTCACTGTTAGTCGAATCAGAGGGGACCCCATGGTGGTCCGGTGGTGGGTGTACAGCGCAACCGGAGATGAACCAACACCACCACTCGTGCCACGTGGGTTTCCGGCCGGCCACCGATGAACATTGTCAGATGTTTGCGGCTGCTTAGGAGAAATCAAAAGAGGGAAATGGTTATCATGTGAGTTCGATTTAGAAGTATTAGATCTAAAGGGTATTTGCTTTGCGTATAATTTAGATTTTCTTCCAGATCTTGAAAAGAATCAAAGATCCAAAGTCATCTCTAGCGGCTAAGTTTTTTTGATATTTTACTCGATTTCCCAAAGTCATCTCGAGCAAAACGAATATATTTTTGTGAGAGACAAGCCGGCGGTTTGACTGGAAATAAGCTTGAAGTGGCCGGCAGCCAAGACTGAATGCAGGAAATGAATATATGTTTGTAAGAGAATATAACTTTGTCATTTATGTTTCATATGATCCTGCCATTAGTAAGTTTTTGTTTTAGAAAAGAAAAAGATTTCTTTTATAATTTTGTTTCTCAGATAATGGATGAAAAAGATTGGGAGAGGGGAGAGAATTGCTTTTATGCATATAGATTAGATTTGTTACAAATTTTGATTTTGAAGAAAAAAAACTAGATATACAGATGATGATCGATGATGACTGTTAATGACATAAATTACACTTTTGGTCCCTGTAAAAATTTCTGACCATTTTACCCTCTGCGTGCAACTCACGTGACCCCCAACTTAACGTCCGTTTGGGTAGTGGACTAAAAGCGTTGACGGAGTTCCATACATAGGGACGAAACGTGTAATTTCGGATACTCAGGGACGGTCTGTGAAAGTTGGTACAAACCACAGGGACGAAAAATGTAATTAACTCTAAAAACTATAATCTAGCCTGTTTTATTTTTTTGTTTAGAGTTAATGACAAAAATCGTCCCTGTGGTTTATCTAAATAGTCACCTTTCGTCCTTTAAAATCAAAAACCTCAAAGACAGTCCTTTATAGGAGGATAAGGTTCACGTTTGGTCCTTTGACTATTTGACCGTCATCTTCTCTCCGTTAACAACACCACGTGCGTCCCACGTGAGGGGTATTCTAGTCATTTTCACCCTAAAGGACCACCAGTGATAATTTATTTATCACTTTCTTTTTTTTCTTTCTATTTACAGGAACTAGAAGTGTAAATTAAAATAAAATAAAATTTCTTCTTCCCCAAATAATCGTTGAAACCCTTAACACATCTTGTACATATATATATCAATACATCTGGATCTATTTATTTCTAACTATATATCTATAAAATATATCTCTGAATTTTTCAATATACTTTAATATACATACAACTGCATATACATAAGTACTTTTTTTCTTGAAATACCCATCACAACCTACACTCTCATCTGGATCTTGATGATGACTCATTCCTCTCTAAATTTTTCGGCCAACCCACCTCTCAATCAATGAGTTTTCCGGGCAAAACCCCGATCTATATTTATATCAACAATCCGTGAAGAAACAAAAATAATCAAACTCTAAACTAAAACGAAAATTGAATTCTAGATCTAACTCATAATCAAACTCTACATCCATTCATATACAAAAATACATCTATATCTCTATATATTAAAGATCAATCTATCTACACCACCATCATCTTCTCTTCTTCTTCTCACGTGGTGGCCGGAGGTTTGAAGGGTTTTTTTGTAAACCCGATGGGGAATAGATGCAGTGGTGGTGGTCGAAGTTTTGAAGGTCTTGAAAACCTGATGGGGAATAATTCAGCAGTGGTGGCCGGAGTTTGAAGGGTTTTCTTGTAAACCCGATGGGGAATATATGCAGTAGCGGTGGTGGCCGGAGTTTCGAATATGCAGCGGTTCTTCCTATTGCCAAAAAAACCAACAATCCAGTGGCTTTTCATCTTGTCGAAGACCCAACAAATCTGGTGGGTTTATAATCCAGTGGGTTTAGAATATGGGTCTTGGAGATCATTGTTGATATAGATACAGAAATGAGTAAAAAAGTTTTATGAGAGGTCATCGATGGGTGGATAGTTTGAACTTGTAGGCTTCTATGCTTTGTCATACTTTTTGTATTTTTTGGATCCAATTTGTTTGCAAAGATTTCGAAGTACACAGATGGGAAGCCTTGTTTATTCTTTTGTTCTTGATTTTTTTGGTACTACTTTTGTAGAGTTGATTTGGATTAAAATGTTGAAGAAGGAGACTGTTTGTCTCTTGAATCGTCCCTGTGATTTCGATTTTATGTATGTATAGTTAATGGTTATAGATATAAGAGTTAATGACATAAATCGTCCCTGTGGTTTACCTAAATAGTCACCTTTCGTCCTTTAAAATCAAAAACCTCAAGGACAGTCCTTTATAGGAGGATAAGGTTCACGTTTGGTCCTTTGACTATTTGACCGTCAACTTCTCTCGTTAAACCCCTCACGTGCCTCCCACGTGAGGGGTATTCTAGTCATTTCCACTCTAAAGGACGATACGTGACTATTTAGGTAAACCAGGGACGATTTATGTCATTAATGTTGTGTTCTTGAGTTTTTTGTTGAAGAGAAAGGAAGAGAATATGAAAGATTTTTAAAATACTTGTGTTCTTGAGTTTTATTAAAGAGAAGAAGAGAAAAGAAAGGAAAGGAGTTGGAAGGAGAATTCAATACATTTTGGTTACAATTTTTTCCTTCCACTTTTGGGATGATTTGGAAGGAAAGAAAATCTACTTCTTCTCTTCCATTCACCTCTCTTCTTTTCTTTCCCCTTCCTTTAAAAAAGAACTCGAGAACACAGTGTAACTCTTTACAAAAACCAAAAGGTGTAATTAATTCTTTTAATAATAACAAAAAAAAAATCATCCTCTTCTTTTTCAGGATCCCTTTAAACCTTTATAACACATCTTCTTATACATATACATGGATATATCTATACATCTGCATCTATCTCTTTCTAAGTATAAATCTATACATATATCTCTAAATTTTCATATATCTCATTCTGTCACCCTTTATCTCTCTCTCTAAGTTACAGTTTGTACCTTTTTCTGAAACTGTTTTTGAGTTTCCGGCTACCTCACCGGAAAACCACACGCCGGACATCAACATCAACAACACCTACCCCACACCTCCATCACCCCATCAGAAAACCACATGCCATATAAGACCCACACTACAGCCACCGCTAATCACCACACCACCAAAAACCGTCGGCACCTCACAATTCACCGCCGCCGTCAGCCCTGCTCATCACCAAATCCGTCAGAGCCATTCATCACCACCACCAACGTCACCTCCCCACTCGACCCTCCACACTACATCTGGCCTGAAAAAGCCCAGCGGTGGTTGGCAGGAAAGTGGTGGTATCCCCATCTTCATTCATTCTTTTTTTGTTGTGTTCTCTGCCTTTGATTAATGGCAACCATTTCATTTGAATGGATGAATGAAATTGGATAGATTGATCTTCAAATAGAGATATATGTATTATTGTGTTTATGTATGTGTATAAATGTATATAACTTTAGAATATCTAGGCTTTAAGTAAGTGAAACAAAAAGATGAAAAAATATAGGTTTTTGTAAAGAGTTAATGACATAAATCGTCCCTGTGGTTTACCTAAATAGTCAACGTATCGTCCTTTAGAGTGGAAATGACTAGAATACCCCTCACGTGGGAGGCACGTGAGGGGTTTAACGGAGAGAAGGTGACGGTCAAATAGTCAAAGGACCAAACATGAACCTTATCCTCCTATAAAGGACTGTCCTTGAGGTTTTTGATTTTAAAGGACGAAAGGTGACTATTTAGGTAAACCACAGGGACGATTTGTGTCATTAACTCTAGATATAAACATAAATCTGGGAAATTGGTGGTGATGACCTGGTGGTGTTGGTTGATCATGTATCATATGAAGAAGAAAATATGAAGGGATAGGAAAAATATCATTGATGGTCCTTTAGAGTGGAAATGACTAGAATACCCCTCACGTAGGAGGCACGTGAGGGTGTTAACGTAGAGAAGATGACGGTCAAATAGTCAAAGGACCAAACATGAACCTTATCCTCCTATAAAGGACTGTCCTTGAGGTTTTTGATTTTAAAGGACGAAAGGTGACTATTTAGGTAAACCACAGGGACGATTTGTGTCATTAACTCTAGATATAAACATAAATCTGGGAAATTGGTGGTGATGACCTGGTGGTGTTGGTTGATCATGTATCATATGAAGAAGAAAATATGAAGGGATAGGAAAAATATCATTGATGGTCCTTTAGAGTGGAAATGACTAGAATACCCCTCACGTAGGAGGCACGTGAGGGTGTTAACATAGAGAAGATGACGGTCAAATAGTCAAAGGACCAAACATGAACCTTATCCTCCTATAAAGGACTGTCCTTGAGGTTTTTGATTTTAAAGGACGAAAGGTGACTATTTAGGTAAACCACAGGGACGATTTGTGTCATTAACTCTTTTGTTTATTATTTTTTTTACTACGTAAGCATTCAACAATATATACCATGGGTGTTGAAAATTTATTATGAAAAGTAGCAGACCCTAATAATGTTTATGGCTATATGTAAGTTGATCTAATTTTCTGCTGATTATTGCTTTATGAAAAGTAGCAGACCCTAATAATGTTTATTGGTGGTCATTTTTATCAGCAACTTGCTTCCCATGGATTATTCGATGTGCATGTGAAGGCTGTTGGTGATATTCACATTGATGACCATCACACAAATGAAGATGTCGCCCTTGCTATTGGAACGGTGATCTTACAGTGCATATCTTACTAAATTTTACGTGCTACCACCAGTAATTATTGTTGAATACTTACATGTACATGTCGCTTTTAAAAAAGCTATAATAGAACAAAATAATATTAACCTTTTAAAGTTACAAATGTTTTATGTTATTGCATGCTGTGGTTTAAATTAGTAACACTCTAGTTTTTTTTGTCATCAGGCATTGCTGAATGCACTTGGTGATAGGAAAGGAATTAATCGGTTTGGTGACTTCACAGCTCCACTTGATGAGGCGCTTGTACATGTTACTCTGGTAAGTATCAATCTGAATAAACATGATCGGTTTGTTGCACAAAGGTGGAAATTTCTACCCATTTATTTAGGATTGGTTTGACTTGTTTTGGGCTTTGTTTAATCTCAAATAGGTCTATGGTGCTACAATGACATTTTTTATCTGAATTCTAATCGTATATTGGCACATGTCTCCTAATATACTGTGTGGCTATGTCACCTAAAGTTCATTATCTCAAATTTCTCAAGCTAACGCTCCTAGTCGCTCTAAATATATTTGGTTTCCTTTTAGTGTGATTGTACTCTTTAGCTTCTTTCATGATTGAAAATTATGACCAAAGGGGTGAAACCCGAGTGGTACCGCCACCATATGACCACATGGGCCCACAGATAAAGGCCGCAGGTCACTGGTTTGAAACTTGCCAAAGGTAAGTGTAGAAACTATATCTTGTGATCCATGTGTAAGGATGGTGCTTCACCGGGCATGAGTTCTACGAGGTGTGCGCCCCGGGTACCAAGAAGGTACATGGGACCAGGTTTCCCACCACCCCACGCTCTCAAGTTTTTTTTTGTTTTTTTGTTTTTTTTATGATTGAAAGTTATGATCCTTCATTGTCCATGGAGCCTTTGCATCCCAAAAACAGTAATGTAGGCTGAAACAATTGCCGGTAGATATGGACTTTTTCTCTTAGGAATTTTGAGGTCAACTCTTACCAACAGTATTATTTCTATTAACTCCGACCATTTTGACAATGCTATCGGTGCTTCAGGAGACATATGACGTTATGCGAGTGTGAGCCACTGTCTCTTCTCTTCCATCTTGTTTCTTTGGTCTGATTTTATGTGAGTGTCAGTCACAGTCTCTTTTTTGCATCTTGTTTATTTGGCTCATTTTTCCTTCTATTTACACAGTTAAGAAAGAATGGACCTGCAACTACCTTCCATTTTCCCTACCACTTTTTTTTGGGACTCGTCATAAACATACATGCCTCTTAGTCTCTTACATTAGGCACTTCTGAAAACCAAGTTTTAGTCGCTATAACAGGAAGTTTTTTATACAAGGCATGGGAAAACTGCTTTAAGCCATACACAGGCTTTCTTAATTTGAATGCTTTCACACACTTTCCCTGAGAAACTGAGTGGTTTTTCCATAGAAATCTCTCATATTAAATCACCATGCTGAATAGCATCCTCAAGGAAATAATATATCTCTTAACAACTTATTCTACCTTGAATCTCTTTTGTAGCTCTCTAATAAGTTCTTAAGGTATATTTACAATCTAGACCCCCAACTTTATAGTCTATAAAAAAACAAATTGTATTTTTTTACACGAGAGCAAGTACCCGCGCGTTGCGGCGGTAAGATAGTGAGGGTGATAGGTCATAGAGTGTGATATGTTATAGGAGATGATATGTCATAAAGTGTCATAACCAAATGCCTTAGCCGTACGGGCTCCGCCCTCGGATTTAAAAATTCGTCGAAAGTATATCGAATGACATCTCTAATGAAAGAGCATGAAATTTTAAGAACACCCATATAATTTTTATAATTTATCGATGTACGGTTTTGAGATAAAAGATTTTGAATGAATTAGAGCAATAAAATGATTTATGGAGGAGAGAGAAAAAATGAGTGGTTGAGATTTGAGGAGAGAGAAAAAATGAGTGGTTGAGATGAATGTTGAATGTTGAAAAGTTGAAAGTTGAAAGGGAATTTGCTTTATAATATAGTATAGATTAGGGTTACGGCTTTAGGAGGGATATGTTACTGGTTTCTAATCCTTGTATCTGATAACATGCAAGTATTAGGATAAATGTCAAATGAATTTTGTTGAGTTGTGTATCATGAACTAAAGTACATTATACGGCCTGTAACCGGGAAGATAAAGTGGATTACTGTATATTAATTACTAGTTCATCCAGAAAAGTGACTCTATGTATCTATGCCTCTTTGTTGCTTCATTTATCTCTAATCTTATCGGCTGCTCAAGTTTATATAGTGATGCTTACTGTTATATCATTTGTAGGATTTATCTGGACGGCCGCACTTAAGCTATGACTTGCAAATTCCCACTGAGAGAGTCGGAACATATGACACACAGGTACACGTGGTTCAGTTCTCAACATTATATTCCTAAGACAACCAGACTTGGTATTATTATATTGGTGTTATATATATATATATCTATAATATATATTTAATATATGGGCTTACTTGCATCATTTTTTGATGAAGTTACCTTGAAAATCAGGGGGCATTTTTATAATATATCAATCATTTATATGATATGTGTATGTGACTGCATCTATAAACTTTGCAGTCAACTGCATAATCGATTTTGACACACAAGTTTTTTTAATATATTTTGTATGTGGAATAAATGATTAGGCCTCCATGTTTTAGTATGTGAGTGTTCCACACCTAAGCTTAGATGCCGGGCAACCTTATATTCCCATCCCCCAATGTATTTATTAAGTATATTTGCTAGACATAGCATTTCTATGTAACTGGAATGTTCTTTTAGTCGGATGCATCCAGTGATGAGCTGTGAAAGTGTGAAACTAGTGTGATTTTTTTTAACAAGATAATATATTTATACTAGCACGTTGCTAGAAATGGGTTACATAGTTACATAGATACAATGAAACAAGAACTAGGATTTAAAATCCAATCAAGCCAACTAGTTTTGCCATGATTATTCCTTTTTGTGATCCAATTGTGAGAGAAGAGTTTGATGTTGTCCATGATGATTTTTGGCTTTTTTGGACTTGTTAAAGCTGTTGGTTATTGTTGTCTACGGCCCAGCCCTTTAAAAGGCTACAGACTTCCAGCAGCAGATTCAGAAGGCCTTGATGGCAGCAGGCCTCATTACTTAGGCCCGGTTCTGTTTTAAGCTGACTTGGGGAACAAGTTTTATACCCTAATTGTAGCCTATATAAACACATCTCTTGTACATGTATTTGTGTGAAAAGAAATAGAAAACCTCTTTGCCCCCCGTGGATTAGTTCACACAGTTTAGTGTGAGATACCACGTTAAATCTCTCGTGTCCTTCTTTCTTGTTATATTCTGGTTCTTGTGTGTGTGCAGTTTTATTCCTAACAAGTGGTATCAGAGCTAGGTTTCATACAGATCACACAACCACCGACTAGCCACCATCCAGCCGTCACCCAGATTAGGGTTCCGGCCAGCTTAGCAGCTGCCGCCGCCCGTTCAGGCCGCCGCCGATTCTGTTTGGACTCTAGCCGACGCTAGGGTGCTGTCTACTTGAAACACCACCGAATCTCCTTCATTGCTGCTGTTTCGCAGCAGTTTCAATGGCTGCCGCCGTTCTGCCGCCAGAAACAGCCACCAGAAATAGATCAGTCCGATTTAGGGTTTAAGTCTGAATTTTCAGCCGTCGTTTTTTGGGAATCCAGTCAATCAGCAGCAGATTAAGGTCTAATTGGACAGAGTAGGGTTCAATTGGGCAGATTAGGGCTCGATTTGGCAGATTAGGGTTTCAGCAGATTTTCGGGATTTGAGACTTTTTTTTTGTAATCAGATTTTTTTGTTTAGTCATTCTAATGGCAGAAGACGGAAATATTACAATTGAAAAGTTTAATGGGAAAAATTTCAGTTGGTGGAAGATGCAAGTAGAAGATTTACTAGTTCAGAAGGAATTAGACGTGTTATTGTCGGGTGAAAGATCGGAGAGTATAAAACCAGACGAATGGGAAACTTTGGATAAGAAAGCTAAGGCAGTTATTCGGCTGACATTATCTAAGGATGTTGCGTTTAACATTCTGAAAGAGAAAACAACTAAGGAAATCATGGATGCGTTGTCTAATATGTACGAGAAGCCTTCGGCAGCAAATAAAGTTTTCTTGATTCGAGATTTGGTGAATACGAGAATGAAGGAGGGAAGTTTAGTAACAACACATCAATAATATGAATTCGATTTTGTCTAGACTTGAGTTAGTGCAGATAAAATTCGATGATGAGGTCTTTTGCTACTGTTATCTTCATTACCTGACAGTTGGTCCGGAACTGTTACAGCCGTTACAAGTTCAGCAGGATCCAAAAAGCTCACTTTTGAAGGGATTCGAGATTTAATTCTAGGCGAAGCCGTCAGACGAAAGAATTCTATCGAATCATCGAGTGACTTGTTGAATGTAGGTAGAGGAAGGAGTAATAACAAAGGTAGTAGAAGCGGAAACAGGAAAAGGAGTCAATCTAAGGCTCGTAATGATGTGACTGGTTGGAACTGTAAAGAGGTCAGTCATTTTAGGAATCAATGTCCGAATGAAAAGAAAGAGGTGAATACTACTTTTGCTTCAGATGATGAAGCAGATTGAAGCAGATGCTTTAATCTGTAGTGTAGAAGGTAGTGTGGATTCCTGGGTAATGGATTCTGGTGCTTCGTTTCATGCTACCCACGACAGTGAGACGTTGAAGAATCTTAAAATAGGGGACTTCGGAAAGGTTAAGCTGGCAAATGATGATATACTTGATATTACGGGCATAGGAGATGTTGATTTGGTAATTTCAGCCGGTACTACTTGGACTTTGAGAGACGTGAGGGTTATTCCAAGCTTGAAGAAGAGTTTAATTTCAGTTCGGCAGTTGGATGACCAGGGGGACGAAGTTAAGTTCAAGAATGGGCAGTGGAAAGTTGTTAAAGGTAATCTCGTGATAGCTCGTGGACACAAGAGAGGTTCGTTATACTTTGTTAGCTTAGCATCAGAAGATCAGAAGTCTGGTCCACATAATCTCGTGGGCAGAAGAGGGTTTGCTTTGCAAGAGAGAAACCTAGATCCAATGTGAAGATTCAGGATGAACAAGTTCGAAAGGTTAGTTTAGTCAAGGGACAACGTGACAGTGGGAGCATTGGCAGTTGATAGTCAAAGCTTCAGTTGCAGCTTCCAGACGACAGACGACAGTGGGTTGTAAAAACCAGGATTTTGATAAAATCTCTCCAGATGATTTCTTGCTTATAAAGGAGAGTGTTTATTCTCAGGATTTCTCAGGATCTGGCAGTTCATTCAGTGGGAGCCGGTAGAGACAGAAAAAAAGTCAGGGGCAGAAATAGCTGTGACTGATGAGCTGAGCAGGCCTTCAAGTGAACTGATGAGAAGGCCCGGGGCAACTAGGGCGCATTGAAGAACAGGGTGAGTTCTTATTACAGATGTACAGAAGAGATTGAAGATGGTGCAGTTCGAGGTCCGAAGACACCAAGTGGGAGATTATTGGTTATTGTTGTCTACGGCCCAGCCCTCTAAAAAGCTACAGACTTCCAGCAGCAGATTCTAAAAATTTTAAAAACAGAAGGCCTTGATGGCAGCAGCCTCATTACTTAGGCCCGGTTCTGTTTTAAGATGACTTGGGGAACAAGTTTTATACCCTAATTCTAGCCTATATAAACACATCTCTTGTACATGTATTTGTGTGAAAAGAAATAGAAAACCTCTTTGCCCGCCTGCGGATTAGTTCACACAGTTTAGTGTGTGATACCACATTAAATCTCTCGTGTCCTTCTTTCTTGTTATATCCTGGTTCTTATGTGTGTGCAGTTTTATTCCTAACAAAAGCAAGGCTACCAAGTACCACTTTTACAAGCGTAAGCCAACCTCCATAAAAAAGGTTAGTTGCTTGCCATGATGAGAGTCTTTTGTTAAATTTGTCAATAACAAGCATGTTGTAACCAATAGAAATCCCTATGTAAGTACAAGGGATGCATTACCAAAAAGTAATGTGGCAAGTCTATCCACATCAAGGCCCAAGACATTCACCTCAAGAATTTTGTTTTTATTAAGGTTGATTTTCGACCTGGATGCCAAGTAGAAACATCTGAGTATCCAAAAAATGTTTTGAGCATTCAGGAGGGATCACTCACCAAGAATCATCATATTGGGGATGTTATATATCCACTTCGTCCTTCCCAACTTTAATACCATGAAACATTTGTTGACTTTTGGCTTCGTTTAGGACCACATTCATAGTTGTCGACTCGTAACTTTTGACTCGACTCGAAAAGATGATTTTTGACTCGTGACTCGAAACGTGACTCGACTCGTAAGAGTCAGGACATTTTTATATACTACATAATATTGTATAGTTATATATATGTGACGTATTTATAAACAAAATATAAGTTGATTATCGTAATACATTACCAAAATATTACATATTCGATACTTTTGAGTCATAAATTTATAGTTTATCTTCAAATTCGTACTAAATGAATAAAAATACATATATAACATACAAAATAATATAACCATAAATATGATATATAATATATAACCATATTATCAAACTACAACAATCATAAGTTTGCGACTCGTATTGACTCGTTTTAAATTCACACCGCGACTCGTAAGAGTCGGGAGAAAAAAGAGTCACTCTGCGAGTTGCCTCGTTTTGGGTGTAAATCGACTCGACTCGTGACTCGTAAGAGTCTACCAACAATGACCACATTAAGAGCTTCCATTCCAAAGTTGAAAAGGATGGGGATAGCAGTTAACTAAATCGAGGCAAAGCCCGAGTTTAGGCATCCAAAAATCCAAAATCTCCATTTGGAGGAAAAACCCATTTGATCCACAATGGAGTCAAGGAAGCCTCAATCTAGAGTATTAAAGGCTTATTTGAAATCCACCATAAAAAGAAAAGGTTTAGAGTGCTTGAGTTTGGCCCAAGATATTATTTTATTGACCAAGAAGGGGCCATCAATGATTTGCCGCCTTTAATAAAGGCGGTTTGGACAACGAATGTGATGACAAGTTGCAATTGGTTGGAAAAATTTTTTAGCAATAATATTGTATTGGCAACCTTTAAGGCTAATAGGTCGGTGAACTTTGATTGAAAGGGGGTCATTTATTTTGGGGATTGGGGCTATAAAAGATGAGTTGCAACCTTTAGGAATGAAAACCTTACAATCAAAATCATTAACATAGCTAGCAATGTCATCTCGAAGAATGTCCTAATAGGCTATAATGAATTTGAAAGTAAAGCCATTTGGTGCCGGGGCTTTCTCACCTCCACAATTCCAAACCTCATTTGAGACTAGTGTGATTACATCTAGGAGTCTCTGTAGAGTTGACATTGTCAACCCATATACCTAGCTTATTTATATTTTACCGTCAAGGGTCAAATGGGTGAACTCAAAAACTTCGTTTAAATAGAATAGGTCAAAATGGGTTGTACTGGCTTTAAATGACCTGAAGTGTATTTAAATGCATATTTGCTTTTTAATGCGATTCATTAAAACATTAGTTATTTTAATTTAATGTACATAATCATAGTTACAGTACTTCTTCATATAAAGTAAATAATGGGACTAAAGCTTTTGTGATAATCTGAGCCAACGTGTATCAAGGATTACCCATTATTGCCAGAACCATACCGAACTGATACCACCCTGCCCAGCCCACCTGTTTTCTTATGGATCAGACAGAGTTGTTTTGCTTTTTGATAGTCCTTTATCCGTTTTCTTTCCTGTGAGAAGAGAGCTTAGAGAAGATGCTCATGCATATTTAGTGAAACTTTTCCGACCGAGTAAAGGTTTATCTACTTATTAGCCGATTAACTTTAGCTGTTATCTCTTAACAAGGCCGCACTTTCGATTTGAGTTCTGCATATGTTGTATTTCAATAGTTTTTTGGCATCTTGTCATTATGTTCTGATTTTTGCGTGTGTTAAGAACAGCT
Organism: Erigeron breviscapus; assembly: GCA_034093135.1. Classification (NCBI taxonomy): domain Eukaryota; kingdom Viridiplantae; phylum Streptophyta; class Magnoliopsida; order Asterales; family Asteraceae; genus Erigeron; species Erigeron breviscapus. The sequence continues at coordinate 110,790,972 of CM067169.1, read as the reverse complement.
TGTGGAGCACTTTTTCCAGTCAGTTGTCAATACATCTGGAATGACCCTTCACATCCGCCAGGTAAATTCTAATGTTGCATCAGCATTGTATTATATATCACTTAGGTAACTTCAAACACCTAGGTTCGCAGTAAAATGCGTATATTACTTTATGAAGAGGCATATACTGGAAATTAAAGGTCGAAAGTTCTACCCATTTATTTTCTAATTGGTCAAAACGGTAAAAAAGGAAAGTCTTGTAAGGAACCAGATTTTAGTAGATCAAAAGTCTTCAAAAATATGTTTTGTTCGATTTATGTGTTTTTTAAAAGGTGTGAATTACTTGCGATTCGTGAATGTTGGGAGGTCTAGCATACCATGCTAGAGAGTCCTCTCGATGAGAAGATCCCCGTTTCAACCCTCTAGGAAGTAATCCCTACCTTGCCAAAACTCGAACCTGAGACCTTGGAGGGTAAAACTCCCCCCTGCCCACCCTAAGTCAAACCAGTTGCCAATACACCTGAGTGAATTGGTTGTTCACTTAGGACCCCCCTAAGTCCTAAATCAAACTTGGGTATTTATTGAAGTGATCCAATGCTTATAATTATAAATTCAACAGCCTATTATTTATGAGAGGAAGGAGTTTAACTTTGGACTAGATGTACTTTAGTGTTCATCACTCCAGCCTTGCTGGTTCTGTAAAATAAGTTGATGCTCAACCTGCCCATTTTGCCATCTATTCTGGAAAAGCATACCAATTAACTGAATTTTACTTTGTTGATTAGTTAGTTGTTACCGAGCTTTTATTAACTGAAATATCTATTAGACTCTTTACTAGTCTTTATTCAGCATTTTTTTTTATCATACGAGTGCAGCTTGCTGGGAAAAATTCTCACCATATTATTGAGGCAACATTCAAGGCATTTGCAAGGGCTCTTAGACAAGCAACAGAATATGACCAACGTCGTCGTGGGACTATCCCTAGGTTTGTTTCCGTGCTATTAATTCTTTACAGTAGGCTGTTTTTGTCTAATCTGGATCATCTTTCTACATACTCTTCTTCTTTTATCTTTGAATTCTACTATTATGTGATTGTTTATGTACAACGTTACTCTCCAAAGGAACTCACTTCTTATGTTGTTTTTACATGTGCACAGCTCAAAAGGGGTGTTGTCCCGTTCATGATGCACTTTAGCAAGAAATAGCAAATCGTGGATCATGGTAAATAGAATGAGAGTTTTTTTTTTCTTTCACATTAAAACCTCTATGTGTGCTTGACAAAGCCAGAAGCTGTTGAAATGTGCAGGAAATCGTGATGTTACTCACTTTTGCGGTTGATTCACTTTACTTATGTCATGTAGAAGAGAACATTGTTGTACATCACATGGAAGTGATTTCATCCTTTCAAAACATGGCCTTATTATACAACATCGATGAAGATGTCTATCTATCTTCATGAGGCTTTGTGGAGATGTTAATGTAATGAGACTAAAACATGATGTTCAAATCCTCATGTGTTGAACTCGATGAGTTCATGTGGCGTCGACTCGTTTATTCCATGAAAGTTGCCATGTTTTGATGTTAATTTAGTGTGCTTTTTAGTTTTTCATCCCCACTATAATAACCATCTAGCGATGTTGTTACGTTTGATTAATAATATTGACCTTAATTCATAGAATTCTTGTGTTTTTTTATTTGTTATTCCAACTTTAAAAATTTTATAATTGGTGAACAATAATTAAGCTACGGGCTACGGAGTATTTGACTACTATTTGTAAATCCTCATTTTACACATTATTTTTTAGTTTTATCTAAGCTACTTATTGATTAATTCAATAAATTTCTAAATATTAAATTAGATATATTTAAACGCAAAATATTAGTTAGAAAACCAAATTTGGCAAAATATTCAATTCATACATTGGAATAAAAACCAAATTTAATGTGAAAGAAAATCTTAGGCGCGTTTGGTTCACAGATTCTGATGGAATCTAATGGAATTGGAATTGAATTCCATTCCGTAGTACGTTTGGTTGTCAAAAGATGATGGAATTTCATTTCATTGGAATGTAAACATTCCATCATTTGATGGAATCTACATTCCTTGGGGTTATTGGATGGAATTTCATTCCTTCCTTCTCTTGAATTATAAGAAAACAAAAAACATTCCATCAAATTCCATTCCTTCGGAATCTAATTCCATTGAAAGATTTCATTCCTTACAAAAACATTCTGTGAACCAAACATGTTACATCAGATTCCATTTGTTGCATACATTAAAGAAATCAAGTTTTCCAATTTAACATATGCCCTATGAGTCTATGACATAAGGCCAAATCAACAACGATACCAATTTACAAGTAAATAATATCAAGTTCATTTCTGATCCATATTGTAACCTAAGGCTAAATCGTGATATGTATATGTGTGAGAGAGAGAAAGGGAGAAAGGGAAATCTATATATCAAAGGTTTTAAAGGTTAGTTACAAATGAAAGGAGAGGGGGTTTATATAGGCTTGACATTTGCATTAAACCCCCTCCCTAATTACAAACTAGTCCTTGTCTAATTACATTAACAACCTTGCACATAAACAAGATTAGACACAAGGACAATTCTATATACATCATTACAAAACTTGCACTAACAAAATAATTAAAGCTAACAATCTCCCACTTTAGTGCAGTTTTGTGAAGGTTCATCGTCTAGTCCTTTTCTTCTTTCTTTGTCTTCTGTTTCTTTTCTTGGTTGACGATTTGGGTTTGTCTTGATGAGTCCTTTGATCATTGAAGGCCCTTATCTTGTATTCACTGAACTTCTCTTTCCAGAGGCGCTTGGGAATGAAATGAAATTTCGGATCAGATGGTCGGTTGGGGGTTCTATGATATGGATCTTTAAATAAACGTGATGAGCCCATTTGTTGAAAATCTTCAATGTTGAGTAGACTTTGTAGCTTTCTCTTTGAAGACGAAGACTTGGGTTTCTTGTAGAATGCGGAAGCTTGGTATGAAGTGGGAAGCATGTCTTGGTTCTTACTTTACAGTCTTTTATCATTTGTCTTTTGCTCCCCCTCAAACACACAATTTTCTCAACAACAAACAATTAATCCAAACATTGAATTTTCCTTTAAGCTCCCCCTCAAATTGAGCATAATCTACAGAGCAAATAATCAAACTATGCATTGTGCTCCCCCTCAAAAAGATAATCAATCTTTAGACTCTTCTCCCCCTCATGATGAACATGTGTACCGTGTTCATCATGCACAATGATTGATGACAATAACGGTAATGAAAGGTATAACTATGAAGTAACGTCTCAATTACACATGTTTTGAACGGGTTGTACACTGAAATGTGTACAAGCCAAATCACAACCACCTACTTGGATCCAGACGTTGAAACCCATGTAAGGGTGGGTCCAACTGGATATTTGAAGAGAGAAGTAGAAGGTTGTGTATAGTAAAACACTTTTTGCACACAAGGGTGAATGACTAGTGGTGCTAACTTAAACAGCTCAGAGAGAGAGAGTATTTAATGGGAGTGCTTTTAGGTTTTGGTTTGGGTTTAGTATGAGAGAACCAGCCATATTGATCTCTATAACGAATGATTCCGGTGGTGGAATCCTTGAATATCTGGCAATGGCTATTTATAGGCTTGAAGGGAGACCCGGTCTTGCGAGGTGTGTAATATGGGTTCATTTGTTTGAGGGTTTGATGAGGTTTAGGTAGAAGGATTTTGGTTTTGGTGGAATGAGGGTCTTTGGAGAATTTGGGAGTGGTATGAGCTGGTTTGAAAGATGGTTGTGGGTGTTTATTGTTTTGGTGAGATGGTTTGGTGTTGTGAGGATTTGTTTTGGTTTTGAAGGAAGGGTGTTGCTTGGTATTGGTTGATAAAGTTGGGTGATTGTGGTTTGGTTGGGCATTTGAAGGAATGGTTTTTGTTTTAGTTGGAGATGGAGTGGTTTGGTTAAGAAGAGGTGATTTTGGAGCACGAGTTAAAGGAGGATTCACTTGATTTGACTTGGTTGCAAGTTGAGTCTCCAATGACAAGGAATGAACTTGAAGTTGTTGGATTAACTTCAAACATGTTTGCTCATTATTTTTCGAAGAAGTGGACTTGTTTTGCAAATCACGATTGAGCTTAGAAAGTTGTTGTTGCAAAACAAGTTCTTTAACTTGGGTTTCGAGGATGGTTTCAATGAGCTCTTTGTAAGAAATATCCAACTCATTGGTTAAATTGATAATCTTTTGACTGCAAATGATCATTGTCTTTTTGAAGACTTTCCATGTTTGGCAAAATGAGATCATTAGCAGATTTGAGCTCTTTGTTCTCAGATTTGATTCGATCAACTTCAGATTGAAGACTTTCCATGGCGGACAAACTGAAATTATTAGCAGATTTGAGCTCTTTTTTCTCAGATTTGAGTTGCTTAATTTCAAGTTGAAAACTGTTGTGTTGTGTCATGATTGTCTTAAATATTTCCACATTGACTTGTTTTTCCTCAAAAATAACCACTCCACATGAAAACGAACTGGTACAACACATACAAATGTGATTATCATGACGACGTATTTCTTCCCAACTTGGCTGTTCACCCATTAAAAAGTCTAACACCGTCTCAACAAACTCATTCGGTATAATAGTTGACATTTTACAGGGTTTCGGAATTGTAGTACTAATACAGGGTTTCAGAAATTTAGTACTAAAACCGGTTTTCAGAAAATGTGTACTAAATCCGGTTTTCAGAAAATGTATACAAAATCCGGGTTTCACAAAATGTGTTCTAAATCCGGGTTTCAGAAAATATGTTTAAATCCGGTATTCGTCTCGAAACTTGGACAGAGTAAGTTTTCACAAAGTTGAAGAAATTAAGAACTAATACCGGTTTTGGGGTAAACCATGTATTAAAATATAATAAAACCGGTTTTGAGGAGTAATTCTATACAAATACCGGTATTGGTAAAATGTATGGAAAATCCGGTTTTCGAGGGAAACAATGGGCAGAATTTCGACTTGAGAAATGAAGAAATTAAGAACAAATACCGGTTTTGGTGTAAACCAGGTATTTTCACACACAATATAACTTTAAGTCACAAAACTTCACTAAATCCGGTTTTCAGAAAAATATTCACAAAAACCGGGATTCATGAAATACTATACTAAATCCGGTTTTCGTGGGAAAAATTGGTTATTATCACGAGTTGGAAAATGAAGAAATTTAGTACAAATATCGGTTTTGGTGTAAACCAGATATGTTAGAATATAACAACGAAAATTGAAAATTTTATCAAAATGAAAACCGGAAGGAATACCGGTAGGAAAACCGGAAGGAAAGCCGGTTTTACAACAGAAATTCAAAGGAAATGAAAACCGGAAATGAAAACCGGATTTCAGATCAGAAAGCTAAAATTTCAATTTCAAGCCAAACGGTTTTGAATTGGGATTTGAAACTTCTTGAGGATGATTATAGGAAGGTAATGAGTGGAATAAAACTAAAAAGGAATAAACTTTAACATGTTAGGAGGGTAAAGATAGGATTTTTCGGTAAAGTTGGAAAAACACAATTTAGCACAAAATGAACAAAATCAAGCCATGGATCTAACACAAGATGTGATTTTGCTCTGATACCAAATGTAAACTAAGCTAAATCGTGATATGTATATGTGTGAGAGAGAGAAAGCTAGAGAGAGAAAGGGAGAAAGGGAAATCTATATATCAAAGGTTTTAAAGGTTAGTTACAAATGAAAGGAGAGAGGGTTTATATAGGCTTGACATTTGCATTAAACCCCCTCCCTAATTACAAACTAGTCCTTGTCTAATTACATTAACAACCTTGCACATAAACAAGATTAGACACAAGGACAATTCTATATACATCATTACAAAACTTGCACTAACAAAATAATTAAAGCTAACAACTATAATGTCATACAGGGGCTATAATAAATATATATACTTGTTATCAACTAATTAACTCTGTAATAGGTACATGATTGATTGTACTTGCTGCACACTTAGTGCTCGAAGAGAATTCACCTACAAGCCACTGATCATCCTTCTCGGTGAAAAACGCTGGCTCCTTAGGTTGAGGCACTGCACCTTCACCTCCCAACATCCGAATTACATTCGACATGTTTGGCCTTTCTCCAGGACTATGCTGAACACATAACAACCCAACTTCGATTGACCTTAAAACTTCGGGTGGATGACAGGATTCAACTAAACTTGTATCAATCATTTCCATTGACCTCCCTTGATTGTATAAGAGCCATGCCTGATTGAAATAGATGCATATATAGCTATATAATAAATAGATGGCCACATATTGAAGAATCAGAGTAGTTTGTAACTAGTGAATTAACTTACATGTCCGATAAGATTATTTTCGTTCTCAGGTTGGATTAATCCCCTATTTCTTTTCCCAGTCAAAATCTCCAGTACCAAAACACCAAAGCTAAATACATCTGATTTTATCGAGAAAACACCTTCTAGAGCATACTCTGGGGACATGTAACCACTGATCACATCGTAGAAAAGCTAGCTTATTATAAGAAATAACAAGTGATTATATTGAAAATAAATAGAATCGATCAATAGTTTGTTTCTATATGGCTTACTATGTGCCTACAACTCTTTCTGTGTTAGCTTGGGTCTCGTTTCCACCAAAACTTCTAGCAACGCCAAAGTCTGATATTTTTGGATTCATGTCCTCATCTAGTAGAATATTGCTAGCTTTAAGATCTCTATGGATGATTCTTAGTCGTGAATCTCGA
>CM067169.1:110593501-110783223 GCA_034093135.1 Erigeron breviscapus | reverse complement strand
TCGAGATTCACGACTAAGAATCATCCATAGAGATCTTAAAGCTAGCAATATTCTACTAGATGAGGACATGAATCCAAAAATATCAGACTTTGGCGTTGCTAGAAGTTTTGGTGGAAACGAGACCCAAGCTAACACAGAAAGAGTTGTAGGCACATAGTAAGCCATATAGAAACAAACTATTGATCGATTCTATTTATTTTCAATATAATCACTTGTTATTTCTTATAATAAGCTAGCTTTTCTACGATGTGATCAGTGGTTACATGTCCCCAGAGTATGCTCTAGAAGGTGTTTTCTCGATAAAATCAGATGTATTTAGCTTTGGTGTTTTGGTACTGGAGATTTTGACTGGGAAAAGAAATAGGGGATTAATCCAACCTGAGAACGAAAATAATCTTATCGGACATGTAAGTTAATTCACTAGTTACAAACTACTCTGATTCTTCAATATGTGGCCATCTATTTATTATATAGCTATATATGCATCTATTTCAATCAGGCATGGCTCTTATACAATCAAGGGAGGTCAATGGAAATGATTGATACAAGTTTAGTTGAATCCTGTCATCCACCCGAAGTTTTAAGGTCAATCGAAGTTGGGTTGTTATGTGTTCAGCATAGTCCTGGAGAAAGGCCAAACATGTCGAATGTAATTCGGATGTTGGGAGGTGAAGGTGCAGTGCCTCAACCTAAGGAGCCAGCGTTTTTCACCGAGAAGGATGATCAGTGGCTTGTAGGTGAATTCTCTTCGAGCACTAAGTGTGCAGCAAGTACAATCAATCATGTACCTATTACAGAGTTAATTAGTTGATAACAAGTATATATATTTATTATAGCCCCTGTATGACATTATAGTTTCAATTGATACTAATATGGATCAGAAATGAACTTGATATTATTTACTTGTAAATTGGTATCGTTGTTGATTTGGCCTTATGTCATAGACTCATAGGGCATATGTTAAATTGGAAAACTTGATTTCTTTAATGTATGCAACAAATGGAATCTGATGTAACATGTTTGGTTCACAGAATGTTTTTGTAAGGAATGAAATCTTTCAATGGAATTAGATTCCGAAGGAATGGAATTTGATGGAATGTTTTTTGTTTTCTTATAATTCAAGAGAAGGAAGGAATGAAATTCCATCCAATAACCCCAAGGAATGTAGATTCCATCAAATGATGGAATGTTTACATTCCAATGAAATGAAATTCTATCATCTTTTGACAACCAAACGTACTACGGAATGGAATTCAATTCCAATTCCATTAGATTCCATCAGAATCTGTGAACCAAACGCGCCTAAGATTTTCTTTCACATTAAATTTGGTTTTTATTCCAATGTATGAATTGAATATTTTGCCAAATTTGGTTTTCTAACTAATATTTTGCGTTTAAATATATCTAATTTAATATTTAGAAATTTATTGAATTAATCAATAAGTAGCTTAGATAAAACTAAAAAATAATGTGTAAAATGAGGATTTACAAATAGTAGTCAAATACTCCGTAGCCCGTAGCTTAATTATTGTTCACCAATTATAAAATTTTTAAAGTTGGAATAACAAATAAAAAAACACAAGAATTCTATGAATTAAGGTCAATATTATTAATCAAACGTAACAACATCGCTAGATGGTTATTATAGTGGGGATGAAAAACTAAAAAGCACACTAAATTAACATCAAAACATGGCAACTTTCATGGAATAAACGAGTCGACGCCACATGAACTCATCGAGTTCAACACATGAGGATTTGAACATCATGTTTTAGTCTCATTACATTAACATCTCCACAAAGCCTCATGAAGATAGATAGACATCTTCATCGATGTTGTATAATAAGGCCATGTTTTGAAAGGATGAAATCACTTCCATGTGATGTACAACAATGTTCTCTTCTACATGACATAAGTAAAGTGAATCAACCGCAAAAGTGAGTAACATCACGATTTCCTGCACATTTCAACAGCTTCTGGCTTTGTCAAGCACACATAGAGGTTTTAATGTGAAAGAAAAAAAAAACTCTCATTCTATTTACCATGATCCACGATTTGCTATTTCTTGCTAAAGTGCATCATGAACGGGACAACACCCCTTTTGAGCTGTGCACATGTAAAAACAACATAAGAAGTGAGTTCCTTTGGAGAGTAACGTTGTACATAAACAATCACATAATAGTAGAATTCAAAGATAAAAGAAGAAGAGTATGTAGAAAGATGATCCAGATTAGACAAAAACAGCCTACTGTAAAGAATTAATAGCACGGAAACAAACCTAGGGATAGTCCCACGACGACGTTGGTCATATTCTGTTGCTTGTCTAAGAGCCCTTGCAAATGCCTTGAATGTTGCCTCAATAATATGGTGAGAATTTTTCCCAGCAAGCTGCACTCGTATGATAAAAAAAAATGCTGAATAAAGACTAGTAAAGAGTCTAATAGATATTTCAGTTAATAAAAGCTCGGTAACAACTAACTAATCAACAAAGTAAAATTCAGTTAATTGGTATGCTTTTCCAGAATAGATGGCAAAATGGGCAGGTTGAGCATCAACTTATTTTACAGAACCAGCAAGGCTGGAGTGATGAACACTAAAGTACATCTAGTCCAAAGTTAAACTCCTTCCTCTCATAAATAATAGGCTGTTGAATTTATAATTATAAGCATTGGATCACTTCAATAAATACCCAAGTTTGATTTAGGACTTAGGGGGGTCCTAAGTGAACAACCAATTCACTCAGGTGTATTGGCAACTGGTTTGACTTAGGGTGGGCAGGGGGGAGTTTTACCCTCCAAGGTCTCAGGTTCGAGTTTTGGCAAGGTAGGGATTACTTCCTAGAGGGTTGAAACGGGGATCTTCTCATCGAGAGGATTCTCTAGCATGGTATGCTAGACCTCCCAACATTCACGAATCGCAAGTAATTCACACCTTTTAAAAAACACATAAATCGAACAAAACATATTTTTGAAGACTTTTGATCTACTAAAATCTGGTTCCTTACAAGACTTTCCTTTTTTACCGTTTTGACCAATTAGAAAATAAATGGGTAGAACTTTCGACCTTTAATTTCCAGTATATGCCTCTTCATAAAGTAATATACGCATTTTACTGCGAACCTAGGTGTTTGAAGTTACCTAAGTGATATATAATACAATGCTGATGCAACATTAGAATTTACCTGGCGGATGTGAAGGGTCATTCCAGATGTATTGACAACTGACTGGAAAAAGTGCTCCACAAGCTGTTCTTAACACACGCAAAAATCAGAACATAATGACAAGATGCCAAAAAACTATTGAAATACAACATGTGCAGAACAACTCAAATCGAAAGTGCGGCCTTGTTAAGAGATAACAGCTAAAGTTAATCGGCTAATAAGTAGATAAACCTTTACTCGGTCGGAAAAGTTTCACTAAATATGCATGAGCATCTTCTCTAAGCTCTCTTCTCACAGGAAAGAAAACGGATAAAGGACTATCAAAAAGCAAAACAACTCTGTCTGATCCATAAGAAAACAGGTGGGCTGGGCAGGGTGGTATCAGTTCGGTATGGTTCTGGCAATAATGGGTAATCCTTGATACACGTTGGCTCAGATTATCACAAAAGCTTTAGTCCCATTATTTACTTTATATGAAGAAGTACTGTAACTATGATTATGTACATTAAATTAAAATAACTAATGTTTTAATGAATCGCATTAAAAAGCAAATATGCATTTAAATACACTTCAGGTCATTTAAAGCCAGTACAACCCATTTTGACCTATTCTATTTAAACGAAGTTTTTGAGTTCACCCATTTGACCCTTGACGGTAAAATATAAATAAGCTAGGTATATGGGTTGACAATGTCAACTCTACAGAGACTCCTAGATGTAATCACACTAGTCTCAAATGAGGTTTGGAATTGTGGAGGTGAGAAAGCCCCGGCACCAAATGGCTTTACTTTCAAATTCATTATAGCCTATTAGGACATTCTTCGAGATGACATTGCTAGCTATGTTAATGATTTTGATTGTAAGGTTTTCATTCCTAAAGGTTGCAACTCATCTTTTATAGCCCCAATCCCCAAAATAAATGACCCCCTTTCAATCAAAGTTCACCGACCTATTAGCCTTAAAGGTTGCCAATACAATATTATTGCTAAAAATTTTTCCAACCAATTGCAACTTGTCATCACATTCGTTGTCCAAACCGCCTTTATTAAAGGCGGCAAATCATTGATGGCCCCTTCTTGGTCAATAAAATAATATCTTGGGCCAAACTCAAGCACTCTAAACCTTTTCTTTTTATGGTGGATTTCAAATAAGCCTTTAATACTCTAGATTGAGGCTTCCTTGACTCCATTGTGGATCAAATGGGTTTTTCCTCCAAATGGAGATTTTGGATTTTTGGATGCCTAAACTCGGGCTTTGCCTCGATTTAGTTAACTGCTATCCCCATCCTTTTCAACTTTGGAATGGAAGCTCTTAATGTGGTCATTGTTGGTAGACTCTTACGAGTCACGAGTCGAGTCGATTTACACCCAAAACGAGGCAACTCGCAGAGTGACTCTTTTTTCTCCCGACTCTTACGAGTCGCGGTGTGAATTTAAAACGAGTCAATACGAGTCGCAAACTTATGATTGTTGTAGTTTGATAATATGGTTATATATTATATATCATATTTATGGTTATATTATTTTGTATGTTATATATGTATTTTTGATTCATTTAGTACGAATTTGAAGATAAACTATAAATTTATGACTCAAAAGTATCGAATATGTAATATTTTGGTAATGTATTACGATAATCAACTTATATTTTGTTTATAAATACGTCACATATATATAACTATACAATATTATGTAGTATATAAAAATGTCCTGACTCTTACGAGTCGAGTCACGTTTCGAGTCACGAGTCAAAAATCATCTTTTCGAGTCGAGTCAAAAGTTACGAGTCGACAACTATGAATGTGGTCCTAAACGAAGCCAAAAGTCAACAAATGTTTCATGGTATTAAAGTTGGGAAGGACGAAGTGGATATATAACATCCCCAATATGATGATTCTTGGTGAGTGATCCCTCCTGAATGCTCAAAACATTTTTTGGATACTCAGATGTTTCTACTTGGCATCCAGGTCGAAAATCAACCTTAATAAAAACAAAATTCTTGAGGTGAATGTCTTGGGCCTTGATGTGGATAGACTTGCCACATTGGTTTTTTGTAATGCATCCCTTGTACTTACATAGGGATTTCTATTGGTTACAACATGCTTGTTATTGACAAATTTAACAAAAGACTCTCATCATGGCAAGCAACTAACCTTTTTTATGGAGGTTGGCTTACGCTTGTAAAAGTGGTACTTGGTAGCCTTGCTTTTGTTAGGAATAAAACTGCACACACATAAGAACCAGGATATAACAAGAAAGAAGGACACGAGAGATTTAATGTGGTATCACACACTAAACTGTGTGAACTAATCCGCAGGCGGGCAAAGAGGTTTTCTATTTCTTTTCACACAAATACATGTACAAGAGATGTGTTTATATAGGCTAGAATTAGGGTATAAAACTTGTTCCCCAAGTCATCTTAAAACAGAACCGGGCCTAAGTAATGAGGCTGCTGCCATCAAGGCCTTCTGTTTTTAAAATTTTTAGAATCTGCTGCTGGAAGTCTGTAGCTTTTTAGAGGGCTGGGCCGTAGACAACAATAACCAATAATCTCCCACTTGGTGTCTTCGGACCTCGAAGTGCACCATCTTCAATCTCTTCTGTACATCTGTAATAAGAACTCACCCTGTTCTTCAATGCGCCCTAGTTGCCCCCGGGCCTTCTCATCAGTTCACTTGAAGGCCTGCTCAGCTCATCAGTCACGGCTATTTCTGCCCCTGACTTTTTTTCTGTCTCTACCGGCTCCCACTGAATGAACTGCCAGATCCTGAGAAATCCTGAGAATAAACACTCTCCTTTATAAGCAAGAAATCATCTGGAGAGATTTTATCAGGCAAATCCTGGTTTTTACAACCCACTGTCGTCTGTCGTCTGGAAGCTGCAACTGAAGCTTTGACTATCAACTGCCAATGCTCCCACTGTCACGTTGTCCCTTGACTAAACTAACCTTTCGAACTTGTTCATCCTGAATCTTCACATTGGATCTAGGTTTCTCTCTTGCAAAGCAAACCCTCTTCTGCCCACGAGATTATGTGGACCAGACTCTGATCTTCTGATGCTAAGCTAACAAAGTATAACGAACCTCTCTTGTGTCCACGAGCTATCACGAGATTACCTTTAACAACGTTCCACTGCCCATTCTTGAACTTAACTTCGTCCCCCTGGTCATCCAACTGCCGAACTGAAATTAAACTCTTCTTCAAGCTTGGAATAACCCTCACGTCTCTCAAAGTCCAAGTAGTACCGGCTGAAATTACCAAATCAACATCTCCTATGCCCGTAATATCAAGTATATCATCATTTGCCAGCTTAACCTTTCCGAAGTCCCCTATTTTAAGATTCTTCAACGTCTCACTGTCGTGGGTAGCATGAAACGAAGCACCAGAATCCATTACCCAGGAATCCACACTACCTTCTACACTACAGATTAAAGCATCTGCTTCATCATCTGCTTCATCATCTGAAGCAAAAGTAGTATTCACCTCTTTCTTTTCATTCGGACATTGATTCCTAAAATGACTGACCTCTTTACAGTTCCAACAAGTCACATCATTACGAGCCTTAGATTGACTCCTTTTCCTGTTTCCGCTTCTACTACCTCTGTTATTACTCCTTCCTCTACCTACATTCAACAAGTCACTCGATGATTCGATAGAATTCTTTCGTCTGACGGCTTCGCCTAGAATTAAATCTCGAATCCCTTCAAAAGTGAGCTTTTTGGATCCTGCTGAACTTGTAACGGCTGTAACAGTTCCGGACCAACTGTCAGGTAATGAAGATAACAGTAGCAAAAGACCTCATCATCGAATTTTATCTGCACTAACTCAAGTCTAGACAAAATCGAATTCATATTATTGATGTGTTGTTACTAAACTTCCCTCCTTCATTCTCGTATTCACCAAATCTCGAATCAAGAAAACTTTATTTGCTGCCGAAGGCTTCTCGTACATATTAGACAACGCATCCATGATTTCCTTAGTTGTTTTCTCTTTCAGAATGTTAAACGCAACATCCTTAGATAATGTCAGCCGAATAACTGCCTTAGCTTTCTTATCCAAAGTTTCCCATTCGTCTGGTTTTATACTCTCCGATCTTTCACCCGACAATAACACGTCTAATTCCTTCTGAACTAGTAAATCTTCTACTTGCATCTTCCACCAACTGAAATTTTTCCCATTAAACTTTTCAATTGTAATATTTCCGTCTTCTGCCATTAGAATGACTAAACAAAAAAATCTGATTACAAAAAAAAAGTCTCAAATCCCGAAAATCTGCTGAAACCCTAATCTGCCAAATCGAGCCCTAATCTGCCCAATTGAACCCTACTCTGTCCAATTAGACCTTAATCTGCTGCTGATTGACTGGATTCCCAAAAAACGACGGCTGAAAATTCAGACTTAAACCCTAAATCGGACTGATCTATTTCTGGTGGCTGTTTCTGGCGGCAGAACGGCGGCAGCCATTGAAACTGCTGCGAAACAGCAGCAATGAAGGAGATTCGGTGGTGTTTCAAGTAGACAGCACCCTAGCGTCGGCTAGAGTCCAAACAGAATCGGCGGCGGCCTGAACGGGCGGCGGCAGCTGCTAAGCTGGCCGGAACCCTAATCTGGGTGACGGCTGGATGGTGGCTAGTCGGTGGTTGTGTGATCTGTATGAAACCTAGCTCTGATACCACTTGTTAGGAATAAAACTGCACACACACAAGAACCAGAATATAACAAGAAAGAAAGAATATAACAAGAAAGAAGGACAGGAGAGATTTAACGTGGTATCTCACACTAAACTGTGTGAACTAATCCACGGGGGGCAAAGAGGTTTTCTATTTCTTTTCACACAAATACATGTACAAGAGATGTGTTTATATAGGCTAGAATTAGGGTATAAAACTTGTTCCCCAAGTCATCTTAAAACAGAACCGGGCCTAAGTAATGAGGCCTGCTGCCATCAAGGCCTTCTGAATCTGCTGCTGGAAGTCTGTAGCCTTTTAAAGGGCTGGGCCGTAGACAACAATAACCAACAGCTTTAACAAGTCCAAAAAAGCCAAAAATCATCATGGACAACATCAAACTCTTCTCTCACAATTGGATCACAAAAAGGAATAATCATGGCAAAACTAGTTGGCTTGATTGGATTTTAAATCCTAGTTCTTGTTTCATTGTATCGATGTAACTATGTAACCCTTTCTTAGCAATTTGCTAGTATAAATATATTATCTTGTTAAAAAAAATCACACTAGTTTCACACTTTCACAGCTCATCACTGGATGCATCCGACTAAAAGAACATTCCAGTTACATAGAAATGCTATGTCTAGCAAATATACTTAATAAATACATTGGGGGATGGGAATATAAGGTTGCCCGGCATCTAAGCTTAGGTGTGGAACACTCACATACTAAAACATGGAGGCCTAATCATTTATTCCACATACAAAATATATTAAAAAAACTTGTGTGTGATGGGAAAATCGAATATGCAGTTGACTGCAAAGTTCATAGATGCAGTCACACACACATATCATATAAATGATTGATATATTACAAAAATGCCCCCCTGATTTTCAAGGTAACTTCATCAAAAAATGATGCAGTTAACTGCATCAAGCTAAGCCCTATATATATATATATATATATATATATAACACCAATATAATAATACCAAGTCTGGTTGTCTTAGGAATATAATGTTGAGAACTGAACCACGTGTACCTGTGTGTCATATGTTCCGACTCTCTCAGTGGGAATTTGCAAGTCATAGCTTAAGTGCGGCCGTCCAGATAAATCCTACAAATGATATAACAGTAAGCATCACTATATAAACTTGAGCAGCCGATAAGATTAGAGATAAATGAAGCAACAAAGAGGCATAGATACATAGAGTCACTTTTCTGGATGAACTAGTAATTAATATACAGTAATCCACTTTATCTTCCCGGTTACAGGCCGTATAATGTACTTTAGTTCATGATACACAACTCAACAAAATTCATTTGACATTTATCCTAATACTTGCATGTTATCAGATACAAGGATTAGAAACCAGTAACATATCCCTCCTAAAGCCGTAACCCTAATCTATACTATATTATAAAGCAAATTCCCTTTCAACTTTCAACTTTTCAACATTCAACATTCATCTCAACCACTCATTTTTTCTCTCTCCTCAAATCTCAACCACTCATTTTTTCTCTCTCCTCCATAAATCATTTTATTCCTCTAATTCATTCAAAATCTTTTATCTCAAAAACCGTACATCGATAAATTATAAAAATTATATGGGTGTTCTTAAATTTCATGCTCTTTCATTAGAGATGTCATTCGATATACTTTCGACGAATTTTTAAATCCGAGGGCGGAGCCCGTACGGCTAAGGCATTTGGTTATGACACTTTATGACATATCATCTCCTATAACATATCACACTCTATGACCTATCACCCTCACTATCTTACCGCCGCAACGCGCGGGTACTTGCTCTCGTAAAAAATACAATTTGTTTTTTTATAGACTATAAAGTTGGGGGTCTAGATTGTAAATATACCTTAAGAACTTATTAGAGAGCTACAAAAGAGATTCAAGGTAGAATAAGTTGTTAAGAGATATATTATTTCCTTGAGGATGCTATTCTGTATGGTGATTTAATATGAGAGGTTTCTATGGAAAAACCACTCAGTTTCTCAGGGAAAGTGTGTGAAAGCATTCAAATTAAGAAAGCCTGTGTATGGCTTAAAGCAGTTTTCCCATGCCTTGTATAAAAAACTTCCTGTTATAGCGACTAAAACTTGGTTTTCAGAAGTGCCTAATGTAAGAGACTAAGAGGCATGTATGTTTATGACGAGTCCCAAAAAAAAGTGGTAGGGAAAATGGAAGGTAGTTGCAGGTCCATTCTTTCTTAACTGTGTAAATAGAAGGAAAAATGAGCCAAATAAACAAGATGCAAAAAAGAGACTGTGACTGACACTCACATAAAATCAGACCAAAGAAACAAGATGGAAGAGAAGAGACAGTGGCTCACACTCGCATAACGTCATATGTCTCCTGAAGCACCGATAGCATTGTCAAAATGGTCGGAGTTAATAGAAATAATACTGTTGGTAAGAGTTGACCTCAAAATTCCTAAGAGAAAAAGTCCATATCTACCGGCAATTGTTTCAGCCTACATTACTGTTTTTGGGATGCAAAGGCTCCATGGACAATGAAGGATCATAACTTTCAATCATAAAAAAAACAAAAAAACAAAAAAAAACTTGAGAGCGTGGGGTGGTGGGAAACCTGGTCCCATGTACCTTCTTGGTACCCGGGGCGCACACCTCGTAGAACTCATGCCCGGTGAAGCACCATCCTTACACATGGATCACAAGATATAGTTTCTACACTTACCTTTGGCAAGTTTCAAACCAGTGACCTGCGGCCTTCATCTGTGGGCCCATGTGGTCATATGGTGGCGGTACCACTCGGGTTTCACCCCTTTGGTCATAATTTTCAATCATGAAAGAAGCTAAAGAGTACAATCACACTAAAAGGAAACCAAATATATTTAGAGCGACTAGGAGCGTTAGCTTGAGAAATTTGAGACAATGAATGAACTTTAGGTGACATAGCCACACAGTATATTAGGAGACATGTGCCAATATACGATTAGAATTCAGATAAAAAATGTCATTGTAGCACCATAGACCTATTTGAGATTAAACAAAGCCCAAAACAAGTCAAACCAATCCTAAATAAATGGGTAGAAATTTCCACCTTTGTGCAACAAACCGATCATGTTTATTCAGATTGATACTTACCAGAGTAACATGTACAAGCGCCTCATCAAGTGGAGCTGTGAAGTCACCAAACCGATTAATTCCTTTCCTATCACCAAGTGCATTCAGCAATGCCTGATGACAAAAAAAACTAGAGTGTTACTAATTTAAACCACAGCATGCAATAACATAAAACATTTGTAACTTTAAAAGGTTAATATTATTTTGTTCTATTATAGCTTTTTTAAAAGCGACATGTACATGTAAGTATTCAACAATAATTACTGGTGGTAGCACGTAAAATTTAGTAAGATATGCACTGTAAGATCACCGTTCCAATGGCAAGGGCGACATCTTCATTTGTGTGATGGTCATCAATGTGAATATCACCAACAGCCTTCACATGGACATCGAACAATCCATGGGAAGCAAGTTGCTGATAAAAATGACCACCAATAAACATTATTAGGGTCTGCTACTTTTCATAAAGCAATAATCAGCAGAAAATTAGATCAACTTACATATAGCCATAAACATTATTAGGGTCTGCTACTTTTCATAATAAATTTTCAACACCCATGGTATATATTGTTGAATGCTTACGTAGTAAAAAAAATAATAAACAAAAGAGTTAATGACATAAATCGTCCCTGTGGTTTACCTAAATAGTCACCTTTCGTCCTTTAAAATCAAAAACCTCAAGGACAGTCCTTTATAGGAGGATAAGGTTCATGTTTGGTCCTTTGACTATTTGACCGTCATCTTCTCTATGTTAACACCCTCACGTGCCTCCTACGTGAGGGGTATTCTAGTCATTTCCACTCTAAAGGACCATCAATGATATTTTTCCTATCCCTTCATATTTTCTTCTTCATATGATACATGATCAACCAACACCACCAGGTCATCACCACCAATTTCCCAGATTTATGTTTATATCTAGAGTTAATGACATAAATCGTCCCTGTGGTTTACCTAAATAGTCACCTTTCGTCCTTTAAAATCAAAAACCTCAAGGACAGTCCTTTATAGGAGGATAAGGTTCACGTTTGGTCCTTTGACTATTTGACCGTCAACTTCTCTCCGTTAAACCCCTCACGTGCCTCCTACGTGAGGGGTATTCTAGTCATTTCCACTCTAAAGGACGATACGTGACTATTTAGGTAAACCACAGGGACGATTTATGTCATTAACTCTTTACAAAAACTGATATTTTTTCATCTTTTTGTTTCACTTACTTAAAGCCTAGATATTCTAAAGTTATATACATTTATACACATACATAAACACAATAATACATATATCTCTATTTGAAGATCAATCTATCCAATTTCATTCATCCATTCAAATGAAATGGTTGCCATTAATCAAAGGCAGAGAACACAACAAAAAAAGAATGAATGAAGATGGGGATACCACCACTTTCCTGCCAACCACCGCTGGGCTTTTTCAGGCCAGATGTAGTGTGGAGGGTCGAGTGGGGGGTGACGTTGGTGGTGGTGATGAATGGGTCTGACGGAGTTGGTGATGAGCAGGGCTGACGGCGGCGGTGAATTGTGAGGTGCCGACGGTTTTTGGTGGTGTGGTGATTAGCGGTGGCGGTAGTGTGGGTCTTATATGACAGGTGGTTTTCTGATGGGGTGATGAAGGTGTGGGGTAGGTGTTGCTGATGTTGATGTCCGGCGTGTGGTTTTCCGGTGAGGTAGCCGGAAACTCCAAAAACAGTTTCAGAAAAAGGTACAAACTGTAACTTAGAGAGAGAGAGATAAAGGGTGACAGAATGAGATATATGAAAAATTTAGAGATATATGTATAGATTTATACTTAGAAAGAGATAGATGCATATGTATAGATATATCCATGTATATGTATAAGAAGATGTGTTATAAAGGTTTAAAGGGATCCTGAAAAGAAGAGGATGATTTTTTTTTGTTATTATTAAAAGAATTAATTACACCTTTTGGTTTTTGTAAAGAGTTACACTGTGTTCTCGAGTTCTTTTTTAAAGGAAGGGGAAAGAAAAAAAGAGAGGTGAATGGAAGAGAAGAAGTAGATTTTCTTTCCTTCCAAATCATCCCAAAAGTGAAAGGAAAAAATTGTAACCAAAATGTATTGAATTCTCCTTCCAACTCCTTTCCTTTCTTTTCTCTTTTTCTCTTTAATAAAACTCAAGAACACAAGTATTTTAAAAATCTTTCATATTCTCTTCCTTTCTCTTCAACAAAAAACTCAAGAACACAACATTAATGACATAAATCGTCCCTGTGGTTTACCTAAATAGTCACGTATCGTCCTTTAGAGTGGAAATGACTAGAATACCCCTCACGTGGGAGGCACGTGAGGGGTTTAACGGAGAGAAGTTGACGGTCAAATAGTCAAAGGACCAAACGTGAACCTTATCCTCCTATAAAGGACTGTCCTTGAGGTTTTTGATTTTAAAGGACGAAAGTGACTATTTAGGTAAACCACAGGGACGATTTATGTCATTAACTCTTATATCTATAACCATTAACTATACATACATAAAATCGAAATCACAGGGACGATTCAAGAGACAAACAGTCTCCTTCTTCAACATTTTAATCCAAATCAACTCTACAAAAGTAGTACCAAAAAAATCAAGAACAAAAGAATAAACAAGGCTTCCCATCTGTGTACTTCGAAATCTTTGCAAACAAATTGGATCCAAAAAATACAAAAAGTATGACAAAGCATAGAAGCCTACAAGTTCAAACTATCCACCCATCGATGACCTCTCATAAAACTTTTTTACTCATTTCTGTATCTATATCAACAATGATCTCCAAGACCCATATTCTAAACCCACTGGATTATAAACCCACCAGATTTGTTGGGTCTTCGACAAGATGAAAAGCCACTGGATTGTTGGTTTTTTTGGCAATAGGAAGAACCGCTGCATATTCGAAACTCCGGCCACCACCGCTACTGCATATATTCCCCATCGGGTTTACAAGAAAACCCTTCAAACTCCGGCCACCACTGCTGAATTATTCCCCATCAGGTTTTCAAGACCTTCAAAACTTCGACCACCACCACTGCATCTATTCCCCATCGGGTTTACAAAAAAACCCTTCAAACCTCCGGCCACCACGTGAGAAGAAGAAGAGAAGATGATGGTGGTGTAGATAGATTGATCTTTAATATATAGAGATATAGATGTATTTTTGTATATGAATGGATGTAGAGTTTGATTATGAGTTAGATCTAGAATTCAATTTTCGTTTTAGTTTAGAGTTTGATTATTTTTGTTTCTTCAGGGATTGTTGATATAAATATAGATCGGGGTTTTGGCCGGAAAACTCATTGATTGAGAGGTGGGTTGGCCGAAAAATTTAGAGAGGAATGAGTCATCATCAAGATCCAGATGAGAGTGTAGGTTGTGATGGGTATTTCAAGAAAAGTACTTATGTATATGCAGTTGTATGTATATTAAAGTGTATATTGAAAAATTCAGAGATATATTTTATAGATATATAGTTAGAAATAATAGATCCAGATGTATTGATATATATATGTACAAGATGTGTTAAGGGTTTCAACGATTATTTGGGGAAGAAGAAATTTTATTTTATTTTAATTTACACTTCTAGTTCCTGTAAATAGAAAGAAAAAAAAGAAAGTGATAAATAAATTATCACTGGTGGTCCTTTAGGGTGAAAATGACTAGAATACCCCTCACGTGGGAGGCACGTGAGGGGTTTAACGGAGAGAAGTTGACGGTCAAATAGTCAAAGGACCAAACGTGAACCTTATCCTCCTATAAAGGACTGTCCTTGAGGTTTTTGATTTTAAAGGACGAAAGGTGACTATTTAGATAAACCACAGGGACGATTTTTGTCATTAACTCTAAACAAAAAAATAAAACACTAATAAGTTTTTAGAGTTAATTACATTTTTCGTCCCTGTGGTTTATGCCAACTTTCACAGACCGTCCCTGAGTATCCGAAATTACACGTTTCGTCCCTATGTATGGAACTCCGTCAACGCTTTTAGTCCACTACCCAAACGGACGTTAAGTTGGGGGTCACGTGAGTTGCACGCAGAGGGTAAAATGGTCAGAAATTTTTACAGGGACCAAAAGTGTAATTTATGTCATTAACAGTCATCATCGATCATCATCTGTATATCTAGTTTTTTTTCTTCAAAATCAAAATTTGTAACAAATCTAATCTATATGCATAAAAGCAATTCTCTCCCCTCTCCCAATCTTTTTCATCCATTATCTGAGAAACAAAATTATAAAAGAAATCTTTTTCTTTTCTAAAACAAAAACTTACTAATGGCAGGATCATATGAAACATAAATGACAAAGTTATATTCTCTTACAAACATATATTCATTTCCTGCATTCAGTCTT
Organism: Erigeron breviscapus; assembly: GCA_034093135.1. Classification (NCBI taxonomy): domain Eukaryota; kingdom Viridiplantae; phylum Streptophyta; class Magnoliopsida; order Asterales; family Asteraceae; genus Erigeron; species Erigeron breviscapus. The sequence goes on along the minus strand of CM067169.1, from coordinate 110,767,941 downwards.
GGCTGCCGGCCACTTCAAGCTTATTTCCAGTCAAACCGCCGGCTTGTCTCTCACAAAAATATATTCGTTTTGCTCGAGATGACTTTGGGAAATCGAGTAAAATATCAAAAAAACTTAGCCGCTAGAGATGACTTTGGATCTTTGATTCTTTTCAAGATCTGGAAGAAAATCTAAATTATACGCAAAGCAAATACCCTTTAGATCTAATACTTCTAAATCGAACTCACATGATAACCATTTCCCTCTTTTGATTTCTCCTAAGCAGCCGCAAACATCTGACAATGTTCATCGGTGGCCGGCCGGAAACCCACGTGGCACGAGTGGTGGTGTTGGTTCATCTCCGGTTGCGCTGTACACCCACCACCGGACCACCATGGGGTCCCCTCTGATTCGACTAACAGTGACTATGGTAGCTCGGTGTCCCTTGTCTCACGGGAGTTTCGAAAGAAGAGATGAGATGGATAATCTATAGGTTATATAGATATGGATATAAATGGATGGATATATAGATTGATTGAACTGATCATTGTTGGATAAATTTTTGTTAAAAGTGTATGATGAAGTTTTTTTGTTTTATTGTTTAATGATCAAAATGAGAGAAATATAGAAATTATGTTTGAGGAAAAAAGAGTTGATTGAGATCTGATAACAATTCTTGGAAAAAAGAGTTGATTGAGATCTGATCGACACAGATATAAGATGGTTGGTCCAAGTTTGGAATTCAGATCTGGTAGTTTGATGATGGTGATGACAGATAAATAAAAAACACATATAATAATTAATCAATTATTTTTTTATTACAAAAGTAAATTACGTTTTTAGTCCTTGTGGTAATGAAAAGACCGTTATGCCCTCAGTGTGCATCTCACGTGACCCCCAACTTAACGTCTGTTTGGGTCGTGGACTAAATATGTTAACAGGATTCCATACTCAGGGATGAAAGACGTAATTTCGGATACTCAGGGATGATCCTTGAAAGTTGGGCAAACCACAGGGACGAAAAATGTAATTAATTCTAGTTTTTATCAAATGTGAATCCGAAGTCTTGTTTCCCAATGTTGCATAGTTCAATATATCATATGTGAATCCGAAGTCTTGTTTCCCTATGTTGCACATGGTTTTGAATTCAGTCAATAGATAGGTGTATATTGAGATCTAGAATATGAATTGTAAGATGTTATTATAGGGATTACAAGTGATTATTTTATTACAAATATTTAACTTTTTTTGTTGTTGCCATGTTGATAGCAAATATGTTGATAGAGGGAAGAGGCCACATCCCACATATATATATATATATATATATATTTCAATATTTGTATATATATATATATATATATATTTCAATATTTGTCAAGATAAAGCTGATAAAGAAAGTAATGCAACCTATGTCTCGTTACCAGAAATAGGCATCGGTTTATACTAATTGAAGAACATTGTCTTTCTCATCAGTCGTATCTTCTTCTCTAATGCACATTAATGAGTTTACAGAGACAAGACAGATTCACAGTGATTCTGCTCTTAGTGAATAACTCAGAAAGGTTAAAATGAACTATTTAACCTTTAAAATCTAAGGACTAGAGTAACGTGCAGGATAAATTTCATACGTAAAGTTTAATGCTTGTATAATCTTCATATATCATACTCTTGTCTTACTCATGTTTTAAGACATATGTTAATTTCGTTATGATAGTTCATCAGAAGATGCAAAAAGATAAAGCGATAATTGGTTTATTCAGTATTCAATACTAGATCACCTCAACACAGCCACTATGTCTCTAAGCTCCTAAATTTACTAATTCTGGTTATAGGTTAACGGGGTAAAGGGCGGGGGGTTTTCCTATCCAGGTTAGTTGGGGAGGCCGAGTTTTTTGACTCAGAAGTACGCAGCCTAACTGGGGTATCCTTGTGGCCGTTTCAGAATGCAAGGAGCTGCGGGACATATTAATTCCGGTATAGGCCAGGTCTCAAATGCTAGATATATAAAAACCTCTGCTTTGAAACTTATACAATCCTAACAAAATCAATACAATATGTGTGTGGCAGAACACTATTCAAATAAGCTTTACTTGGTTGTTATTCAAGGAAATCAACATTTAAGTCAATCAAATATAAGTAGTTTTAGAATCGAAAGTAACATAAACCGCGACAAAACACAAAAAGCAGGTTAAAAAAGGAAGAGAGAAACATACATCCAACATATGATCAAGAAAGGGAATCCCAGTATTACTGTCAGGTGAACCAACACCATCCAAGTTTAACTCCACAAATACATTCGTTTCGTTCGTAACCCTTTTCACCGTCCCAATTCGATCCATAACTGCACATAAAAATAAAAAAATATCCAAAAATGATGAAAACCCAGTTGACTAAACAATCAATCAATACACATTTATTCATTCAACAAAATATATGAAAAAAATATAAGGGTAACTAAGTTTAGACTCACATATTTATTTTTTTATCCATACAATTCATGGGGGCCAAACATTTAAGTTTGCTAGGAACCTAAGCTTAGTTGTGGAACACTCACATATTTATTTTTTATCCATACAATTCATGGGGGCCAAACATTTAAGTTTGCCAGGAACCTAAGCTTAGTTGTGGAACACTCACATATTTATTTTTTTAATCCATAAAAAATTCATAGGGGGCAAACATTTATTCATTAAACAAAATACATTAAAAAAATTGGTATATGAGTGGTTCCACATTTAGGTGTGGGACAACCTTATATTCATTTTTCCATATATATATATGAACAAAAAAAGTTAAGGGTTTATATACCAGTGTTGTTGTTGTTGTCTAGAGGATGGTCAGTGGCTGTCAAAGAAGAGGCGTTACAAGTAGTGGGTTTCATTGGATTGAAAAAGTTGTTATTGTATTGTTGTTTTATGGGGAAATTAAGTGAATTTATATTATTATTATTATTATTATTATTTTGATTATATTTGGTGATTAAATGAAAGGGTTTTGCAGAAGAAGATGAAGAAGAATGTGTGATGAGGCGCGCAACAGCAGCATAAGGGTGGGCTAATGATGATGATGACCAAACTTCCATTTGTGTTTGTGTTTGTGTGTGTGTGTCTGTGTCTGTGTTTTGTTGCTTACTTGTTGATACAGATATTAAGGTACTCGCGCATGGTCAAACGTTTTTTTGGTCGAAAATAAACTATGGTGGTCGTCATTTTGTTTTGTGTGTGTGTGTGTTTTTTTTCCATCTAATTAAAACTTATTATAACTTTTTGTTTGATATAATCACATTTTTTGAAATTATAATATTTTTTTTCATCTAATTAAAACTTATTATAACTTTTTGTTTGATATAATCACATTTTTTTATATTATATTTATTTATTTTTCTTTGAAAGATAAACCAAGTAAATAAATAAATAAATTAATTAGTTTTAGATCGTAATGAATTTCTTTTTATCTTTAATTTTAGTTTTAGATCACAACTAATAACCAACTAATAGTCGTTATAAATTTTAGTTTATTATAAATTTAAGTTTTGGTCTATTATGTTTACGAGCTACCACAACTAAACAACTAATAGTCGTTATAAATTTAGTTTATTATATATTTTAAGTTTTAAATATGACTTAAAGATGAATATTAACACGAGACATAATCTAATAAGGAGTTATATTAATCAAATATTCAATATTATAATAATAGTGTACAATAGTTGTTACTAATAATTAATTAAGTTAATTAGTGTAACATCCCAAACTTTTCGAGTTTGACTTATTGACTTGACCGTTAGTCAACGTTAGGTTCGTTAAGTTTATGTGCCCTAAATGGGATTATGTGATTAATGCTTATGCGTTTAATATAATATGATTAAAGTATGTTAAATGAAAGTAATTAAAGGAAAGTCATGAAAGTTAAGTGCTCGTTAAGTCGTTAAGTGTTCCGGTGAGAAAGTTAAGTCAACAAAGTAACGTTTAAAGAGTCGAGGGGCTTAAGATGGAATTTATTAAGGATGGCCAGGGGTTGTATGACAATTAGGCTACCCTAATTGTCATTCTCCAGATCTGGAGTGTGTGAGAAAAACCCCCCAAGCAGCCCCTTCCCTTCTCCAAGCAAGTTTCTCTCAAGATCCAATTGTTTCGGGCCGATTCGATCAAGTTTTGTTTAGATCTTGGATCCTCTAAGTCATCTACAGGTATTGTAGGTAAATCCTCTTTGAAATCTGATCTTATAAGTCTTATATGTCGATTCAATCCAGGCCATAGGGTTTTGGGTTGGGTTAATTGGCTAAACGTTTATCGATTTCATGTTTTCGGGTAATCAAATAAGTGATTTATGTTTGTAATGGATCAAGGAATCAATTGATAGTTTGAAGGCATCAATTGTGTCTTAAAAGAGGTCAATTTGATGTCTCCAGGTCGGGGTTAGGGTTTGAGATTGAATGGGAATCGTTTAGTGCAAGTTTGAAATTTAGTTTGCTGGTCGGCACCCTAGGTGCGGCGCACCAAGTGAGTGGTGCGGCGCACCACTAGCCCAGATTGGGATTTTGGATTTTCGATGGAGCCCGATATGCGGCGCACCAAAGGGCTGGTGCGACGCACCTGATGCCTAGTTTGCACAAAACACTTCGTTTAGCTTATATTTCGATCTTATACTCGTTCTAGGTTGTCGGGAGCACTTAGCAAGCACTTTAAGATACTCTTAACTTGTTGGTAAGCTATATCAAGGTAAGATACACTACTTTGACACGCTGAGGGTTCAACAAAAAGTATGATTTCATATAATAACTTCCCAATTGATATCTTGATTGCTTATTGGTATTCGGGGTTACACGGGAGGTGATATGAGGCTATGTAAGTGACCAATGAGGCCTGAATTACAGTCCCCATGATATGAATTGAAATGATTTGATATGTAATGATATGTGATGCTTTGAGATGTTATGAAATGTTATGCAATGATATGAAATGTTATGCAATGATATGAGATGTAATGATATGCTATGAAATGCTATGTAATGCCTTGAGATGAATTGAAATGTGATATATGTTGATGATATGTGAAGTGTGCATGATTACATGGCTTGTTCATCTAGTTCACTAGACTTATTAAGTTGCCATGACACGTGCACGTTTAAGGGCCCAAACGTAAAAGATGATTATATGTTATGTTTAGGTAACTTTGTCACCTAAACTATATGTGATGAAATCGAGCTCGTAGATATGATGAAGTGTTAAGCTTAACCCGTATTCACCTTAGCCGGGTGAGTGCGTATATGTTGTTGCTTGGGTGGCTCCTTGCAACGTAATTACGTGGAGTGATTACCCACCAATGTCTTTGAACATACGGACTACTCTTGGATTGGCTTGCCATTCCTTAACGACACTGATGGACCGCTGAAGCTTATCCATCCAGTCAGGTGTGAGGTTCCCTGTTAGGTCTTATGACCGCCTACACACAAACTTACACCTTATATGTGATGAGTGACTTATGTCACGCCTAATGTAAGTGACTTATGTCACACTATACGATGATGCTTATATGTTATATGTGAAGTAAAAGATGACTAGGCACATCTAGGGTGATTCAACCTAATGTGATGATGTTTGATGCGATGATATGTTATGGATGATTGATGCATGAAGTGTGTAACACCCGACGTTTAAAAATATGGGTTTTCAAAAACTTTCACCTAACGGTGTCAAATTGCGGAAGAAAAGACTTTAAAAGTCAAAACCGATAAAAACATTTCGGTTTCTGTGTTTTGTTGGTGTTACATGCCATATCAAACAATAGTTCAAATGAAAACCCAACGGTTGCCCAACATAAAACAACCGTTCACACGACACTACATAAATTCGACATTAAGTACGAAATGTAACTAAATGTCTAAGAAAGAATCGTCTATGGGTAGCTAAGGCTCCTTCATTGCATCTACCCAAGCTCACATGTCCTGCGTCACTAGTCCATCAAGCTAAGCCTGAGGGAACAACCACATTAAAGAAACAAGTGTTAGCTATAAGAATAGCTAAGTAAGATCACACTTAATTTAAAAGCATTTGTCCAATTAAAACATTTCTTCGTTATTAGACAAACTCATTAGGCACAATACACACCACACATAACTGCATATCAACTTCATATCGTTTAGGATAATCATCCTAAATGTGCCTATCCTGCATTAGTTCACACATTATCACACATATCTTCGTTATCTGCATATAGGTGTGCCCTGCATCACACCCGACTAGATGGTCAACCAAAAGGCTAATCATCGTACGTCGTTAAGGAATGGCAAGCCAATCCCGGAGTAATCCGTATATGGAGGCGGGTCAGACCCCCCGTATTACTCGCCCTGCATTAAATGACCATGTTGCAAGGAGCCACCCAAGCAACAACTACGTCAACGCACTGGCCCGGCGAAGGCTAGTACGGGTTAAGCTTAACACTTTCCCTGCATTATATTTACGAGCTCGGTTTCACACATATATAGTTTAGGTCCCTGCATTCCTAAACTTTCGCACACATATAGTCTAGGTAACACACTTCCTAGACATTCACACACTTTATCTTCATTATGTTTGGATCCTTAAACGTGCAAGTGACATGACAACCTACAAGTCTAGTGAACTAGGTGTACAAGCCATGTAGCATGCATATATCACACATCAACTTCATTTCTACATTTCACACATAATAATACTTCGTAATACTACATAAACTGCATAACAATATACTACATTAAGCCATACTTCATTTCACTACGTTAGGGTCTGCATTTCAGGTCTCATGGTCAACTACATAACCCATATACCTCCCGTGTAACCCGAGATACCCACATATATCATAAGTTACCGTTATGGAAGTTATATTAAGAAACCTTTGCTTGTTGAACCCTCAGCGTGACAAAAGTAGTGTATCTTACCTCGATACGGTTTAACAACAAGCTACAAGCACAATACAACGATGACTAGGTGTCTCCAATAACCTAAAACAAGTATAAGATCGAAATATAAGCTAAACGACACATTTTGTGAAATCTGGGCATGTGGTGCGCCGCACCTGCCAAGTGGTGCGTCGCACCAACCCTTCAGAAATTTCAGATCACTTATAGGTGCGTTGCACCTACCCTTTGGTGCGTCGCATATCGGGCTTCCATTGAAACCCAAAATCCCCAACAGACCAGTGGTGCGCCGCACCTTAGGTGCCGACCAGCAAAATCAATTTCAAACTTGCTCTAAACGATTCCCATTCGATCCAACCCTTAGCCCGACCTGGAGACATAAAATTGACCTCTTTGACAACACTTTTGATGACTTTTATCCATCAATCAACCCTTTAATCCTTTACAACCTAAATCAATCATTGAATCACCCGAATAACATGAAATCGGTAAACATTTAATCAAATAACCCAACCCAAACCCCATGGCCTGGATTGAACTCACATATAAAACTCATATGATCAGATTTCAAAAGATTAACACCTATGTTACCTGTATTTGATGATAGAGATTCAAGATCTATGCCACACACGATCGATTCGACACCAAAACGATTAATTCTTGGGAGTAACTTTGTTTGGGAGAGGAGGGGGCGGCTAGGCTTGTTTAGGGGAATAAAAATCTGCATAATGCCAACCTAATGACACCCCTTAACTCCCTAAACCCGTTTTTAACTTTCCTTCTATGTCCAAACTAGTCCCTAAGCTTCCTAATCCTTCATTATTGGTCACAAACTACTTTATTGACCATATACATCATTAATCCTTCATTAAATGTCACTACATAGACATTAACCTTCATATTACACACATTTATACTACATTAACATTTAGGCTTACAAGCTTCACACATAACACACATTAACTACATATAAGCATTAAATCTAAAATAGACTTAACGACACACACAATATTGACTTAACGGCATTAGTCAAATAGTAAAGAAAAGTTTGGGATGTTACATTGTACATGTACTTAAACGATTAATATGACTTTTATATAATGTTTTAAATGGACAAACGTTTTATAAACTTTGTGTTATGTTACTTAGCTAATTCGTTAGCTAACACTTGCTCTTTTAAAACGCGTTGTGCCCTCAGGTCCAGCATTAGTGAGCAGGTAGATGTGAGAAGACGTGAGGCATGGGTAGATGATCTTGAAGCTGGCTATAGTTTACCCATAGTAGCTGCTCGCTTTAGACATTTGCTTTACGTTTAGATAATAATGACTTGTATTGATAATGTCGGTTGTTTAATGTTGGGCAACCGATGGGTTTCCATTTAAACTTGTTTTGATGATATGGCTAGTAACACCATTTAATGAATAAACCAAACAGATTTTGCTGGTTTGGACTTTTAAAGTTTAATTCCGTTTTCTTTGACGCCGTTAGGCGAAGTTTTTGGAAATCCGTATTTTTAAATGTTGGGTGTTACAATTAGGCTATGTGAATAAAGGGAAATAGATTACTATTTCTCACATTTACTTATTGTATGATTTTTTTTATCACCCTGTTATGTGTTACTTTATATATCTATAGAATGAACTAATCTAAATTTAATTTAGATCCTTAATTTTTTTTGAAAAGTTAGGGTTTTCTTTTTATTTTTATTTCAAAATCTGCTTTTATTTGATTGGGTAATAATAACAAAGCAATTAGGTTTGAGTGGTTCGAAAGTTACAATGTTAATTTTAAGCTTCTAACAGGATTATTTTTGTTAGATATCACTAGAAAAGAGCTAACTTTATTATGTTGTTTTTTCCCCCCTTTCTTAGCTCTTAGCAAGTCACTATAAGTGTTATCTATTTACCTTTTTAATAATTTAAGGAATTTACCAAAAATAGCCCAATGGTATCACCACCATGTGACCACATGGTCCCACAAACATAAGAGGTTGACAAAATAGACCCGGGTTCAAAACTTGGCAAAGGCAAATTGAGAACTATATATGTGGTCTATGTTGGAGGATGGTGATTCACAGAGAGCTATGTGATGTGCGCTCTGGGTAACAACGCGGTACATTGGGATTAAGGTGTTCCTACCCACTTACACTTTTGACAAAATATCAACGAATTTTGAGCAGAGATACTTGTGAACATCAAGTTTTTTATTCCGTTTGAATCCTATAGAATCATATAATTTTTTAATATATTGTGTTCTTGTTTAATTAGGCTTAAAAATAAACTTTATAAATTACTACTCAAACATTATACATAAATTTCAACACCTACGTAAATAGCACATCTCAACACTTGTACATGGTTAAAAACAACCAACGAAAACCTAATCTCGGGTTCCAACCATACACGGCGCATAAACCACTTATGCGACAAATTGAAACAACCATAACCCACCATTTACAAACTTCTATCTCTATCTCTACTACATTATAAAGCTTTTGTTCTCTCCAAATTTTATCAAATTTCAACTTTTCAACCACTCATTTTTTTTTCTCTCCTCCATAAATCATTTTATTTCTCTAATTCATTCAAAATCTTTTATCTCAAAAACCGTACATCGATAAATTATAAAAATTATATGGGTGTTCTTAAAATTTCATGCTCTTTCATTAGAGAGTCATTCGATATACTTTCGATGAATTTTTAAATCCGAGGGCGGAGCCCATACGGCTAAGACATTTGGCTATCACACTCTATGACATATCACCTCCTTTGAGCTATCATACTCTATGACCTATCACTCCACCATCTCACCGCCGCAACGCGCGGGTACTTTCTCTCGTTGTAACATAATTCAACTAAACGAGCCATCTAATATTTACAACAAAAGCTAGAAATTTCAACATGACCTTATCATGAAATCTACAACCAATGCATATTATCCAGCATCAAAAACTTTTTTTTCACAATAAACAAAACCAGTTTATTTTTACCCTTTTAAACCAAATATCCCATATAATCTTTACAATAAAAACTTAGGCTTCTTATAACAAGTTAAGTAACCAAATGGTAATTTAACCAAAATGGTGATCACATTACAACACTACCACTTACAACCACACCATGTAAGTTACATGATAACGAATCAAATGGAACAAAGACTAAAACCTAATATACAAAAAACTGAGGCCAAACTGAAGTGACATCCCACTACACAAATAAAACAAAGGTTGAGACAACCCTGGATCACACTGTGATCTGTGGCTGAAAGCTTTACTGTTTCATTATCGAATGAAGCCCAACCAAAACCGTGCATTAAACAGCTTAAAGTTACTCACTTTAGGCCTCAAATGCAAAAAGGGTTACCATTTTACCCTTGTTTAGTAATTTGTGTAGATACGGTGTTTGCTGGACAACTTGACGCATACTTGCAGTACTTGCATTTCCAACGCTCATCCTCCAAAGCGTAACTAGCTTCTCGTTCACCCTTCCAGAATTCAAGGGCAGACCTGATTTGAGCTGTGACCCAATCAGAATCGTATATAAATTGGTTCTCGCCTATCAAAGATTGATCTTCTTGGTATTCGTATCTGTCTCAAAGCAAACCAAAGTTATATCAATATTACTGCCAACCATTTGGGAATTAAACTTATGATGTTATAGTGCGTGATACACGGATTATGCCAAAAGACTGGCACAAATTTACAAGCTTAAAGAATTTAGAGTTAATTACCGTTTTCGTCCCTGTCAACGACCGCTACTTGCAGGTCTCATCCCTATGTTTCATAAATTACACTTTTAGTCCAAAAAACTTTACCTCGTTAACACTTTTGGTCCAAATCATTAATGACAGTTAAATATAGGGTCATATGACCTGCACATGATGGGTGTTTTAGTCTTTTCACTAAGACATGGACCAAAAGTGTAAGAACTTCTATATTTGACCACTCCTTTTTACTTTACAGCATCATATCACTTTACAAACCCTATATATATTTTTATATTTATTTATTCTATATATAATTCATATTCATATATCAAAACCCTCTATTGTATATAAATTTTTTATAATAAATAAACTATGCCTTATAATTTTGTTATTCCATATAATGAGCTGTTAGCAGAAATCCCAATCACAAAGAGCTATCCATCATTAAAAATCCATTCGTTAAAGGATAAACTACCTATGCATCCATATCATTCATCAAGATGAAGCCTATTAATTAAAAAAGAATTAAAAGGAGATCATTCATCAAGGTGAAGGAGAACCAGAATTAATACCCTGTAAGCTTCCATATTAGTAACAGATACAAATCTGTATAACTTTATTTACATATTTAAATCTAAGCTTCCGATTAACCAATCCGACACAAAAAAATCCCTCTTTTGTTCACTTTCCCCACCAGTTTTCTTTTTGTTTCAGATCTATATATATATATATAGATATTATATATAATATATATATATATATCTATATATATATATGCGTGTGTGTGTGTATAGATCAGAGTTATATATGAGAGATACGTCGGAGATATGTGTTTACGTATTCAGAATCGTCACCATCACAACTTTCGCGGTGTCTGGTAGAAATCTGGTGAAGGAACTAGTGGTTGTGGTGGTTGGGTGAAGGGAGGTAGTAGTGGTGGATGGTTTGTAACACATATAAAAAGATGAAATCCAAGAATCTACTTTTGAATTTGATGTTGTTGAGTGGTTAGGTTGGGATGGAATAATGTCATGGGCCTGGTATTGGATTTTGTTGTATACTTGTGCTAATTAATCTCGTTCTTACAACACTTCCTAATCATAAATGGTATTTGGAGAAATATGGTGAAGATTATCCAGAAAAGTTGTTTTATTGTGATTAGTAAAATGAATGAAAAAGATTTTGATATAAATGTGGATATAGACATAGTCATACAGATACAAATTTACATGATGATGAATGGACATATTGATGATGATGGTGATGATGATTCCAAAATACGTAGAAGAAGTTCTTACGCTTTTGGTCCATGTTTTAATGAAAAGACTAAAATACCCATCATGTGCAGGTCACGTGACCTCACATTTAACGGCCGTTAATGATTTGGACCAAAAGTGTTGACAAGGAAAAGTTTTTTGGACTAAAAGTGTAATTTATGAAACTTAGGGATGAATAATGTTCGTTTAACCCAGTAGAGCTCGACTCTTGGAGAGATCTTAACATCGAGATATGTTCGTTTAACCAAAATGGTGATCACAATACTAACTCTACTACTTAACAACCACATAATGTGATTTACATGATGGAACGATTTAAATGGAACAAAGATGGAAACCTAATATACAAAAAGCTAAGGCCAAACTGAAGTGACATCCCACTACACAAATAAAACAAAGGTTGAGACAATCCTGGATCACAGTCTGATATGTGGCTGAAAGCTTTACTGTGTTTCATTATCGAATGAAGGCAACCATGCATTAAACAGCTTAAAGTTACTAACTTAGGCCTCAATTGCAAAAAAGGGTTACTTTTTTTACATTTGTTTAGTGATTTGTGTAGACATGGTGTTTGCTGGACAACTTGACGCATACTTGCAGTAATTGCATTTCCAACGCTCATCCTCCAAAGCGTAACTAGCTTCTAGTTCACCCTTCCAGAATTCAAGGGCAGACCTGATTTGTGCAGTGACCCAATCAGAATCGTCTATAAATTGGTTCTCGCCTATCAAAGATTGATCTTCTTGGTATTCGTATCTGTCTCAAAGCAAACCAAAGTTATATCAATATTACTGCCAACCATTTGGGAATTGAACGTATGATGTTATAGTTTAATGACACATAGATTGTGCCAAAAGACTGGCACATATTTACAAGCTTAAAATCTATTTGTCAATTCTCAATTTTAATGCTTTCAGTCCACTAGAGTCGTCATTTACAAAGAGGGTTGTAGATAAGTTGAGCATAGCAGAGCTCGAAACTTGGAGAAATCTAGAAATTGAGAAGGCTCGTTTCGAGCCTCTTAAGTAAACCCGACCCTGGCTAGTTTTTAAAAAAAATAAATCACTTCTATGCAGAAACAAAATCACACTAATTAATAACCTAATGAATAATTGAATATAAAAAACAACATAGTCATACAGGGATTTTTGGTAAGTGCACATATTTGGAAAAAGACATGCAAGTGAATACTGATGTAAAAAGAGTTCTTCAAAAAAAAAAATTTAATCAAACTGTGGACCTAACTTAATCCTTCCTTTTTAATAAAGTTAAGCCAAAAAATAAACGAAATATAAAAATAAAACGAGTGATAGAGTCATAGAGATTGCTCACCCAAAGAAAAGATAACTGCAACATATTGGAGAGCTAAGTCATAAAATATCACTATAGAGGCCTCAGCAATCATGAGCAGCTAAGTCAATTTCTTGTTTCCAGGTTGAGACCAAGAGCTAACTTCAAATTAACATATCCCATACGTAAATGATAACGAAACCATGATTGTTTCACAAGGTTATAGTTCCGACAATTCACCATCGCAGTTGCACTACAGCATCCTCTAAGATATAAAGAAAATGTTTTGACATTTGAGGAAACAATTTCATATTAACAATGGAATAAGAGCTCTTAACGTATTAATGAGATAGAACATCATCTGGTGTAACATTAATAGAAAAACCGATATAACAAAACATATATATATATATATATATATATATATATAATATATATAGATATATATATAGAGTTTCCTTAATTTGAGAACCATTTTTTTTTTGTAAGAACCATGAGAACTCTTAAATAATATATTTGTTCACATGTTTTTTTTGTTCATTCACATGTGAAATGATATAAAAAAGTATGTTGTAAAAAAAACTTTTTTAAGAAACCTTCAAAGTAGTCTTTTGTGAGCTTGTGAATGAATTTGTTCACGTTTTTTGTTCACATGTGACAAACGACTATATATAAGGTTTTGAAAAAAAATTTCTTCTGCAACATATATTTTTATAACGTTTCACATGTGAATGAACAAAAAAAACATGTGATCCAATATGAAATTTAGGAGTTCTCACGGTTCTTACAAAAAAATGGGTTCTCAAAATAAGGGTCCCCTATATATATATATACTATATGTCTCTGGCAAAGTGAGCATGACAACTGGAAAAGAGTTGAAGCACAAATTAGACCAACACTAAACATAACGATTAAATGTCAACAAAGTAATAGTGCATTAATATTTACAATGAAGTAAGATTCAACATAACTAATGCTAAACATGGATCTCACAGATAACAAAAGCACAAATTACTAAACGTCTCTCACATAGTAAGCATGACAACTGGAAAAGAGTTGAAGTACATATTATTAGACCAACACTACGCATAACGATTAAATGTCAACAAACTAATAGTGCATAATATTTACAATGAAGTAAAATTCAACATAACTAATGCTAAACATGGATCTCACAGATAACAAAAGCATTAAGCTATATAGGTAAAGAGTTTGATATTTTACTTAACTTCTAGTATGCATGAAGGTTATACTCGAATTTCCATAACTTATGCTTGCAACTTTCAAAAGTAGTCTATATCTCAATGACCAATCAAAAGTAGTGTTTCCTTGTAGGGATGCACAAAAAAGGTACCATCTAATCCGATGTTAGTGTTGCTTTCTGATTCTGGTTCATAAATAGCAAGTTCATATTTACAATAATCTTCAGTGTCATTCTTCACTTCGATTATGGGTTCACCACTCATTCGGAATCCCAATGGTATTGATGCAGAAGGTGCATTAATGGAGTATAGCTTATTAAAGGATCTAGCACAACCATGCCCACGCATCATCCATACATGATAAATTTATCTCTTGAACTCGAGAACAGCAAGAGACTCCCTTAGGTTAGAGAGCGACAAATTAGCAATAGGGTTGCTTGTTAAACAAACAGGGAGCTTTACTTTCGTTAACTCTTCACTTGTCAAATCAAACGACATGATTAGCTTGCGATCCCAAAATCCACAATCCACTTTAATGTTATGAACGACATCCCAATAATAAACCCAATTTGTCTATAACTACGTGAGAATATCCAAATATAATGGATTTATGAGGAAGGTTGCTGCCACTTAATGGACTTCTCCAAGTCCCTCCCGAACTTAATGTAAATACCTCAACCTGGTTGCTACCATTTACATCTTGTAATTCAGTGAAATCATCAATAAATGTAATTTTGACAAGCTTAGGTTCAAGATTCCGAGGACAAACACCAAAACCAACAGCAGTGGACAAATGGCGTTTGCTAAACACAATAGGTACTGCAATGGAAACAGTTTTTCTGATACAAGGATTCCAGATAACAGCGGTACTCGTTTCAGGTTCGTATAAGCATAACAAGCCATGAGAACTACCGATTATTTGATTTAGTTCTAAATCTCTACATAATTTCTCAATTGAATCGGGAACGAACACATTAAGCTTTTGATGAGGGAAAGTGTCATCATCGACAATGGAAACATATTTTACCTTTGTATTATCGTACTCTTCTTTCCCTATAAGCAGATGATGAGGTTTCACCCGATGGCGGAGGGTATGAGCAACAACAAAATCCTTGCTATCGATCACACACTTCCATGCCTTTGACACCGATCGGCACCGAATCACACATTTTATATCGGGGATTCTCTGAATGATATCCATTTGGATTTCTAAAGGGATGTCGTCTGACATAATTTTGATTGTTTGTCTAACTCTCACTCACTCCTCTAGGGTTTCGATAATCTTCATTTTCGGTTTGTTTACTATATGTTTTTATAAGTAACCTTTTCACTTTTTACTCGTTTTACTGGTAGGTAGGTGTACTCTTTGACTGGTACTGGTACGTGAAGGTTAAAGAAAAAAAAGAGAAAATAAAAGGGAACAGTCAAACATGGTTTTATAATATGAACTTTTACTTTTCACTGGTTTACTTTTTACTTTTGATAGTGTGTAACTCTCACACAATGCCCAAAGGCCCCAAACATGCTAATGTGGTTACACTTTACTGCTCTTTATTTCATCCTATTGAGTTAAGAAATAACCTTTAAGAAATGAGTATTAGTTACCTATCGATCACTAATTAAAACATTAGCAAAGATAACACACCACAACATCAAAGTGATGTAACACCTAAACGTCACATTTATATTATTACTAGTTTTCAGCCCCGTCCGATGGACGAGTAGTCTCAAAATTTATACATCAGAGGGAATCATGAAAATTGGACGAAAATTGTGTGGAATGCATCAAGAATAAAAAAAACTTACAGATTAAAGAACGAAACATATGAAGATTAACTCCATATCAATATCGATTTCAGTTAACCCATTTTTTTCAACTTCTTTTTTATCGGCAAATTCGTTACTTTGTTTATTAATTTGTAATAATTAGTTAAATAAAAAAATTTGCAGTTTGAAGAAAGAAATGTAAACATATAGCCAAACACTACTCAAAGATTTATAAGGATACCCAATTTGATAATTATCGTGGAGACGACAAAATCCCTATGACCAATATCACAACTTAATCAATATGAAAACTAACAGATAATTAAATCAAAGTAGTAAAAGTAGTACTTATATCTAAATCAATCACAAAGTTCAATGCCAATTTTTCACAAAACCTAACAGTTAATTAAATCAAATTTATGCTAAAACTGAATTTGAAAAGAAACACTCATGAAAATTGGACGAAAATTGTGTGTAATGCATCAAGAATAAACCTAAAGTTACAGATGAAAGAAGGAAACATATGAAATTTAACTCCATATATATATTGATTTCAGTTAACCCCATTTTTTTTCAACTTCTTTTTTATCGGCAAATTCGTTACTTTGTTTATTAATTTGTAATAATTAGTTAAATAAAAAAATTTGCAGTTTGAAGAAAGAAATGTAAACATATAGCCAAACACTACTCAAAGATTTATAAGGATACCCAATTTGATAATTATCGTGGAGACGACAAAATCCCTATGACCAATATCACAACTTAATCAATATGAAAACTAACAGATAATTAAATCAAAGTAGTAAAAGTAGTACTTATATCTAAATCAATCACAAAGTTCAATGCCAATTTTTCACAAAACCTAACAGTTAATTAAATCAAATTTATGCTAAAACTGAATTTGAAAAGAAACACTCATGAAAATTGGACGAAAATTGTGTGTAATGCATCAAGAATAAACCTAAAGTTACAGATGAAAGAAGGAAACATATGAAATTTAACTCCATATATATATTGATTTCAGTTAACCCCTTTTTTTTCCAACTTTAGTTAAATAAAAAATTTGCAGTTTGTTATATCTAAACTTACGACAAACACAAACAACAATTTTAGACTAAACGATTTAGAGTTAAGCTCAACAAAAAGAGAAACAAAAAGTGTACAATATATAATTTGAAAAATACATATCAATTTATCAACAAAGACCATCTCGAACGTTTTGATTTTCTTCGGGTTGTTCCACTCCGAAACAGTCCATACATGCACAACACGGAGTCGTAGATGATGGTTAACATGTGTTAGCTTAAGATCTTCAAGATGAACTAATGTGGTCTTATTTTTTGTTGTTAAAGAAGAAGCCATAATGAACCTATAATAGACAACAAACTAAATTAAAAAAGATGAATAATAACAATAACATAAGAATTCAATGTCAAATAATAATGATTAAACATGAACAAAATATATATAAAAAACCTTTTTTTGTAGTCGAGATTTTTTTTTGGTTGAGAATAGTCGTAGGTTTTTTTTTTTGGTTGTGAATATGTGAGGGTTTTTCTAGGTTGTATATATAGATAATTTTTGAGAGACTTTTAAGGATAAAAAGATTTGTTTATAATTTTTTATTAATAATAGGTCGGCCTACATAAATTTTAATTATTAAAAAAATATAAAAAAAAGGATTATTTAGGAGAGAGAATTAGGCTAAAGGAGGTGATTCGGGGTGCCAAGTGTACCCCCAACCTCCTCTTTTAATTATAATATAGATACGCGTTTTCTTGTAGTTTGAAGTCTTCAAGCCCTGAACGGATAGTCTCAAAATATATATATCAAAAGTAAATATCAAAATAATAAATAACAAAACAGGTAAAAAAATAACAAAACATGAACAAAACAAATTTAAATAATAAACCCTTTTGTAGTAGAAGAAGCCATAATCAAACTATAATGACAACAAACTAAATTAAAATAAATGAAAAATAACAATAACATAACAAATATCAAATAATAAACAAACACGAATAAAATACCAAAAATAAAATTAAAGTGATATAAAAAAACCGTATGTTTCTTTTGTTGAGAAATTTACTTAACTTGATTTGTTTATTAAAGATAGGAAGGAGAAGAATAATATGAATAAGGATAATTAATAAAAATTTAGCTTGTATATATAATAATTTATTGGGAGAGCTTTAAGAATATTATATATCTTTAAAATCTAAAAAGATTTGTTTTGATAGAAAAAGATTTATGATAGAGTTTTAAATATAATTATCTATTTAATTAGCAAATAAAAAATAAAAAAAATCTAGAAAAAGGAGAGCTCTAGAGTAATTAGGAAAGATCTTTAAGCTTAAAAAGAGCTTTAAGAGGTGCCAAGTGTACCCCAACCTCCTCTTTTAGTTATAGTATATATTTACAATGTGATATTATTATGAAAGATAATTAAGAATTAAATATAAACATACTTGTGATTCTGTACTTGACATTCAAATATATGTCTTTGTTCATGATATGGGCTCATAACACGAATAGGTTTATTTTCAATCACTTGTCTTATGATAAATAGATAACAAATAGAATTGTTTTCATATTCTTTGATAACAACTAAAACTCTTGATTTGAGTGACAATTATAACTTTAAACATTAATACGCAAAACTAATCTTATATAAAATGGGCAAAAAATTTATACCTTTTTGATTGAGAGATAGAATGAATCTTGAATGGAGTTCATATTGGTTTAGATTTAGTATTCAATAACCCTCTGTTGTAAATCGTGTTTTGTTTAGTGTATCAATTTATAATATTTTATAATGTTTACTTATAAGCTAATATTTCATGTTGTCGACATTGATATCTATATGTGTAAATCTATATTTATTTATAAGATAAAAAGTCAAAAAAAGTCAAAATTACATTGAATACATTGTATTCATCTTTTGAAATAATTTTTTGTAGACAATATTTCATATGTTGAATTTTTTTTAATTAATTAAATGATTAAAATCTTCTCAAGTTGATGGCTAAAAATAAATATAAATTAAGTATTCAGGGCTAAAAAGTGTAAATTGTTGATGGAAAACAAAAAAGTGTAAATTAATGAGACTTTTTTTACAAATATTAATACAAAAATTCTAAAGTAATTAGGAGAGAGTATTAGACCTAAAAAGAGATTTTAGGGGTGCCAAGTGTACCCCAACCTCCTCTTTTAGTTATATTATAGATAGATAGATGTAACATCATCACATTCATAACAATAATCATAATATATCATATTAATATACAATGTTATATTAATATAACACATTGGCTATATTAATAATAATTTTTTATTTTTACAAATAAAATAGTTAAGGAAAAATATAATTATAACTAGAACTTCTATAAAAAAAACAATTCAAAACTTAGATACATACAATTATAATGAACTAGCTTTTGACCCCGTTTCACAGTCAGAGCCTTCCCGTGGCACCTTTACTTAAAACCTGAATCAGGAGATTCTTTATAAAATAATAAGTTATTTTATCTTTATAAACATATAAAATTTAAAGTTAAATATGTAAGATACTTATATTTTAAAAAAAAGTTGGGAAAGAAATTGTCATCTTCATCCCTAGATTCTTTGACTGACTTGTATAACTTGTTTAAATTTAAATAAAATCAACACATTTAATATTTTAAAACTTCAAACTACATGTCAAACAAAAAAACCTTTAAATAACAAATAACTCAGATATCTCAAAGACCAACCGACATCGACGAGTAGAGGATCCTAGCAAATACAGTATAGGCCACTAGGTCCGGTTTTAAGGGGCCCCAATTTTTTAAAATCCATAGTTACATATCACCATATTAGTATCATCGAAACATTTATTATACAGAAATTGTCACAAATCGTCCATGTGGTTTGCTCGATTAGCATTTTCGTCCCTGTGCTTTTTTTTCATTAGGTGTCCCTGAGGTATGCATTTTTATTGCCAACCGTCCCTGACACTAACAGCCGTTAGTTTTGCTCCGTTAAACCCCTCACGTGCATAGCACATGAGGGTATAATCGTCAATTTCATACCCACAGGGACTATTTGTAATAAAAACATTGAATTTTAAAAAAATCCATGGATTTCTTCTCCCCAACAACTCCGACCACCACCACTGACCGGCGACCACCGTCGGAAACCGAGAACAACCACCTGACTGTGGTTACGAAAACATTGACAAAAGTTGACCATTTCAGTTCCGAAAGCATTGACAAAACAGTGGTGATAAAAAGTGGTGAAAAATGGTGGTCTATGGCGGTTTCGAACCGAAACTGAAGAGAAAAACAATAAAACTTTGCATAGCCACGTTTTATCATTATGTAAGCCTTTAGGACAGTTTAAACAACTTGTTTGGAGATTTCTTGGACCTGAAACGGTGGTTGGTGGTATTCCCGTGGTGTGTGGCTGCGAGAGAGAGCAAAAAAAAGAGAAAAAGAAAAGATTAGGGTTTTTAGAGAGAGAGATGAAATGGGTTTGTTTAGAAAATCTTTACTTACGTTCCTTACCTTCCTGAGATGTTATGGAGTCGTGGCGGAGGCGGCAGAGTGGCAGAGTAGCAACAGCATCGGTTATATGGTGGTGATGAAGTAATTAATGCTTAGGGTTAAAGATGAAACCCTAAGTCTTTGTGGGGATGATGGCCGGATTCTTTTTCCGATAAAAAAAAGCGGGGGCAGGCGGCTGTGAGGGTGGCCGGAAGTTTGGCCGGCGGTGGGAGTGAGAGAGGGAGGAAGATGATGAGTTTTTATTACAAATAGTCCATGTGGTTACGAAATTGACGATTATACCCTCACGTGGTATGCACGTGAGAGGTTTAACGGAGCAAAACTAACGGTTGTTAGTGTCAGGGACGGTTGGCAATAAAAATGCATACCTCAGGGACACCTAATGAAAAAAAAGCACAGGGACGAAAATGCTAATCGAGCAAACCACAGGGACGATTTGTGACAATTTCTCTATTATATATATAACAAAAGAAGTAGCCTTAACCATAGTTTTGTTATAATAACTATACATGGTTAGCTATAGTAAACTTTTAAGATTTTTATTTTTACCATCAAGCTTTTGGTTTTTCAACTTGGTCATCAAAATTTTTTTATTTTTTTATTTTACATTCTAACCATTATATAAATTTGGGTAGAGGTAAGACTGTCTACAGCTCACCTCCCCCATACCTCGCTCAGGAATTTGGTACGGTGGTTGTTGTTGTTGTATTCTAACCTAAATTTTTAGGATTTCTAACTTTTACCATCAAATTATTGGATTTTTCAACTTTGGCCACTTTTTTTTAACCTCCCACCCCTTATAGTAAACTTTTAGGTGTTTCTAACTTTTACCATAAATTTTTTGGGTAATGTTAGATATATACTTGAACGATGCAACGACGATAGTGGTAATGGTCGTGGTCGTGGTGTGGTGATGGTAACGACAACGAGTGGTGTAGGTTATTAATGTAAAGTTAATTGATGTAATAAATGGTAGCGTAATTGTTTTAAGAGTAGATATAACTTTTAAATGGGTCGATATGGGTTATGTTTTGCATCTTTAAGAAGTCCTCTAATCAAATGCACACTTTGCAACCTGGTCATTATCTTTGTCCTCTATTGTTCGAAAAACAATTACTATAATCTCAATGACCAAGAAAAAGTAGTGTTTCCATGTAGGAATGAACAGAAATAGTACCATCTAATCCATGAATACCAATGTTAGTGATGGTTTTTGATTCGGGTTCATAGATAGCAAGTGCAACAGGCTTATGATAATGTTCGTCATTGCTACTTCTTATCATATTTTTGACCAGCGGAGTTTCCACTCCAACTATGGGTGCACCACTCACACGAAAGCCCAGTGTTGTATATATTGATTCACCACGTGCACTAAGGTTGTACAGCTTTTCAAACGATCCTGGACAGTCACGCCCTTTCATTATCCATACTGCATAAATTTCTCTCCGTGGGTGATAATTGTATACAAAAACAGCAAGAGATTCCCTTAGGTTAGATACCGACAAGCCAGTACAAATGTCGAGTGCTAAACGATCAGGGAGGTTTACTTCAGCGAATTCTTCACTTGTCAGATCAAATGACATGATTAGAAACCTAACTTCATCACCCGCATTAATCCCATCAACGGCATCCCAATAAACAAACCCGTCTATAACTGTCTGAGATCGTCCAAATCCAATCGATTTACGAGGAAAAACGTTGCTTAGAGGACTCCTCCAAGCCCTTGAACTCAATGGAAATACCTCAACTTGGGGGCCAATGTTTACATTTTGTGAATTCAACCGATCATAGGCATCTACAATCTTAACAAGCTTATAGTCAAGAGTGTTAGGACAAACCCCAAAACCAACATGAGTCATACTAGGTACAACCATAACGACTGTTTTTCTAATTGACGGATTCCAAATAACAATCATATTTCTTTCATAATCATACAAGCAAAATAAGCCATGAGAGCTACCGACTATTTTTGCATCTTTACAAAGTAGTTTAACTGAATCGGGAACAAACACATTATGCTTTTGATGTGGGAAAGTGTCATCATCGACAACGGACACATATTTTACCTTTGTATCATTAAATTTGTCGACAGAATCGGGAACAAACACACTAACATTTTATTTAAGAAAGAGCCATCATTGACTACAGACACATAATTTACCTCAGGATCACTGAAATCTCGTGTCCTTGTAAGCAGATGATGAGGTTTCGCCGGATGGAGGAGGGTATGAGCAGCAACAAAATCCTTGCTATCGATCACGACTTCCATGCCTTTGACACCGATCGGCACCGAATCACAAATTTTATATCGGGGATTCTCTGAATGATATCCATTTGGATTTCTAAAGGGATGTTGTCTGACATTATTTTGATTCGGTTTGGGGAGGAAGGGGGCGGCTGTTTAGTGGTTTGGGGAAAGAGGTTTTGGTTTTTTAGTTACGTTGTACTTAAATACCGTAACAAATTACATTTGCTTTGGACGAGGCTTTGGTTTTTTAGTTAGGCGCCTTAATATGAATTTATTTTAGCCTCATCAAAGCAAATGTAATTTGTTACATTATTTGGCGCCTGGTATCCCGAACAGACTTTTAGTAATTCAACCAGACTATTTGCAGCGACTGTCGCTGCAAATAGTCGTGTACACTAACGCGTTTTCAAAACATAAGAGTAGACAAAAACAAGAGAGAAGAAGTATTGATGAAGAGAGATAAAGTAATAATGAAGAGAGATAAAGACAAAAACATTGAGAGAGAAGAAGTATTGACAAAGAGAGATAAATTAACAATGAAGAGAGATAAAGACAAAAACATTGAGTGATGTTTTCAAGAAACTATTCATGTGCCTTCCCAAAAGTAAAAAGTAGACAAACATGATTTTTTTTATACTTGTTTTATCAGCTTTTAAATATCGAAATACTCTAAAAAGTAAAAGTAGACAAGAACATTTAATAGGAGAGGGAAAATTTTTTATAATATTTAATATGGTGGGTACTATTTGCAGCGACTTCTTGGTCAAACATGCTGACGCGCTGCAAATAGTCATGGTCGGGATACCAATTATTCCTAGTCGGGATACGTATCGCGTTTGAAAATCATATCTGCCATTTGATCGGAGACGACATGAAACATAGATTTGCCAATGGATTGGTGGCTTGCTAAGTTGTTACACCTTAGGGAAAATCAATCAATCTCACTTCCTATATTGTATAAGTGGATTATTAAAGGGGTTTTCGAGAGTCCTGATTTTTATACCAGACATGTGTGGTTCGAGCACCATATACGGCCCAATTGGATGCCACTGTGGTGTCTCGAATGTTAACTGCTAACTATTAACAATTAACATGCTATTAAAAAAAAAACATGAATTTGTACGAATGGAGATCTCCTTAAGTCATCTAACATGAGAGGCAACGTTAGAAAGATTTAGTCCATTAGATTAAAATTAAGGGCTAAGATTCAAATATCATTTTTTAATCTTGGCATTTGATTTTAATCAAGGGCTAAGATTCAAATATCATTTTTTAATCTTGGCATTTGATTTTAACGTAAGGGTTAAGATATCATTAACTTTAGTAATTTACCCCACAAGCTATTTTCAATTTGAGAGAATCATCCTCCCATTTGTAGACTCCGTGTGTGACATTAACATGCCTGGATATTAAATTACAAAATATGGTTTATAAAATATAAAATTGAAACTTTAATACGTGACAAGCTAATCTTGGGTTCCAAACTTCCAACCATACACGGGGCATAAACCACTCATGCGACAAATTGAAACGACTATAACCAACCATTTACAAACCTCTATTATAACATAATTCAACTGAACGAGCCATTTAACTTTTACAACAAAAGCTAGAAATTTCAAGACTTTATCAAGAAATCTATTATTATCAAGCATCAAAAACTTTATTTTCACCAAAAACAAAACCCAGTTAATTTTTACCCATCGAACAAATTTATGACTTACTTTTACTCCCACGTTACACTTTTAAACCAAATGTCCCATATAATCTTTACAATAAAAACTTAGGCTTCTTATAACAAGTTAAGTAACCAAATGGTAATTTAACCAAAATGGTGATCACATTACAACACTACCACTTACAACCACACCATGTAAGTTACATGATAACGAATCAAATGGAACAAAGACTAAAACCTAATATACAAAAAACTGAGGCCAAACTGAAGTGACATCCCACTACACAAATAAAACAAAGGTTGAGACAACCCTGGATCACACTGTGATCTGTGGCTGAAAGCTTTACTGTTTCATTATCGAATGAAGCCCAACCAAAACCGTGCATTAAACAGCTTAAAGTTACTCACTTTAGGCCTCAAATGCAAAAAGGGTTACCATTTTACCCTTGTTTAGTAATTTGTGTAGATACGGTGTTTGCTGGACAACTTGACGCATACTTGCAGTACTTGCATTTCCAACGCTCATCCTCCAAAGCGTAACTAGCTTCTCGTTCACCCTTCCAGAATTCAAGGGCAGACCTGATTTGAGCTGTGACCCAATCAGAATCGTATATAAATTGGTTCTCGCCTATCAAAGATTGATCTTCTTGGTATTCGTATCTGTCTCAAAGCAAACCAAAGTTATATCAATATTACTGCCAACCATTTGGGAATTAAACTTATGATGTTATAGTGCGTGATACACGGATTATGCCAAAAGTCTGGCACAAATTTACAAGCTTAAAGAATCTATTTGCCCAATGTTAATGTTAATCCTTTCGGTCCAACTGTCCAAGAGAGTCGTCATTTACAAAAAAGGCTGTAGATAAGCTGAACCTAGTAGAGCTCGACTCTTGGAGAGATCTTAACATCGAGATATGCTCGTTTAGAACCATTTAATTATATTAAAAATAATAAAAATAACAAATTTTTAAACAGTTAGCTAGAGAAAGCTTAGCTCATATGCACCCCTATTTACAAATGGAACCAATATTGGAATGCTTTAATCATACCGAACTTGGATTCAAGTGTCAACATGTTCATGGTACAGATGGATGACTAACTTGAATAGTTGGAAAGGGTAATTGGATGGGAACCCCTGATCCCATGTACCATTTGGTACCCACTAATCCCCCAGCCAGGCTAGTGTCCAGGTGAATCTCAATCACTTAATAATCCCCTGATTATCTCAAGTTTGCCTTTTGGCAAGACTCAAACCCAGGACCTCTCCTGGAAAGTGCGGCTGGTGACCACTGGGCTATTACCCAGTGGTTACTAAGTTGAATAGTTGAATGACATAAAACGTGAATGGTAATGAAAGACAATGCAGACCCACATAGGATGGGGGAGGGGAGGGGAGTGGGGAGGGATTACATATATTCTATCCGAGAGACAAAAATGATCCATTTATACTAAAACTTACATGTTGGATCAATGTTACTCAAGATGACAGGAATGACGATATAAAAATACGACTAATGATGAAAGCACATTAAAGGAACAACTCACTTACCTTAACAGAAGCTGCTCTTGAGTCTCGGGCAGCATGGAACTGACGTATTGGTATTTTTCTAATACGTCATTAAGTGTCTGAAAACAAATCCAAAAACATAAACCAAATTACATAAGAGCGAGATATGGAACAGTTGAGGTGGCCAAAAGCCATGGGTAAGCTGTTAGTCTGAGACAAAACAGGGCAGGGCAGATCCAGCTTACCCACAAAAGCTTCTTTTAATTTCTTGATTGTATAAATAAAAGACTGTTAGTCTAGGACAAAACAGGGAAAAACAGATCCAGCAGCCTCTCTACCTTTGCGTAGAGGTAAGGTTGTCTACATCTTATCTCCCCCATACCCCGCTTATGCCGGGATTGGGTACCATTGTTGTTGTTGTTGTAATATTACAATGACCTTTTCAACTTTTGTAACCATTCAAGCTGATGTTAATTTTTTTTAACTTACCCATTTTTTTTAGAACAACATTCTATCCTATTTCTACTCCTGAATTACACGCATGTCTGGGATGAAACCCAAGACTATCGAAAACATCTATTAATCCACCCCCACAAATGTGGGAAGTGGAATTCGAACCCAAGTGGATCCTCCCAAGGTCAAAGACTTTAACAATGGGCCACCAACCCCATTGGCTTTTAACTTAGCCATTTGACCCGTTACATGTCATATATAAGTATATAACCCTTATCAACCCACATAACCATAAATGGGTAGATGCTACTTCTACTAAATACGATTAACTAGGCAAACAATAAGAAGAGGAAGCAAAATTACCTTTACAGGTAAACCTGCTTGAATAGCAAACTCTTGGATTTCTTTAGATAAAACATAATGGGGGTTCAAAGAAAACAATTCTAAGAAGTGCTGAGAAGGAAAAGGCTGAGTAAGTAGGTTATCCCAAAAATACTTGTAGCACATCAACTGAAGCCTTGCATTTCTTTGTTGGGGTTCGGAAGGAAGATTGTTTTGTGAACGGGTTTTTGTTTCAACTAATGTTGGAACGCAATTACTGTTGATTGTTGTAGTCATTCGGATTTCATCGATCACTCCAACCACACACACGCCTTCTGCAAACCCTATCCTGTTAATGCAATCAGTATAACAAAAACATTTGTAGTCAGAACTCAGAACTGAACGTCTAAAATTGCCTCCAATTTATCTTTAGGCACTCAGCCATGGCAAAGAAACATTGGTAGTAAGGAATTTGAAAATACGAAGAAGAGCTAAAAGTAAGATGAATTGAATTTCGATAGTTCAGAATAAAAGTAATAAAAAGGACATTAACGAGTTACTGAAGCTTACAGTGGCAGCTCGCGGGTTAATCCATCAAGAATTAATTGATTAGTACCATGTATGAAATTTAACATTTTCAAAGCCCAGTGTTCTTCAGCAGATCTTATTAGAACTTCCACTCTTGTTATAACCTGTTGACATACAACACTGTAGTAAAACGCAAAACAAAATTCACAAATGTCACAATAACTTGGGAGAACCATTGGTCAATCCATGAATTCACATCAGGGTATGCATTACAGTCACATTTTTCCCCCCAAGAGATGCAATACAATAACAGGTTTGACCTTCTTATTTTAACAACAGAACACTATGAACTTTCTTTTCATATCAATGCATACACAGCTTATGCATTCTGTAATCGAAGGCTACCCCAACCATTCTTATTTAAACCTAAACATTCGTAAAAGTACTTATGTCCTACGCTATAAATTAATAACATGATAAAAGAAAATGACAAACATAAATACTCCATTGCTGCAAAGAGTAGAATAACGGGCTTCAACATTTTTGCCATCCCATTTTGCTAGCATCTCATATCGGCCAAGTCAATTTCTGTTGAAACTGACATGATACCTCTTTCGATGTGTCAAACACACAAACACACACACACTCACATACATACACTTTTGCAGTGTATGAAAAAGGTAAGAACTTTACACTATATGAATTGGAAATACGTTTACTATGATGGAATATCGACACGGATGAGAGTTGTACCCAACAGACCTTCTCAAAACAGAGAATACTTTTCCGTAAATTATGATTAATATACCTCTTCTTCAAGTAGTGCGTGACGAGCACTACCTGCTTTCATAGCTTTACTAGCCTTTGGCTTTCCATAGAGAAGATAAAACTCTTTCTGTTTTTCACACCATTCCTAGCATAAAAGACACCAAAGAATACAAAAATTACAAAACTTTCACCCGATTTCGGTATAAGCATAACATAACAACATAAAGATTTTAACTTTAATACAAAGACTAAAAATTATTACAATTTTCATGCTAATAGTATCCATCTAACTATCTCTTCATATTCTCTACATAAAAATAATAACATTGGGCTAATAATTATAAAGTTGGTTTTTTTTATTGGAAAATAAAAAATAACAAAGAAAACCCATATCACCAAGAAAAGAAACCAACAATTATAATATTACATACACACATATGTATATATATATATATATATATATATATAATACATAAATATTAACTAGTTAATTATATATATATATAGACAAGGGAATAGGCAATATATACCGAAGAGGTAATATCAGTAACGAACAGGCCTGTTTTCTTCTTGAAACGATGTAACAAAGATTCATATTTCTTCTTGTTGTTGATTTGGGTTTGAGTGATTCCAATTCCATCCTCGATATCATGACAAGAAAATGAAGAAGAAGAAGAAGAAGAAGAGAAATGAATATTGGGTTTGGAAAGGGAATGGGAATGGGCGAAAGCGAGAGAGAAAGCGGAATCAATGAGTGACATTTCTTCGTCGCTAATTATCTCTGTTGGGATTTCATGAATATTCATGTTTCCTTTGTTTGTTTGTTTTTCAAACTGACCACTCCCCAACAAACACAAAGCTACTACTTAAAACAAAGTCTTGCTAGAAACAAACATGTTTTTTTTTTATTCAATCTATTATCTACTTGAGTTCCTTGCTTTGGAAGCTATACTACCTTATTATTTATCTTTCTTTATTACTTCAAGGAAATTTTTAATTTAATACAAAAAAACGATAATGTAACCAACTTGATAGACTAGAAAGGTACCTGCATACACGGATAACGGTTGAATGTAACGGTGCCTTCTCTTTACCTAGATATACGAACAAAATCTCATTGAAGTTCATGGGTTATATATATCAATATAACCATGCATCGGCATACATTTTCATAATCCATATAGTACATACGGTTGAATATGCCTCCAAGGGTTTAGACTTCACATTCTAGGATGTCGATTCATGGAGAAGTAAACTAAACGATTTTCAAGAAGAAGACGTCCTAAGCGACGGTTGGATTCATTCTTCTGAAAGTGAAGGAGAGAATAACTAAATCATTATTGAAAATTTTATTTCATATTTTATGATTTATGTTGGCCTTTCGACTCTTATATTAGGTTTATAAGTCTTTTAAATACTTTTCCAGCTCTAGGTGTCAAAAAAGACAAGGAAATCGTTTTAGAAAATTTTATGACATTCTTCCTACTAAGTGGACAACTATGGTTTAGGTTGACATCTTGGAAGATGCTAGAATAATGATTCAAAAATGACTACCAAAATATCCGATTAGTTTGATACATCTGAGTCAAACACTATTGGAAAAAGAAAACTTCGTTTAATCATATTTGGTTTCGAAACAAAACCCTCAACAAATTTTGGGTACTACGATTTATACACATTGAGTTTTTGTACTAATAAAACTTTTTTAAGAGTAAATTAACTCCCATGACATCCCTATGTAAGTATGTAACACGCACGCGCACACACACACACACGCAAACACACACAAAGCTTTTCATTTATAACACCAACATATCCCTAATCATTTAGGACTAACGTGGGGTTTGTTTTGGATTTGATAATGCGTTATAAAGTTCACTTTTGACTTTGAATATGTTTGAGATATTTGGCCCATTTCCCTGACTTTTTTTCATCAAACACATTAAGATAAAACAACCAAAATCAATCAGAACTGTTTAAAAATTACAACTTCTAAAAAGAACAAGGCATGAAGAAATATGTTACAAGATCAATCTTTAGTTGCTTGCTATTGACAATAACTTTGTGTCTTCAAATATACTAGCAACAGGAAGAAAAGAAAAAAAACAACATACAAACCAAATTCAAACATTAGCATTTAAAAACCATGGCCAAGCTACAAATTCACAATGTACCCCCTATCTTATCTGTCTAAATTATAACAAAGATTACACCAAATTATTGCAATTTATAAGTTAATAGTATGAGATGTCACTCATACAAACTGAAAGATAAGAAGGTAGAACTCGGCATCATTAACAGCGGTTTGAAGAAAGATACCAGGAACGAGTCAAGAGATTGAGCGCTGTTAAACATATTTGCTACCATTCCTGATTGTTACAAATCCTTACTTTCTTGCACATTTGAGTGTGTTTTTGTATAGTTGGTACAACTCCGGTCACAATTTGTGATGATACAGGATGCAATAAAAAAAAGGCTTTTGGTCACTCACGAGGCCGTGCAAGCCATAATGAGCTCAGAGCTCGAAGCCGAGAGGAATAGTCATTGATAGCTATGAGGGCCCGAGCCGATTGGCGTGTTGTTAATATTCGGTGCATTTGTTGCAAGGTTTGTTGCCTCAAATTGTCAGCCTGTATTCATCAGACAAGTTTTATGACCTCATTGATTCTTTAGTAGGTGCATGCAGAGATTATGGGTGGCATAGGTGGTTGGATAACACATCAAAATGGGTACAGGTCAATATTGGTGAATTTACCAATTATTACTATGTCAAGTACGATAGCAAAAACTATAGATTTTCAACTATAACCTTTTCAATTAAAGATTTTGGAATCTTGAAGCATTAAAGTTGCATTTTGAACAGCTTCTGCTTCATTGTCAGTCTGTAAATCTGTATTTCTTTTATGTGCAAAAATAGCTAACTGATACAACTTATAATCTTTTTTAGAAAAACTTTTATTTAACTATGGATTAATAAATGTTAGTCAGAAATCCTAACAGAATTCATAGAGGTAGCAAAATGGGCAGGTTAAGCAAGTTGGATAACTAGTCAATATTGGGTCGAGTAGATCACAAACTCTTTTTGTTTTTTTCTCCTCTTAAATCAGATAGCTAATAAATATTTTTTATATATGATTTTGAACTATTCATCACAAGGATATCCTTTTTTAGATATAGAAATTAGGCTAGTTTGAAGGTTTTACGCAGTTAAAATACACCTTACGTGACACTTTTGACCTGCTCGATCCATTTTTTTTTTAAGCTAAGTTGACTGGGGAATGGGGGTGTACAAGAAAGAAAAGGAGAGTAAATTGACTGAGGAATAAGTTGTGTTAGAAGAATAACCTGTCGAATAAAGCCTTCTAAAGTTCCTAGTTTACCCATAGCCATTGCCATTTGACCCATGTAGTTGGCTACATTGCCTGATGAATTTGAAGAGCCAAGAGACCCTGCTATTGTCTCTGCCAGGGACTGCTGCAATGCCTCCATCCCCTGGGACAAGGCATCCTCTGCTTGCTGTGATGATTGCTGCAAGTTTCCAATGGCCAATAACTGCTGTTCCGTTAAAGGTTCCAATTGAGTTATAAGCAGCTGAAATCAACATAAAGACAGAATGTCACAAGTCACAAATGTAATGTTTAATCTATCTAGTGTAGTTCTTTTTTTTCCCCGGAATATTAATAATAAGTTATCTTCTTTGTAGATCTGTTATAACAAATAAATAAACTCCACCACCAAAGAGTTTTAAGTACTTCTTTAGATCGTGGGGCTAACTAAAACCATAACTTAAAGGAGCAACATTTAACCGTTGACCTATAAGTAGATCAACTTTGATAAGGATGTTGGGAGGAAAAATGAACCCTAGGACTGAAACCTAGCGGCGGCGAGCACTTGGCCAACCAAGTTGCTAGTCGTCGGAAAATTCCTTCTCGGCCAACCGAGTAAGAGATACAAATGTGTGTTTAATATAAAACTTCAATAAAACTTGACCAACCAACCAAGGAGTCTTACAATATATATAGTATTAGTGCTTATCAAAAGACATTACTTGTTGGCTAAGTTATATGTTTATGCTAGGGTTGCTAATTACCATTAGTTAGAGGGTTGTGTTTGTAACTTGTCTTTCCTATTTATATTCCCCTTGTAATCTTGATTTATTAATACATACAATACAAATACTCTTACAATTATAATTTGGTATCAGAGCCTTTTCGGCCGCCACTTCCTTGTTCCGCTAAACAAATCGATCCAATCATCACACACAACCGAAAAACATAAGGAAGCTTAATTTATTTTCATCCGTAGCAACTAAAGCACCGTCCCACCATAGCAATTAAATTCCATTCTGTTGTTTTGATTTCTCGGCCAATCTCGAACAGCAACCAATCGAACACCATCTATCCTACACTTTCTACCGCTAATAAATCTATCACCATGGCCATGCTTGCTGTTTTTACCGCTCAAGAAAAAGCCTCTAACATGAGTCACAAGTTTCCTTTTACTCTTAAACCTACCAATTACAACAATTGGAAGACAATGATTCAACCCTTTCTTGAGACCGGCAACATGTTCGGTTATATTGATGGTACTATTCCATGCCCACCCGCCACAATTACTACTCCTGCATCCGGTTCTGGTGACAATATTCAACCCGAAACGGTTCGAACCAATCCAAACTTTACAGCATGGAAACACAATGATGCTCACATCCGTACACTCTTGATCTCTACCGTCTCAGAAGAATCGTTTCACTATGTCAACGGACTTACTGCACGTGAATTATGGGAGAACTTGGAGCGTGGTCATGCTCCTCAAACTCGTGCTCGTGAACATACTATTAAGACTCAATTAATGCGCATCGTCATGAAAGGAGACGAACAGCCAACTGCCTATCTTAATCGTGCCCTAGCTCTAGCCGCTGATCTACGCAACATTGGTAAACCCATGGACAACGATGATCTCGTCATGCTTATTATCTCTGGTCTACGTGAAGAATACAACGGTTTAAAGTCTAATCTCCTTGGTCGTGACACGCCTATCACCTTGACCGATTTACCATCTTTGCTAGATGACCATGACTATATGGTTCACAAAAATCAACCCCATGCTGATTTATCACCTGCTACCTTCAACACAGTTTCAACCAATTCAACGCAGCAGCAACAACCTGTCACCGCTCCTCTTGGTTCTTCTCAGCAGGGTACAACCCCCCTCCTTGCCGTGCAACAGTTAGCTGCTGCCCAACTTGGATTCACTCTTACACCTAATTCCACGTCACAGGCAATGTTCTCTAACCGATCATCTCGAGGCCGCGGATCATCTTATGCTCGTGGGAGGGGTGGACGGCAATCTTATGGCCGTGGCTTTTCTGCCCGTGGACGTGGTTCTTTCGAATGGGCTTCAATGACAAATCAAGTTCATGGTCATTGCAACCGTTGTGGCATCGGTCATCTTCCAAATGATTGCCCTAATCGTGAACGTGGTCGCTCCCAAGCATACTTTGTTGATAACAGGTCACAAGCATCTAGCAATAATTGGCTTCCGGACTCCGGGGCCAATAACCATGTAACACCAGATCTTTCAAGCATCGGGACTCCAGAACCATATCACGGCTACGATAATCTTCATGTTGGTAACGGTAAAGGCTTTCCCATTCTTCATATTGGTTCTACTAAAATTTTCTCACCCTCCAAAACTTTCAAATTAAGAGACATCTTACATGTTCCTCAAATTAAACATAATCTTCTCTCCGTTCAAAAGTTTTGTCTTGATAACAATGTTTTCTTTGAATTTCACCCGTTTTTCTTTTGTGTAAAGGACATATCTACACGCAATACCCTACTCACGGGTCCAAGTAAGGATGGTCTGTACTCCTTGGTCCTTCCTCAATTTCATCAAATCCCGAAGACTGCTTTTTCTGCCACACGTGCTCCCGCATCTGTTTGGCATCAACGTTTAGGGCATCCACATTCTCGAATTTTACAATATATGTTATCTCGTTATTTGCTTCCTGTTTTTGATAAAACTTTTAAAGATATTTGTTCCTCTTGTCAATTGGGCAAGTCATCAAAATTACCTTTAAAAAGTTCAAGTTTTCGTAGCCATAATATTCTTGATTTAATATATTGTGATGTTTGGGGTCCTGCACCATCTTTATCTTTTGATGGTGATCGTTACTTTATGTTGTGTGTTGATCATCATACAAAATATATGTGGATTTATCATCTTAAACAAAAATCTGATGTTTATTCATTGTTCAAACAATTTGTTTTAATGGTTGAGCGCCAATTCAATACAAAGTTAAAAACTGTTCAAACTGACTGGGGGGGGGAGTTTCGCAATCTTTCCTCTTTCTTTGCTTCACTTGGAATTCTCCATCGTCGATCTTGCCCTCACACAAGTGAGCAGAATGGTACTGTTGAACGCCGCCACCGACACGTTGTCGAAACCGGCCTCGCTCTTCTTGCTCAATCATCTGTCCCGCAACGTTTTTAGCATTATGCCTTTGACACTGCTGTCTATCTCATTAATCGGATGCCATCCACTTCCACCTCTCTCATCTCTCCATTTGAACGGGTCTTTAATCGCTCACCAGATCTTTCATTTCTTAAAGTCTTCGGGTGTCAGTGTTTTCCCTACTTACGTCCTTACAACCCACATAAGATGGATTTTAGATCTTCTGTGTGTATCTTTCTTGGTTACAGCCCTGTCCATCATGGTTACCGGTGCTTTGATCCATCTCTTGATCGTGTCTACATTGTTCGACACGTCCGTTTCAACGAAACAATCTTCCCGTTTCAGTCTATACCGTGTGCTTCTACTCCTTCTTTATCCGATCAATCATCTTCAATACCTCATGATCATACCTTTCTCTTTCCGGAGG
This sequence comes from Erigeron breviscapus, assembly GCA_034093135.1. Taxonomy (NCBI): domain Eukaryota; kingdom Viridiplantae; phylum Streptophyta; class Magnoliopsida; order Asterales; family Asteraceae; genus Erigeron; species Erigeron breviscapus. Next base: position 110,732,890 of record CM067169.1, on the reverse strand, counting down.
ATGTCACTACATCTTCATCCGAACTTCCAGTATCTACCGCTACTACACACGAACCAGCCCATGCTACTACGGTCCCATCATCAACATCCACGTCCGTGTCCACCGAACACCCTATTCCTGCACCACCTCAATCTGCCAGGCCAAGGCCTTCTTATCTTCGGCCCAATCCAAAGCCCACTACTCGCTTTGATCCTTCGGCTTTTCAAGCATCCACCGGACCTCCTTCATCTCCAAACATTTCAACCGAGACTTCTACCTCCACACTCCCACCTCTTCTGAACCACTTAGCTTTACCGCTGCCAACAAACACATTGAATGGCGTCGTGCCATGTTTGACGAGTTTTCGGCGCTTGTTAGTAATGGTACTTGGTCTCTTGTTCCCCCGGTTCCCGGGGCTAATATTGTTGATTGCAGGTGGGTTTACAGGATTAAAAGAGACAAAACCGGTGTTCCAATAAGGTACAAGGCTCGTTTAGTAGCCAAGGGTTTTACACAAACTCGGAACATTGATTACAAAGAAACATTCAGCCCAGTAGTCAAAGCTACAACTATTCGGGTTGTCTTATTCTTGGCAGTCTCTCGACAATGGCCTCTTCAAATTGGATGTGCAAAATGCCTTTCTCCATGGTCACCTTGAGGAAACTATTTATTTAAAGCAACCACAAGGATTTATTTTATTGACAGCAACAAACCCGATTATGTGTGTAAACTACATAAGTCACTTTATGGGCTTAAACAAGCCCCTCGGGCTTGGTTCACTCGGTTCTCTACTACATTGCATAAGCTTGGGTTTCAAGGATCCAAAACTGATCCCTCTTTGTTTATTTATCATCGCAAGGCCACGGTAATATATCTTCTAGTCTATGTGGACGACATCATTATTACAGGGAACAATACCGAAGCTATCCAGGAGGTTGTGATTTCTGCTCTTAGTTCTGAGCTAGCTTTAACAGATATGGGGGATCTTGATTACTTTTTAGGCCTTGAAATTGTTAGACGGGATAAGGATGTGATTTTGTCTCAGCAAAAATATCTACTTGACGTTCTAGAACGAGCTGGTCTTTCCTCTTCGAAATCAGTCCCGTCACCAATGAGCAGTTCCACTGTTCTTACTAATGATGACAGCCCCAAATTTTCGGATCCCGGTAAGTATCGTCAGATTGTTGGTGCTCTACAATATGCTACTCTTTCGAGACCGGATATTACTTTTGCTGTTAATAGGGTCTGTCAATTTATGCATTCTCCGACTGAAAATCACTGGAGTGCAGTCAAACGCATTCTTCGCTATCTACAGGGGACATCTCATTTTGGGTTGCTCATTCGTCATGACTCCAGTTCCACACTTCATGCTTTTACAGACGCATCTTGGAATCACTTGGCAGCTTTTTCTGATGCTGATTGGGCTGGCTGTCCTGTTGACAGACGTTCTACTGGTGGCTTTGCTATTTATTTGGGCTGTAATCTAGTTTCTTGGATGGCTAGGAAACAAAAAACGGTTTCTCGCTCGTCTACTGAATCTGAGTACAAAGCAGTTGGTGATACCGTTGTTGAGATTATGTGGCTTGAATCTTTGATGCGTGAACTTGGTTTTGTCTCTTCGACTCCTCCAGTTCTGTGGTGTGACAATCTAGGAGCAACCTATCTCTCCTCTAATCCTGTGTTTCATGCTCGCACCAAGCATGTGGAGATTGATTATCATTTTGTTCGGGAGAAGGTTGCTACGGGGGGTTTATGTGTTCGCTTTATTCACACTGGAGATCAAATTGCTGATATCTTTACCAAGCCTCTTTCTACAGATCGTTTTATCTTGTTGAGGTCCAAGCTGCAGGTGGTTCCCAGGCCTCAGCTTGAGGGGGCGTATTAGTGCTTATCAAAAGACATTACTTGTTGGCTAAGTTATATGTTTATGCTAGGGTTGCTAATTACCATTAGTTAGAGGGTTGTGTTTGTAACTTGTCTTTCCTATTTATATTCCCCTTGTAATCTTGATTTATCAATACATACAATACAAATACTCTTACAATTATAATTTATAGGAAACAAAAACATAAGAAAACCCTAATCTTAAGAATTAAGAAACATAATAAAAGGCCTAGTAAACTTAGAACCCAAAATAGAATTGTAATGGACTTCAACTTCTCCTTTTGAATTTGGTTGGATGGGATCTTGTTACTATAATTTGTTTCGTTAGCCACTTAGCCCACCGGCCTCATTCTCTTCAATAGGCCCATCGTTATCATTCTCCCCCTCTAAAAGACGACTCGTCCCCGAGTCTCCATATAAAAATCATCTGCGTCCACATAAGGGGCTAAGTCAGCAACATTAAAAGTGGCAGAAACTCCATATGACCCTGGCAAATCGATTTTATACGCATTATCATTGATACGCGTTAACACACGAAATGGACCATTAGCACGATCTTGTAACTTTCCATAACGACCCGGCGGAAAACGATCTTTACGCAAGTAAATCCAAACTAAATCACCTTCATTGAAAACAACATGCTTGCGATGTTTGTTAGCACGTGCCTGATATTGCAAGTTATGTTTTGTGATTTGGTCACGAACTTGTTCATGTAAAGCTTTGATTTGATTGGCTTGAGCTTCTCCTTCAACACTATAAGAATCAACAGTGGGTAAAGGTGCTAAGTCCAAAGGTGTAAAAGGATTGCGTCCATAAACCACCAAAAATGGACTGCGGCCTGTCGAGCTATGGGAGGAACGGTTATATGCAAATTCAGCTTGAGGAAGAACGAGATCCCACTGTTTCTTATTATCGCCAACTAAAGAACGATGTAAATTCCCCAAACTTCGATTTGTAACCTCCGTTTGCGGGTGATGAGAGGAGCTAAATTGCAAGTTAGCGCCCAAGTGCTTCCATAAAGTGCGCCAAAAATGACTAACGAACTTGACATCTCTATCCGAAGTAATAGTCTTGGGAACACCATGCAATCTCACGATCTCAGCAAAATATAAACGAGCCACCTGAGATGCATCATATGTTTTTGAACAAGGAAGAAAATGTGCCATTTTTGAAAAACGGTCGACCACCACCATGATGGAATCCTTTTTGCGTTGTGTCAAAGGCAAACCAAGAATAAAATCAATGGAGACGTCCTCCCAAGGACCATTCGGTGTAGGCAGTGGAGTGTAGAGGCCTTTGATTAGTATTATGAGTCTTTGCAAGACGACAAATGCGACAACAACTTAAGACTTTCACAACATCTTTAACAAGTTTGGGCCAAAAAAAACGTTTAGAAACCATTGCAACAGTTTTGTCTCGCCCGAAATGACCCGCTAAACCTCCCTGATGAGCTTCAAGAATGATTGCTTCCCGGACCGAAGAAAGTGGGACACATAGACGACGACCTTTGAATAGGAAACCGTCACGGCGAACATAATCACGAAATGGTGTAGTGTTGCATTTATCCCATAAATCTTTAAAATCCGGGTCATCCGCGTATAACATTTTGAGATTCTCAAATCCCGCCACATGAATAGTAGACGTGGTGGTCAAAACAGGACGCCGACTAAGGGCATCAGCCACCGTATTGGCACTCCCAGCTTTATGACGAATGACGAATGAAAAATCTTGTAGCATCTCAACCCACTTAGCATGACGCGGGTTTAATTTGGCCTGCCCTTGGATGAAGCGTAATGCTTGATGATCCGAATAAAGGATAAATTCATTAGGCGGTAAGTAATGGCGCCAATACTCTAAACTTCGAACAATTGCATAGAATTCCTTATCATACGTACTATAACGTTTACGTGCTTCATTAAATTTCTCACTGAAAAAGGCAATAGGTCGGTTTTGTTGGCTAAGAACGCCCCCAATCCCAAAACCAGAGGCATCACATTCGACTTGAAAAACATGTTCAAAATTGGGTAAAGCTAACACCGGGGCTGCTGTGACGGCTTTCTTTAAGGCATCAAAAGCTTTTTGAGACTCCAAGGTCCAAACAAATTTAGATTGTTTCAAACAATCGGTGATAGGAGCAACCATTGAACTAAAATCACGAATAAAACGTCGATAAAAGGAAGCCAAGCCATGAAAACTACGAACATCATGCATCGACGTTGGAGTAGGCCAGGTGGTAATCGCCTCAACTTTGGTGGAGTCCATGCGAATCCCGTGTCCCGACACTAAGTAACCCAAAAAGATGACCTCTTTAGTCACAAAGTGGCACTTGTTGTGATTAGCAAACAACTTTTGTTCCCGCAAGATAAGAAAGATGTCACGCAAATGTTGTAAATGAGATTCCAAGTTTTTGCTAAAAACCAAAATATCATCGAAGTAAACGACGACACATTTGCCAATAAGATGTCTGAAAATATGATTCATCAATCGCATGAACGTGCTAGGAGCATTGGACAAACCGAATGGCATGACCATCCATTCATAAAGACCATCACGCGTTTCAAACGCAGTCTTCCACTCATCTCCTGAACGCAATCGAATTTGATGGTAGCCACTCCGTAGGTCAATCTTGGAAAAAACAGAAGCTCCATGGAGATGATCTAACAGGTCATCAAAGCAGGGAATTGGAAAACGGTATTTGATTGTAATCTTGTTAACCGCGCGACTTTCGATGCACATACGAAACGTGCCATTTGGTTTTGGAACAAGTAAAGCAGGAACGGCACATGGGCTCATGCTTTCACGGATCAAACCTTTTTCTAAGAGTTCTTGAACTTGATGATTTAACTCTGCAAATTCCTTCGGGTTCATGCGGTATGCAGGTTTGTTTGGAATTGTTGCACCAGGAATGAAATCGATGCAATGTTGGATGTCCCGCATGAGCGGTAATCCTGCAGGAATATCATCGGGGAAAATATCTGAGCAGTGAGCAATGGAAGCACCTCATGTGGAATGTTAGCAATGGGTGTATTTTCCTCAAGTACAACCAAGCCAAAAATTGGACCAGGAGGTGATTGGCGAGCAAGACCAACAAATTCATCCTTCGTCATAGGGGCTACCTCGGGTGTCATATCCTTAGGATTTAGAGGGGCCAATGTAACGTGAAGACCGTCCTTATGGAAGGAGTAGGTGTTACGAAAGCCGTCATGTTTGACTTTGTGGTCGTAGAGCCACGGGCGTCCAAGTAATAAGTGGCACGCGTCTATGGAACAACTTCACACCATAATTCATCTTTGTATTTGTTGCCGATGGAAAAAGCAACCAAACATCGTTGTGTTACTTTAACAAGATTACCTTTCCGGAACCATGTAAGTTGGTACGGGTGGGGATGGTCCGTGGTAGGTAATCCAAGTTTGTCGACCATGGTTTTAGCAACCATGTTTTCACAGCTTCCTCCGTCGACAATGACGGTGCAAACACGACCCTTGAAAGTGCATTGAGTACGAAAGATGTTGTGTCGCAGCCACGTAGTGTCACTATCCGGAGTTGTGACAACAGTAGTTAATACCCTTCGAACAATGAGCGCTTCGCCTTTATCCGGGTAAAGAGTTACAGATGCATCTTCATTCTCGGTGTCATATGTAGGTTCAACATCGTTAACAAATGCCACAAGTTGCTTGTTTAGGCAGTTTGATGTGGCCCAAACCTTGGCACTTGAAACAACGTAAAGGGCCTGAAGTAAGTGGGGAGGTGGGAACAGGTAGTGTTTCAGTTTTGCTCGGTCCAGGTTTTTGGGTGAAGTGTGGTTGATTCGGGGGTCGGGTAGAGGGTGGGAATCGGGTTACTGTTTTGTTTTTGCGTGTGTTTTGTTGTTCAACCCGCAAAGCCAACCTGCATACATCAGAAAAAGAATAATATTGTGTTAGTGAAACCGCGTCGGCGATGTCAGGTCGAAGCACACCCAAAAAACGGGCGATCACTTGCTCGTCATCTTCTTCAGCCCCGCAACGTAAACGCATCCGTTCAAACTCAGTAATAAGATCTTCAACAGACAGAGATCCTTGTCGGAGGTTTTGGTAGTCAAGATAAGCGTCCTGTTTGAAAGTAACTGGAAGAAACTTGGCACTGAGGAGGCGCTGCATCTTATTCCAGGAGGAGATTTTGTTTTTACCGTTTCGATAACGTTGTTGTTGTATGTTTTCCCGGATGCATATTTTTTTAGCTTGATAGCAACCAATTTGACCTTCACGTTGTCAGGAATGTCGCGAAGGTCGAATATCCTTTCGACTGTTTGTAACCAGTCAAGGAAATCATCGGGTTGGAGCTTGCCATCGAATTCTGGAATTTCAGTGCGAATGCCTAAAGATCGCAATGGATCCCCGGGGTGGCGCGGTGCTGGTGGCTGGCGGTGGTGTCGTGGAGATGTTGGTGGTGGAGAATAATTAAAATCATTAACGAAGTCATCGTCTTCCGTTTCAGATTGGATTGGGGTGTTGTCAAACTGCCTTTCAATCGTATTGAAAGGATTGATTTCGAGCTCCCTAATCCTTGCACGGAATCGTTCAATCTCAACATCACGGGGGTCGCGTTCAACAGGGCCATTACCCCCTTGTCGACGATGGTGTCTTCCCCGTGTGGACATCTTGAGATCCCTGGTTTTCTGATACCACTTGATAAGGATGTTGGGAGGAAAAATGAACCCTACCTAGCGGCGGCGAGCACTTGGCCAACCAAGTTGCTAGTCGTCGGAAAATTCCTTCTCGGCCAACCGAGTAAGAGATACAAATGTGTGTTTAATATAAAACTTCAATAAAACTTGACCAACCAACCAAGGAGTCTTACAATATATATAGGAAACAAAAACATAAGAAAACCCTAATCTTAAGAATTAAGAAACATAATAAAAGGCCTAGTAAACTTAAAACCCAAAATAGAATTGTAATGGACTTCAACTTCTCCTTTTGAATTTGGTTGGATGGGATCTTGTTACTATAATTTGTTTCGTTAGCCACTTAGCCCACCGGCCTCATTCTCTTCAATAGGCCCATCGTTATCAAACTTGGCTCGTGTTCTATCTCAAACGGGTCAAGTCAAATAGTTTAACTACAGAAGAAAAAGGTCAACATGGTCAAACAGGTTAAATGGCTAGCAAGTCATCCAAAGATTTCCTTTATGCATGCAACCTCATAGATCACTTTATTCAAAGATTTCCTTTATGCATGCAACCTCATAGATCACTTTATTCAAATGGCTATACTTAAATTTAAATTGTAACAATATACTAATTATATTTAACACCTTAAAGATTTTGTATATTAAAAAGGTTTAGGGTCAACCCAGTCTGGCCCGGCCCAACCTATTTTGACCACACCATCTTGATCCCTTATGTAACCCGGTCATGCCACACCTTTTTGCAACATCTAGCTGAACTTTTCCTTTTCTATAGCACAAATTACTCTCGCTAATCAGTTGGAATCATTTAGCTATGTGAATAGCTCAGAGACTCAAACATAGATTAACATAACCCAAATTGCCACTTGTAGTGATGAACCACTTACAAAGTGGCCTAGCGGTTAACATCCTGGACTTCTTTACAAGAGGTACAAGGTTCAAATACCGCTAGGTACGATCTTGGATGTGTCCAGGGAGAAGTTAGGAAACGGTCATGGGATATCCGGTTAGGCCGTGCGGCGCGCGCATCCGAGTAAAAAGACTAGCCTTACTGGGTAACCTAAATAAGGAAAACCTCATCCGTTTACCTGTTTATGCAACTTGTTAAGTGATGTCAAATGCTTTTAATCTCTGTCACAGGCCTGGACAAATACTAATAGGATACAGATTTTCTAGATGTCAACCATTCATGCTCCCACATCTCAGGGTTACGACTAGCTATATGGACCTTAAGTGGTACAGCTTTAAGCTTAATATGGATGCGCCCTATATTAATATATCACGGTGGTAGAAACGATTCGAGTAGTATTGATTTTATCTTAACTAGAATTATATAGACTATGGAAATAACTCTTGCAAATAACTAGTATCTCAAAGCTTCACTTTATTAAATAGAAGAAGAGGAATGGGAATATGTGGATGTTAGATACCTAAGCTTGGGTGTAGAACCCCTCACATCTTGATTTTTTAATCCATAAAAAACATGGGGGGCCAATCATTTATCTATACTACATAATAAAAAGAATAGCCCCCCATGTTGAAAGTTACATGGGGGAAATGTCTAAACTACCCTCTGCAAAAAAACTCTCCCCTTTTCATTTGTAGTCATTCACACACACGCAACTCTCTCTCAATATCTCTCTCTTTCTTTCATTTGCACCCTGTTAATGGTATCCCCGCTACAACGCGCGGGTACCATGCTAGTATATTATACAATAAATATATAAAAATTAGCATGTGAGGGGTTCTACACTCAAGCTTAGGTATCGAACAGCCATATATTCACCTATGATAAGCATGCTTTTCCAGGTTATATTTGAAAATTTCGACGCTCACATTTTATATATGCAGGTGGATAGAATCTTAACATTACAATAAAGACAAAAAGTAATTCCAAACCTATTAAAATATGGTTTTGAAGATCTTTTGTATCCTCTCACTTAAAAGTTGTATAATAGAGATTGATACTTTGAGAAGTTGGTACAAAAAGATAACTGAATGATTCGAAGGGGCCTAATTAGGCAGTTCTATATGAAGCGCCTAAATTTCAAGTTAATTATGTTCTTTTCATTTGGTTGTTTAATCAATAAGAATCTAGCCTCATTCTTATCATTTTTTAAACTAGTGAAGTCATGGCCTTTTACCAGATTTAATTCTCCATTTTGTGGCAGTACTAACTTTGATATTCATAATGTTTCATAACTACTTATTAGTAACATCATATTATTCTTAGGTCAAAAAATACCAAAATTTTCTGAACACATATATAGGATATACTAAATGCAAAGAAATGGGGATTACAATAGCTACTTAAAAAGGATAAGTGGCCAAGAAAAGAGAATAATCCCAAACATTTTAATAAAACATACTAGAAACTAAATTATAAAGCACCATTTCTAAAATCCAGATAATTAGTATTAGTCTAAATTAAGACCAAAGATGTAATGCTGACCTTTAGGAGTTCTGATGAACGGAATCCACCTAACCAAAGGAAACACCTTTCTGCAGGAGTTTTCCACATGCCTGACAGAACATGAAAAACATCAGCCTTCGCAGCATCCCCTTTTATTCTGAAAATTTCTTCATAATGTGCCACAACGCCATCAACTATGATCCTCAGTTCACCATCACCAGCATGATTGCTAACAGCTCCTTTTAGCTCATTGATCCTTCGGTTGTGCTCTTCTAGCCACCGCCCATATTCGACATCAAAAGCCAAGGCTCCTGCATAAATCTCTCATCACTTCTAATTCTTCATAGTACAAAAATAAATACTCCATATATATAGTCCATATCAATGAATATTGCTACATCTATTAAAGTTTATAAGGACTTGAATAATTAGAGGATACTGGAAAACACAAGCTTACCATTGCCACTCATTGTTTGAGATTGTTCTCCTGAACTTGAAATGAAAATGCCCTTTCAGAAATATGAAAAGATAATTTCATTAAGTCACATTAAATACTTTTCAAGGTACTATAACTGAAATTGACAACAAATGAAAGGATAGCAATAAGCAGTCAAACCATAGTCACATGGAATTGGGATTGCTCTGGTATGCGATTGCGGTATGGGTGCGCTCACAGTTCGCTATGTTCTAAAAGTCGGTACAGTGAAGGGTAGGATCATTTCGGATCGCTTCGGTACAATGTACCATATAATTTGGTACAATGTACCCAATAAATAAATATATCAGTTTTCTATAACTTATTCACATTGACATGTTTGTTCTAAGAATCCAATAAATTATTACACTGAATGTTTTCCGGGTGTATGTATTGCAAAACTTTATACAAAGAATCTGGTAACAATTTTTATATTCAAAGTTTCTGGAGTGTTTAGTGAAATTCAAACTTCCACAATTAAACTCCAAGTTTTTCACAGACGTCGAACTATATATCTTTGGAACTTGGTTTTATGGAACCCAAAGCGCGTACCAGTTTGCCTTGGAACGATTCAAAAACTTGATTGGGAACGCTAGTTTTCCGTACCGAATCGTGTTCCGAGCAATCCGGATGGCAATCATACCGCAATCTGGTACAACTGTACCAAAACAAAATTTGTGGACGGTTATACAATTTCTATGACTGAGTCAAATCGTACCTGCTGCCGAGCTCGCTGAAGCTCCTGCTCAAGTTGGGTCAGCTTCATTCTGCTAGTTTCCAGCTGTTGGACATATGCCTAAAAAAGCACAACTAGAAAATAAGTACTTGATATATTTTAGAAAATAAAAGTGGTGGAATGGGCGTGCTGGGAAGGTTGGGAAACGGGTCAGCTGCTTAAAAACATATAATCAATGTGTTAAATATGATCAAGAAACTATACTATTATAATAGTATATAAAATTTGGTTACACAAAACATATTTTGGAATCTCAATCACTTGAATACACTTTTGGTAACTTTCAACCCATTTGACCAGTTACACAAAACATTTTAGGAATCTCAATCCTTGTTATTATACCCGTTTAGCTACAATTAACCCCCGTATATGAATGAGTTGGAGTTGCCATAAACAATATAAACTATAACCTTAAAGGAAACCATAAAATTCCTGCCAATGATGAAATAAAGGACCTGTACTAATTATAAATGTGCACCAAGTGCATCGAAAGTTCAGGATATATGTATAATATATAAAGATTATACACTTGGTAAACCAAACTCCTTAAGATATACTAGCATTATACCCGCACAAAGACAGCGGTGGCATCTTCTAGTAAAGTTCCGATTTGTAAATACAATGAGTTGGTAAATGTGAGATATTAATACAATTTTTAACGTAATTTTAGCTTGTTGGTGTTAGAATTTACAAAAAGATAAATGATTAATAAGAGATAGGAAACATTTGGGTTTGAATTCATACTAATGAATATAAATCATTTTTTTTTTAAAGTTATTACTTATTAGGTATACAGTATATCCAAATTTTAAATCATATAACAAGTTTGAACAATATAAGTGTATATAGATGATGAAATGATGTCATATGTCAAAAAGTAGCATAATTCAGAATCCCCGGCTTCTAGATCAGCAGTCTAAATGTTTTACTACTTGCAAGCAATGTAGAACCTTTGGACTCGCATAAGGTTGCTTAACTGGTTTTGACCCAGATGTGGAATTTGTATCATGTAGAATCTCTTGAAGCCTTGACTCTAATAATATAAAACACTACATAATTTGATGAGCGTTAAGCCATTCTAATTACGTCTATCCTATATTTGTTCCAAATACGACACTAAAAGTGCTTAGCTTGGAAAACCAACTTATATTATTTATGAGATGGAACATGAAAAATAAACATAATGACATCATTTGGCTGATCGATATGAACACTTTTGCGGAAATTATGACCATGATAATCTTTAAGGTAGCAGCATCTAAGTTGCTCCAATGGAAATGTTGTAAAAATTAGCCTACTCAGCGATTGCTCCCTACTCAGCCTCAAAAATAAAACCGGTGTGAAGCGTTTGAGAAACTGTGTTAATGTTTCTAAATATATTTTTAGGATCCTATAACCAATTATGTTTATGTATAAACAAATAATTTCAAACCACTCTTCTTTCTGAACATATAATTTCAAAACTTATTATTTATATAAGTATACAAAAATCAGATCCGAGTACTCACCGCCTAGGCCGAGTTCCCCGAGTACTCGCTCCAAGTTCCCCTACCGGTCAAGTACCGATTAGCGAGTTATACAACTAAAATCTTGTCCAAGTGTGAAACTTTCTTGAATAAAAATGCTTGAAAAAGGTAAAGTTCATCATTTTCCTAAACGACTAAACTAGATTACTATATTAAGGACAACTAGCATACTAAATTGGAAATTTGGAATTATGAATTGTACCATGTTCCTAACACTACCCATAAGTAAAAACCATTATTCTGGACCATAATACGCTGCTAATACAAGAACAAGTTTTATGAGGGTATAAATTCCTATATATGTTTGTATTGGGCCAATTGACATCAATCAACTCCAACAACCCTTTTAGAATGTATCAAAAGAAGCAGGTAAAGAAAACTTACTTTCTTTCGCAGACGACTCTTTCTTGCAGCTTCGCGGTTCTGAGCAAGCCTACGGAGTGTCTGGAAATATATAGTTTCAACATAATAATTAGTATGATAATTAAATAAAAACTTACTCAATGTGTCACTAAACTTAGGCTACATAGAGCACAGTGAACACATGGTAACATGATCTTGAGAAATACAAAGGTGGGTTTGAAAGGTAACGCTTAGTGCTGGCAACTGGAAAAGTTCATGGGTTATTAAACAGGTCAAGGGACAAAATGAGTAACTTTTCATATTCGTCAGGTTCGGATGACAAGAAACACCTCTCGTAATATATGATTTCAACAACCAAATTATTTTTACAATACTATGTCTTTGAACAAAGCGCCAAAAGAGGTTTTATGCATTGCAAATACATTTTGGGAGACTTTCAACCCAATTAACTCATTTTTGATCATTTTCCTTGTTCCCCATTTAACAGTCAGACATAATACATTACCTATATTGAATAGTTCATAAGTAATGGCTAGGAATTGCCATTCCGGTGATAACTGTAAGTCCATAGGCTAATCTAGTTCTTATTTACGTTTTCTATTATGCACTTAGTAAGTTGGGACAATTCCTTCAGTACATTCAGAAACAAGATATTTAGCAGCTTAAAAGGGAGAGTAATCCGAACCTTTTGATCCCTCGACTTATCACTCGCATCAGAAACCACAAGCCCATGAGAACTGTTATGGAACTGAAATAAAATCACAAATACTTGATATTAGCAAATTCCCATTTACACATTCCCATTTAAATATTCAAATTATTCTTGGGAATAGTACCATTAAACTTGTCATTGAGATATATAAAAATTTGTAACTACTTAGTGGCAAGAATGATCATAAATTTCTATTACCGAAATTTGATCTATAAATTTCTAACCAGGGGTGACGGCCTTTTACCGAAAAAAGAATGATCATGTAAAGCAGAGTAATTATGTATCTAAGTACAAATTAACATAAATAATTTGTTTCAAAAAGTTGAAAATATCACCCCAAGACGCTTGTCTTCTGTGTCCCCATCTGTAGAGGTACTTGGACTGAGCTCTGCCATTCTCGACTCTCACTTAACACAAACTTCTAGAATATCCCGAATCTTCGTGTGTAGTAATAGCAATGAAACGTACAACTGTTAATAATTACCAAAACCTCATCACTTTTGTAAGTACCCAACTGACTCTGCATACATATAACTGAAACAAACTAAATTATGAACTATAATCGAGCATTAAAAAGAGAAAAATCAAAATGCAATCAAACAAAGAAGAAATACAATGTAAAATAACCGAGACAGAAACTTTTCACCTCATTAAAACCTTGCGATGGCACACATCACAGATACGACCATGCAATGCACTTGATCTTGGTGAATGATCTGGGTATTACCAATGATATTAATAATAGCTAAAGATTTCATTAACAATCTGATGTAAACAATATCAAAAACAGTCATACACCAAAAAAAAAGCTGGACGCAAGAATCCTATGTTTGAAAGCATCCTATTTTTAAGCACAAAACACATCTACACTCTTTTCACATGCCACTCCAAGGAACTACCACTAAACTTATTTTTTTGGTTATACCAAGTCCACTTTTGACTTTTTTACAACCTACCAATATATGACTTGTTAAAAACTTAATTCGAGACACCTCCATCTTGAACATTCAGATTACCGCTACATTCAGGTTTTGACTTGGTGAACATAATGCATATTCACATTAGTGCTTTTATTCAAACTTTGAAAGTTAGATCCTTGATAGAACCTAAACCACACCACCAGCTCAATTATCAATAACAAAGTTAACAATACCACCAGCTCAATCGCTAAAAGTCATATAAACTTATACATACAAAAACAACTTTAGGCTCAAAGTACTAAAACCCTACAAACATAATGAAAACATGTGTCTAATAAAAGCCATACCTAAACCTATAAACGAAATAAACGTTAGGTCAAACACCAAATTGGAAATATACGCGTTCCATATAAATGTCAACAACCTAGTTCTTTCACAACTACACAAGATTGGCAGGTATATTCATAGAAATTTGAACACAAGTATTCCTTTTACTATTTCATTTATTCTCAAGTAGCCATTAGCATTCAATATACTTTTTAAAGAAAAACGAAAACATATCGAAAAGGGTATGTACTAATATATCTATCCACTCATATATCTATCAACTTCATATATAACAATAATAACACTTCAAGTCAATTCATTTCAAAACTACCACAAGAAGTCTTAGGTTTAAACCTCCTTAATAGAATATCATAAGGGTGTCCAAAGAAAGGGTTCGAAAACCGGATACCCAAATGAAATTGAATCAATACCCAAAAAAGAAAATAGCTCAATACCCAGATATAAGTAATTAAAAAAAGAGGAAAAAAAGATAAACCCATATGAATTTGAATTGATGAAAGTAAAAAGGAGAAAACTTTAAAGACATACCAAGAAAATCAAAAGAGAACTGATTGAAAGATAGGAATATGAAGGAATTAGAGTAGTATTTTTGGTAATTTCTTCTTCTTCTTCTTCTTCAGCTAGCAGCTACCGAGAGGTTAGGAGGAAAAATAAAAAGAGAAGTGAGTCCACGATTTTGACTTTTTCTCTTTATAAAATGAAGAAAGTCGCTTCCTATAAATATTACCATGAATACTACACCTAAACCGCTACTCACTCTGTTTTGTGCTTAATACTTATTTTGATTGTGAGTGATACGCAATTATGCAATATTTGACTTTTGTTATACAAAAGAGTTTTGTATTAGTTTATCAACCCAGAAAAAAGTAAAGTAACTCCCAATGCCGTCTTTCACGGGTTTTGGGTCCCAATACCGTCTTTGACGGTGTATGGGGGAGGTTGATATGTAGACAGTCTTACCCCTACCAAAGGTAGAGAGACTGCTTCCAGGTTCTACCAAAGGTAGAAAAGGACCTCCAGCCTTGCTGGGCATGAGGATCGAACCCATGACCTCTGTTTCCAGAGGCAAGAGCTCCAACCACTGATCCAACCCAGTTCTAAATATATTAAAAAATATTAAGGTGTCGGACATACAAAACAATAAATATCAAAATATAAATAATACTGAAATCTTTATAAAAAGTGACAATATAAATAACGAACTGTAAAGCTATGGACATGTTATAATTATAAATTCTAATGAAAAGGGTGACTAACAGTCAAACCAAAATGTATTATGTAGCACAAAAACCTAAAGTTGTTGGCTGAATCGATAGTAATTTCACAACTTATTTGTTTACTATACACCAAGATTGGGAACTCGTGACTCATAATCGAACTGGCTAAGGAGAAAGTTAGGTTTTTTTGAAAACTTGTGATCAGATTGGAGAAAAATCAGATTGAGTTATTTATACCCAAAAGTAATAATTTATGAAAATATATGTAAGAACCTCTTATTGAAGCATAACCGTTTAGAGTTCTTGGTATTTTCATAAATTGTGGATTCCATATTAGACATTCGGGTAGTTTAGAAATAGTAATACAATTAGTTTGCCATTTAATAATAATAACAAAAAGAGTTAAGTACTTTTTTCGTCCCTGTGGTTTATCGCTTGTTCACTTTTCGTCCTCGCCGTTAACTTTTGGCTATAATCATCCCTATGGTTTACTTTTCGTCCTTGCCGTTATAACTTTTCCGTTTGGCCCTTGCACGTGCCATTCACGTGAGGGCATTTTTGGAATTCCCTTTACACATTTTCGTTATATATCCCTAAAAAACGAATTTTTTCTCACTTTACACACAATTTCCCCCCTTTCTACCATCTCTTCTTTCTCTCTCATTCATCAAATCATAATCACATATGGTTGTTCACTGTGTGTGTGGGAGGGCTTCAATCGTTCGAACATCATGGACTACAATGAACCCAGGTCGTCGATTTTATTGTTGTTCACGTATTGTAAGTAATCAAAAACCCAAATTTTTAGCATTTTGATTTTGTTATTTTCTTGAAAATCAAATGTTTATTTTAACAGGGATCAAATGTTAGGTCGAAAATCGACCAAGTATAATTTGTTCAGAAATAGCTTGAAGTTTAGTGAAGACGTCCGTACAGAATTCTGAGATGTCTCAGAATTCCTTCACTGAAGCTTCACTTCAGTTCAGATTGAGATAAATCTGAAGCATTCATTCTGAAGTCAAAGACTGAAGTATGAAGAAAAGAATCATCTCAGAAGAGAGCAAAGAGTGATTCTACCAGATCAAGACTGAAGCATCTTAGTGTAAAGTATTTACAACACTTTACACTGATTACGAGGAAGACTTTTACTTTACACCTTTATCCGGTTAATAGATTTATCTATTAACAAAAGGTACAAAGTATAGGCTTGGAACCTAGTACTATAAGTCACATCAAGTGACTTATATACTCTTCCAAGTGCAGCATGTAAGGAATTATGGTTTAATTCCTTAAATGCTCACAACCACATTTGTACGATCTTGTCTACATCATCATGGACTTGGTCTATAAATACAAAGTCTTCTCACAACTTGCAAAGAGCTTGAAACTTTAGCATTGCAACTTGTGAGATATACTCTAAGTAAACTTACGAGTATTTCCAAGTTAATTAGATCACTTGTATTTCAGGATTGTTTAGATACTTACACTTGGGTGTTTATCTTTGTTCCGCAACAATCCTTGTATTTGTTTATACATCAATAAATCAAATACATTGAAAAGAAAACAACGTGTCTCAATGCTACATACTTGATTATATTTATATATATATCCTTATATAGTTTCTGCCATTTGTTCTTGCATTTTATATCTAGTCAATTGTTTCTTGTTATCCATATCTGGATCGTAAACTGAACTTGTCCATCAAGATTAGTTGTACTTGCCAGTCGGGTTTGTTATTCATCTATATATTTGGGACTCACAATTGGTATCAGAGCCTAAAGGTTGAATTTTATCAATTCATTAACCTTTGATCTGCATAGATGGCTGACTTTGAACAAGAACGACCTGACCCTAATAATGTTACCCCACCCCCTCTCATCAACAACAATATACCATCACACAATGTACACGTACACTTTCCAAATAATCCTGTTCCCAAGTTTGATGGGAACAGTGAAAACTTTCAAACGTGGAAAGCGTGCATGCTTAAGTATATTGCTGGTGTTGAGAGACATCTACCAGATATCTTAAGAGAAGGACCCTTTGTCCCTATGAATGCTTCTACTGTTGTCAGAAATGCCGATGGGACTCCTAGGCTGTCACCTAAGGAGAAGGATCATTGGTCTGAGGAAGATCATAGACTTGAAGACCTGGACACCAAGCTACAAAATATGATTTTATACGCAGTTCCAGAAACCCTAATGCCCACTCTTGTTTTACTTGAAAATTCCAAATTAATGTAGGAGGAACTAATGACACAGTTTGAAGGCTCGAATGAGACAATTGTCACAAGAAAAGTTGCTTTAAACAAAAGATATGAGTCTTTCTTTGCTATCCCTGGGGAATCTTTAACTCAAACCTACATCAGATTTACAAATCTGGTAAACCAACTGAAAGCCCTGGGTGTAACCAAAGACAAAGAAATTTTGTTGGAAAAATTTTGTGACATTTTACCTTCTAAATGGGAAAATTTAATCTTGGTCTTGAGACAAGGCAAAACCTTGCACAGTCATACTCTTGCTTCCCTTTATGGAGCCTTCAGATATACTGAAGAGAACAAAGCTGAAAGAGCCTTGGCTGAGCAGGATGCCAAGAATCATGTTTCTACCAGTTCTGGTATGGTTCAGTTTTCTGAACCACATAGTACTGCTCTACTATCTTCTGAGAGTGATGTTTTTGACTCGATGAAGAAGATGGTGTCTGAAATGTTAAAAACTGGTGTCTCTGCTAATATCACTCATGATTGTGATGAGAATGACAATGATGATCTGGTTGCCATGCTGGCTAAAACGTTTAATCGTTTTAAGGCCAAATCAAATCGATCTGGCAAACCTTTTGCTTCCAGTGCTTCTATTGACAAGTCTAATCTTGAATGCTTTAAATGCGGCAAGAAAGGACATTTCATGAAGGAATGCAGATCTAGTCAACCTTCATCATCACAATCTGCTCCTAACCATTCTATTTTTCAGAAGTCTGATGACAGCTATAAGGCCAAATACAAGAAGTTGAAGGCACATATGGCTCTTTTGGCACAAGACAACTCAAGCAACAGTTGTATGATTGCCAAAACTGAAAAGTGGGAAGACTCTGCTGAATCATCGGATGATGAGGAGGAAGTTAGGGACATGTGCTTCATGGCACAAGAAGATCAAGGTCATTTGGTCAAATCCGATGTTGAATCTGGTCGCTGGGTGGATATAGTGATGAAAAAGGTCAGTAATTTTGGCTATGAAGAAAATGAGGAACACAAACTGGACCTTTTGGTTCTATTAGAGGCTGACATCTCATTTGTTGAGACAGTGCGTTCAGAAAGCTTAAAAATGTTTGAAAACAATACTTCTGAACTGAACGCCAGTCAGGCCAGACTAAAAGAACTGAAAGATGTTCATTTGGCCCTAAAAAGTTATCAGTCCATGGTGGCCACTTTAGAGTTGGAAAAAGAAGAGTTAAAAACCATCCTTGAAAAAGAACAGAAAATAATTAAATCTTGGATGAGTGCACCAAAACCAGATGCTGCAATAAAAAATACTTTTGCAAATCAAAAAACAGCATATGAATCTGGTGATCTTCATATGGCATCTATAATCACAGATTTAGATGCACTTCCAAAGGAAATGAAACCTGAAATTATTTTTCCTAAAGTTGGCAAACAGAAAACTATGACTGATAGGGCCCAGGAACAATCTGAGGGTAAGTCTGAAATAGCTCAGACAACTGTTTCAGAAAAGAAGGCTAAATCCAAAAAGCCATCCCCTCAGACTTCATCTAAGGTTCCCAAGGACCAAAAGAAGAAGAAAAATATCTCCCCCACTGAGCCCTCTACCTCAGATTCTGGTAAGGCTCAGGTGTCTAATGAAGAATCTATTTTGTTAAGGTTAGAAAGTCAATTCCAACTATTGGCTAGACAAGTGCAGAGTTGTAATGCACGTTTAAAAAATGTTGAAACCACACCTCTTCAACCTAAACAAAATGCAAACCTTTTTCTAAGCAAATCAAGCAGAAATCTGAGAAGAAAAAGGTTGAAAAATCCATCAAACCAACTACTTTTGTGTCATCTGAGATAATGACTGAAATCCCATTTGACCCTTCTGTTCCTCATAAACCAAAGAAATCTGAGACTACTAAGGGAGAGTCTAGTGAACCCATCCAAAGATGGGTTTCCAAAAAGAACTAATCTTTGATTGTGTGCAGGGAGACCGAAAGAAGAACATATGGTTTCTGGACAGTGCTGCTGGCCGAACCATGACTGGTTATCAGACCCTGCTAGAGGAATATAGGGTGCAAGAGGGGCCCTCAATTGTTTTTGGAAATGATGGTAATGGAAAAACTGAGGGATATGGTGTGGTGAATAATGGTCAAGTCAAATTCACACGTGTTGCATATGTGAACGGTTTGAAATATAACCTGATCAGTGTCAGTCAACTATGTGATGATGGCTTCAAGGTTCTATTTGATATTTCACAAGGCACCATATTCAACAGAGATGGAAAGGTGGTACTGATTGCACCAAGAAAGGGAAACATTTATGTCATTGATATGAATCCTCTACCTCTGAACAATGTTTCTACTCAAAGGCAGATGAAGACACAAATTGGTTGTGGCACAAGAGACTATCCCATCTGAACTTCAAGAACATTAATAAGTTGTCAAGGAAACAACTTGTTGATGGGATACCCTCTATGTCTTTCAACAAAGACAAGCCATGTCCAGGTTGTGAAATGGGCAAGCAGAAAAGAGCTTCATTCAAGACAAAGCAAAGCTTTAGTATTACTGAACCTCTTCATATGCTTCACATGGACCTTTTTGGACCAGTGAATGTTCAGACCAGAGCAGGAAAGAAATACACCCTTGTTATAGTTGATGAATATTCAAGATACTGCTGGTGATTTTCCTCAGGTCCAAAAGTGAAGCTGCTGCTGAAATCATTGCTCTCATCAAACAAATTGAGCTCAAATACAAGCGAAAAGTTTGTCAGCTCAGAAGTGATAATGGCACTGAATTCAGAAATGCCACCCTGGAGTCCTTCTGCACTGAAATTGGCATATCTCAGAACTTCTCCTCAGCACACACACCAGAGCAGAATGGTGTTGTAGAAAGAAAGAATCGTACGCTGATTGAAGCTGCTAGAAGTATGTTGAATGAATCTGGTCTTCCCAAGAATTTCTGGGCTGAAGCTGTTGCAACTGCATGCTACACTCAGAACAGATCTATCTACGTCAAAAGACACAAGAAGACCTCCTATGAAGTACTCAGAAATAGAAAGCCTAATATTGGATACTTCCATGTATTTGGGTGTCCAGTATACATTCTGAATGATTCTAGTCAGCTTGGAAAATTTGACGCAAAAGCTGATGAAGGATACTTCCTAGGATATTCATCAAATCGCAAAGCCTTTAGAGTCTTTAACAAGAGACTTGAAAAGGTTGATGAGTCAATTCATGTTACCTTTGATGAATCCAATTCTGCAATTTTAAAAATTCCATCCCTGTACCACCCTCAGAAAGTCCAATAAGTTTTGGTGATTCTGATCCTGTTTCTGAAACTGATCAGTCACCTGAACCTGCTTCTGAACATCTCCGTTCAGAACCAACAATGAAAAAGCCTAGCAACATTCCATTTTATCCTTCAGTCAGTTTCAAATTGCCTTCTGAACTGACTATTGGATCAGATGTACGTGCTGCTTCTCCTATGATATCAGGCTCCACTGAGCAACCTCAAACTGAAGAATTTCATGATGCAAGTCATGATCTACAGGAAGAAGAAGGAGCTGCAGATGTATTTTCTGAAGCTCCTCCTGAAGTTACTCAGAGAAGTTCTTGCACTGATATCATTACTCATCCTGGTCAATACACTAAGTGGACTAAAGCACATCCTATCGAGCAAATCATTGGGAATTCCACTAGTGGGGTTCGGACCAGAAGAGCCACAAGCGATCAATGCTTAAACGTCAGTTTCTTATCTCTTATTGAACCCAAGAAGATTGACGAGGCTATGAAAGACCCAAGCTGGGTTGAAGCCATGCAAGATGAGCTCAACCAGTTTAAAAGAAATGATGTATGGGAACTCGTTCCTTGTCCCAGTGACCTGAAGAAGGAACCAATTGGGACAAGATGGGTCTTCAGAAACAAGATGGATGAAGATGGTCATATCATCAGGAACAAAGCAAGACTTGTTGCAAAGGGATATGCACAAGAAGAGGGAATAGATTTTGATGAAACGTTTTGCACCAGTTGCTAGACTTGAAGCTATCAGAATTTTCTTAGCTTTTGCAGCTCATCATCAATTTAAAGTCTATCAAATGGATGTCAAAAGTGCATTCCTGAATGGAAATCTAGAAGAAGTCGTTTATGTGTATCAACCACCAGGGTTCATCAATGAAGAAAAACCACATTGGGTGTACAGACTGAACAAAGCCTTATATGGTCTGAGACAAGCACCCAGAGCCTGGTATGATACTCTACTAAACATCTTCTTAAAAATGGTTTTAAACGTGGTGCAATCGATAACACTTTGTTCATATTGCATGATAAAAGTGATATCCTGTTAGTACAAATTTATGTTGATATTGTGTTTGGTTCTACAAATGAGAAGATGTGTGAAAAATTTCTAAAATCATGTCTTCTGAGTATGAAATGAGTATGATGGGTGAACTGACATATTTTCTGGGACTTCAAGTAAAACAAACTGAAGATGGTATTTTCATAAACCAAGAAAAATATGTCAGAGATTTACTAAAGAAATATCAATTTGATTCAGTCTCATCAAAAGATACTCCTATTTCTGCTCCATTAACTTTGGATTCTGATCCACATGGAAAACCAGTGGACCATACAAAATATCGTGGTATGGTTGGTTCACTGATGTATTTAACTGCAAGTAGACCAGACATAATGTTTGCAACATGCCTTTGTGCTAGATTTCAGTCTGATCCCAGAGAAGCACATGCAAATGCTGTTAAAAAGGATCTTCAGATACCTTAAGGGTGTCCCCAGACTGGTCTTTGGTATCCCAAAGGCTCTAGTCTAGATCTAATGGGTTATTCAGATTCTGATCATGCAGGTTGCAAGATAGACAGGAAAAGTACCACTGGTGGGTGTCATTTCCTTGGTGGCAAATTAGTAAGCTGGACTAGTAAAAAGCAGACTGCAGTATCACTATCAACTGCAGAAGCTGAGTACATTTCTGCAGCAAGTTGTTGTGCTCAGATTCTTTGGATGAAAAACCAGCTGACTGATTATGGTGTTACTTACTCAAAGACTCCAATCTTTTGTGATAACACTAGTGCCATTGCCATATCTCACAATCCTGTGATGCACTCGAAAACCAAGCACATCGACCTCAGGTATCATTTCATTCGTGATCATATTCTGAAGGAGATATTGAATTGCACTTTATTCCCACTGATAAGCAACTCGCTGATGTTTTCACAAAACCTTTAGATGTCAAAACCTTTAAACATCTAGTCAGTGAGTTGGGTATGCTAAATCCTTAGACTGGTAATCTTGTTATGAACGCCTCAGTGACACTGATCTGGTTCACCAGTCTGAGCGATTCATGTAATTTTTGCTCGCCTAGCTATCGAACGCCTTTGTGATACTATCTTGGCACTTATTAATTCATGGATCATCACTTCAGGGGGAATGTTAAATATTTTTCAAACATTAAAATAAAACCTTCATTTTTAAGGAGGAACTTTTTGCTCAGAAAAATGTATTTAACTGAAGCACTTCAGAAAATCAAAAATATTTCAGTTGAAATTTATTGACTGAGATGGTTCAGATCTCTTTGGAACTGACCATTCTCAGAAATTGTTTAGTCATCACTGAAATACAACAACCTTTCAAGATATTTTCTTTTTTTTTGATACTTGGTCAATTGTGTGTACACGTGACCTACTGCATACTATGTTTTTAACTTACGTTGGTCATGCTTATGTGTCACACAAGGTGCGCCGTAAAAGGAAAAGAAATGAGTACTTTTTCTGAAAAATGTTGCAGGGTGGGGTCACTCAAACGGCTTTGCATTTAATGCTGATTTGACCCCAGAAATCATTTTCGGATCTCAAACCCAATCAAAACCATTTTCGAATATAAAATATTTTATGAGTCTTGGGCTTTGAAATTCAAAAATTATTTTTAGTTGGAAAATCTCGTTGTATTCCGTCTTAAATTCACAATTCCTTCTCATTCTTTCATTTACTTCGTTTTTCATTTACTTCCCAATCATCAATCTCTCTCATATTTACTCTCAAATTCCTTAACTCTTCATATTCCTTTCACTTTCATTTTGTTCTTTCAATTCTTAAAATGTCTAAATCATCATCTTCTTCTTCACATAAATCACTCATAAACCTTGAATATACTCCATCGAGTGATGTGAAAACATCTGCCACATGGCCAAAGAACTTCACACCCTCTCAAATCCGATTCAATATGAGCAACTTTTTGGCTCAATTAAATGTGAAGTCCGAAACCTTAATGGGAAAAATCAACAATTTTTGGGAGCAGTCCCCTTTCCATTATGCGTTGACTGCAAATCCTCAAGCATTGTATCATCGATACTTGCTTGAATTCTGGTACACTGCTGTGGTGCATAAAGATGAACAATCCATCTCCTTCACTCTAAATGAGGGCACCAAGAAGTGTGTCATCACTCTTGAGGGGTTCAGAAATTCCCTTCATCTGAACTACCTCGAACCTTTCCAGGTGTTTGCTAAGAGACTCAAAGGAGTCAATTTCAGGGAGGTTCTAGTCGCCACTGGTCATGGTGATATGGAGGATGCTGATGGTAATTTGAAGACCTCTGGACACATCTTCATGTCTGGTTTTGGCATTTGCTGGAGGTTCTTCTGGACCCAGATCGTGGAGAGTCTTGGTGGCAACCATGGAGGGTTGGACCAACTTTCATTACCCCAAGTTGAGATGGGGTATTACATTTGGAATGGGATGCAAGCAGATTTCGCTGAGATTCTCTTTGCTCAGTTGATTACAAAGTTAAAAGGAAAGAGAAGTCTGCACATTGCTTTCCCAAGATTTTTAAGCTTGTGCTTTATGGATATTCTTGGAGAAGCTTATAATCAAGCTGGACCTGAAGCTTCTGTACCTGAATATGGCAGAGATTTCTCAAAGGCAACCATTACTGAAGATGAGCCTGAACTCTCCTCTGCTATGCTTCAGGTATTTACTAAACTGTTTCAGCCACACTAGCTGGTCCAGAAAGGTCACTAAGTGGGCCACAAAAGAATGTGGGACCCGTTAGTGTACCTAAGTTTGTACAAATCGTTGAATCTGGTGACGATGTTGAACCAGAATCTGGTGAGGGTACTAGTGACCCAAACCAGGGCATATTTGACCAGATCGTAAAAGTGAATGCTTTCTGGGATGACGATGAGCTACCTCAGGAGAATCTTGATTCTCTTGCTGACTTTGAGTTTGACGAGGAACTATTGGAGGCGAATCTATCTGATTCTGAGCCAGCCCCCATCCTCGCAAACGCCCCTCCTCCTCCCCCAGAAATCCAACCAGAAAATGCGCCTTATGTTCCACCACCACCATCTCACCAAAATCCTATCTTTCCACCAGGTACCACTCCCGCATATGTAACCGATCCTTCTTTCACTCCATCACTTCGACTTCTACACCCTCAAATTCACAACATACCACCACCAATCAACTATGATGCCCCTTCAGATAAGGACTTGGATTCTGAGACAGAATCTGAGAGTCCAACGGACATTCAAATGAACAAGGTACTTAAAGGGCTTGGAAGTTTACCATTTGTGGCTCCTGCTTCTACACAACCCCCACCTCCTTTGACTATAGAAGCACAGTTAGAGAAAACACAAACCGAAGTCCAAGGCCTTATTTTTAGGGTGGAGGACTTAACCAAATCTCTAACTGCCAACACTAGCTCCTTGGCTGATATGAAAGGTGCTCAGATGTTCCTTGGAACTGAGTTGACCAAAGTTGCTGGTAATGAAGGACTAGTGGTTGGGAAGCTAAATGAGCTGGTGATGACTTGCAACAAGGTGAGCTCTGCAATCAGAGAAGCCTTCAGATTGACAAAAAGAGATGTGCAAGCTTCGGTGGTTGCGAACTTGACATCTAGTGTTGAGTTGGTGAAACAAGAAATTATGGTTGTTGGAGGTGAAGTTCAAGAGTTGGTCAAGAAGCCAAGTGTCAATGAAAAAGAACTTGGGACTTCTATTAGTGCTGGTATTGTGGAAGATTTGAAGTCTGAGCTATCTCAGAATCTTGCTGCTCAGATTTCAGATTCTGTCTGTCAGAAAGTTGGTGCAGAAGTTAGAATAATGATTGCTGAACTGACCAAGGACACAAATGACAAGGTGGAAAAGGCTGTCAATGAAGTAAAAAATTCAGTTTCCAGGCTTGAAGGTTCAGTTCAGAATCAGTCAAAGCAGTTAGATGAAATTCTAGCACTTCTGAAGAAAGATAATGTTGTTACTCCTCCTCCTCCTGCTTCCTTCACCGAAGAAGACAGAAAAATGTTGAAGGACTTAAAAGATAAAGAAGCACTGAACCTTAGCTCTTCATTCAGACTAAAGGCTCAGTTTGCTACAATGGCAAAAGGTATTTGTGAATGCCTAGAACAACAGAGTTGGGAACCACTGAAGGCAATTAAATCTACAATTGACCTTTATGCTAGATTGCCTTCAGAGATTCCCAAAGGGGGAAGTGGTGTGCCTATTGGTTTGCTCGCTAGTACTCAAGAGATAATTCAAGCAACCAAGAAGCAAACTGAGGTACCTTCTGGTAGTGCCTCAGTTCAGGGGGAACAACTTCAGAGAAAGGATAAGGGAAAAGGTAAGGTTCAAGAAGAAGAACCAAAGAAAAGTGATAAGGGTTCTGGAATGGTTGTTGGTGAAAATATAGACGAACAAGGTTATCCCTTACATAATCTTGAAGCTGATAATAAGAAGTTGGAAACATTGCAAAAGCAGGTTTCTAACCAATTCATTATGTGGAGGGAGAACAAAGAAAGAGAAAGGGAACAACATCTAAAGATGGGAACCCTTGATCACATAGATGCTGCAGCTCTTGGGTTATCATTGGAAAGATATCAGAAAATCAAAATGACCCAAGAGTGCAAAAGGCTATAGTTGATATGCTGGAATATGAGTGTGGAATGAACTACTCTCCTCTAGAACAAAAGTTGGAAAGTCTGACCTTTAAACTATCCATTGAAGACTTAAAGAAAAATAGAGAAAAAGAAATGGAGATAAAAAGGAAGGAAATTCTGGCCGAAGTTCAGAATGTTGAGAAAGAGTTGCTCAGACCAACCTCTAAACCCAAAGTGACTGGACCTAGATCATCAAGAAAGAGTGTTCATGACGCTGATCTTTCTACCTTCAAACCAATGTCTGGTGATGCTGTTGAAATTCAAAGAAAACATGAAAGGGATCAATATGAGCATTACATGAAGCATCGATCTCATCCAGCCAAGATAGTTGATATGGAAGTAGCAAAAGCTGATGGATTGAAGCTTTTTGACTTGGTTGTTAAAAGAGAAGGAAGGGCAGCTGAAGAATACCATCAGGTTTCAGTGCACGAGTTTGGGATTTCTGAGCATAGGGAGATGATCCAGGTTCTGAAAGGGAAGCCAAAATCTGCCTTGACTGGTGCATGGTTAGCAATGTCACACCCCGTTGTAGCGGAAATACAGGGTTAACAAGTAATTGCGTACTAATCAGAAGGTAAATAAAATTATTTAGACTTTAGGTTTAAAAGTTATTAACGTTTAAAAATCGACACGTAATATTTCACAGTACCAATACACTGCGTCGCAGTGAGCTAGAATCATGCTCACTGCGCCGCAGTGGCTAAAATGATCCAGGACCAGTATGAAAGCACTGCGCCGCAGTGAGCCAGAACATGCTCACTGCGCCGCAGTGGCTTAAGTCGACTCCAGACCAGAGTCTGGACACCACTGCGCCGCAGTGGGGCTAACCCATGCCACTGCGCCGCAGTGGCCAGGTTCTGCAGCCAGCACCAGCAGCACCCAGTGCAGAACCCAAACCAAAACACTTCAATTTCGACCCAAAACGACTTGCAAGAGTTTGTAACTAAATTTGAAGCAAAACTAAACATCACTAACCATTATTACACACAATCCAACCCATAATTTCATCCATAACATCATTGAATCTTCCGAAACAATCAAATCAAAGTAAAACCCTATTTAAAACCCTAATTCCAAATTAAGTTGTTTTAGGCCTTGTAAGAACTCGAAATGACTAGAAAAGAGTAAGTAAACATAAATAGACGCAAAAAGGATGATTTAGACTTACCAAAACTCGATGTTCTTGAAGATAGTATAAAATGGTGAAGATGATGATGATGATGATAATAAACCTTTAAAATTTCCAAATGATTCCTTCTCTTATAAGACTAATTTAGAAAGGAAGATAGAAAAGATTGAGAGAATTTGAGTGATGAATGTGTGTGTGTTGTGTTTGTGTGGTGTGGGTAAGTGTTGATCAAAAGTGAAGCAGGGAAAGAGAGGGGTGATGGGGGGACTTGGTGTTTCCCTCCCTGCCATTCAAGTTGCATTTCGGCCCATGTGGCCAAATTAGATAAAATCCTTACCTCTAATTTGGTAAAATGCTTACGATTAAATACCGTTTGACTAAAAGGTTAAAATGTAAAGTAAAGGTATTTTCCCTCGTCTCATTCTTGTTAAGACGAGCCAATAAAATTAAATAAACTAAACTTTTAGAAATATTAGGTTTTGACAGTCTAACAACTGTGTTCAATTATAACATTTAAATCTTTATTTAACGTTATTTTAAGACTCGGCATTCGTCTAAATAGCTAATAGTCTACGTCATATGGATACGTCCAATTGAACCATATCAAATGTTCAATTAACTAATAATTTCCACGTCATAATCTCTAAATTAGACGAAATTATAAATAATGATCGAGATTAGGACTAACCCGATGTTAAATAAATCACGAGTTGTCACAAGCAAGAATACAACAAAAGATGCAAGCCAAGGTGGAAATTGAAAGCAGATTGTTTGGCAGAAAGGATCATTCTCCACTGAAGAGAAAACCTACTCAGGCTCCTTCTGGTTCAAGGCCTGCCAAGAAGTAGTTTTCTTTTCAGATTATCATGTACTTGTAAAGAATTTACATTTGTAACTTTCATTTCAGTTTGTATATATATGTTGCAACTTGTAACAAATAAGTAGATGATAGGTTTAAGTTAGAATAACCACAAGTAAAATTCTGAGACATCAATGATCTATAAGATGTACTTAAGAAAATTTTTACAACTTAAACAAAAACTTGCATTTCAGACTTACAAACATGTATAGATAGAAGTCTGAGATGCATGCACTATTTCAGAACAAATAGGGGGAATTTGTTAGGTCGAAAATCGACCAAGTATAATTTGTTCAGAAATAGCTTGAAGTTTAGTGAAGACGTCCGTACAGAATTCTGAGATGTCTCAGAATTCCTTCACTGAAGCTTCACTTCAGTTCAGATCGAGATAAATCTGAAGCATTCATTCTGAAGTCAAAGACTGAAGTATGAAGAAGAGAATCATCTCAGAAGCGAGCAAAGAGTGATTCTACCAGATCAAGACTGAAGCATCTCAGTGTAAAGTATTTACAACACTTTACACTGATTACGAGGAAGACTTTTACTTTACACCTTTATCCGGTTAATAGATTTATCTATTAACAAAAGGTACAAAGTATAGGCTTGGAACCTAGTACTATAAGTCACATCAAGTGACTTATATACTCTTCCAAGTGCAGCATGTAAGGAATTATGGTTTAATTCCTTAAATGCTCACAACCACATTTGTACGATCTTGTCCACATCATCATGGACTTGGTCTATAAATACAAAGTCTTCTCACAACTTGCAAAGAGCTTGAAACTTTAGCATTGCAACTTGTGAGATATACTCTAAGTAAACTTACGAGTATTTCCAAGTTAATTAGATCACTTGTATTTCAGGATTGTTTAGATACTTACACTTGGGTGTTTATCTTTGTTCCGCAACAATCCTTGTATTTGTTTATACATCAATAAATCAAATACATTGAAAAGAAAACAACGTGTCTCAATGCTACATACTTGATTATATTTATATATATATCCTTATATAGTTTCTGCCATTTGTTCTTGCATTTTATATCTAGTCAATTGTTTCTTGTTATCCATATCTGGATCGTAAACTGAACTTGTCCATCAAGATTAGTTGTACTTGCCAGTTGGGTTTGTTATTCATCTATATATTTGGGACTCACATCAAATAATTGTGACTTTATTGGATGGGTTGATCCACCAATGTGTACAAGATCCATGGACATTATACATGGATTGCTAAGAGCTAAGAACACTATGGTGGAAAATTTGAAGGAAAAAAATGGTCAATTAAAGAAATTGAAAAAGTGTTTGGTTCTTAGCTGGTTATTTTTTATATATTTTTGGTTGTATAGCTGCTAATTTGGCTGGTTTAGCTAGCTGGTTTATATTTTGGTTCATTGTTCTTGTAATCCCTGTTCTTGTAATCCCAGAACCATGTTTGTAATGTAATATGCTAGATGAATGGAAATTAAGTTTGGCAAACCAAATTGTGGTTTAAGTATAAAAATTAAGTTTGTAATGTTTGTAATGTTGTAATGTTTGTAAACAAACTGCAGTAAATTAAGTTGCAGTTTGACAAAATATACGAACCGAAAATAAAGGAGATATCGATGGGCTTTTTGGTTCTCTTTAGCCATTTTTCCTGTTTTTTCATGGTGGTGAAGTAATGTGATGGAATTTGATTATGCATTTTGTGTGTTTTTTGCATCGGTGAAACCACAGGGACGATTAGAATGAAAATGGGGGAAACTGGGGGTGGGTGGGATTTTATATATCGTTGCACGTGATTTGCACGAGGAAAGGCAGCTGGCAAAAGACTTAACTACCCCTCATGTGACTTGCATGTGGGGGGGTTAACGGACCAAAGGACGAAAAGTAACCATAGGGATGATTATAGTCAAAAGTTAACGGCGAGGACGAGAAATGAACAAGCGATAAACCACAGGGACGAAAAAAGTATTTAACTCACAAATAATAATAATAAAAAGAATGTATTTTGTTACTATCCTAACTGAGAGTAAAGAAAGAAAGAAACTGCTCAGTGTCGTTTTCCGCGGGTTTTGAGCCCCAATAACTCGACGGTGTATGGGGGAGGTTAAGATGTAGGCAGACCTTACCTCTACCTAAGTAAAGAGGTTGCTTCCATTTTTTACCTAAATGGTAGAAAAAGGCCCTCCAACCTTTGCATGGGATGAGGATCGAACCCATAACCCCTGTCTCCAGACGCCACTATCTTAACTAAGAGTCATGGCAGCAAATGTGTTCCATTTTTATGTAAAGTAATAATAAGAGTTTACAAGTCTAATCGTATATAAGATAAAAAAGCCACAGATTCAATCCAACTCCAAGTCACTTCGTCAACTTTCTAACACCAATATGACTGAATAATAGTCATGCCCATAATCAATTTTTTGAGAACCTGGTTCCAAACCGGAACCGGTTTTGGTCAACGTGATTGAAAACTGGTTTTGATGATCCCGTTTTTTTTTCGGTTTTGGTTAACCTTTTGACCTTTTTGGGATCGGTTTTGGTTAATCTTTTGATCGATTTTGGTTTTGGTTAACCTTTTGACCTTTTTGGTCGGTTTTGGTTAACCTTTTGACCTTTTTGGTCGGTTTTGGTTAACCTTTTGACCTTTTTGGGATCGGTTTTGGTTAATCTTTTGATTTTTGGTCGGTTTTGGTTAACCTTTTGACCTTTTTGGGATCGGTTTTGGTTAATCTTTTGAGGTTTGGGAGAAACCGGTTTTTTGTTTCGGTTCGGTTTTCGGTTTTTCAAAACCGGCTCTCCCAAAACTGGTTTTTTTTGGGACCTCTACCGAATAACATTAAAAAAAAAGAACACCTAAAACTTGACCAAGTACATCCATATATAGGTAATAAAAAAGTCATTTCTACCCTACCATTGGCCACACCAAGTGGTTAAGCTAGGCCATTACTCGTGGCAAGCTTAGGCCATGCCACATGGCCCCCTAATGGAGGTTGTTGTTCATCTTGTTGCGACGCTGTCATATGAGGCGTTTTCTATTTATGTTTCAAAATGTTATTTTGATTTAATTAGTTTACATTTCGTATTTTTAAAATCATGTTCGTGTTAAATGACAAGATCTCTAACTTAAACTTAATAACTGGCCACGTCAGGTGGTTAAGCTAGGCCATTCGTCGTGGCAAGCTTAGGCCATGCCACATGGCCCCCTAATGGAGGAGGTTGTTCATCTTGTTGCGACGCTGTCATATGAGGCGTTTTCTATTTATGTTTCAAAATGTTATTTTGATTTAATTAGTTTACATTTCGTATTTTTAAAATCATGTTCGTGTTAAATGACAAGATCTCTAACTTAAACTTAATAACTGGCCACGTCAGGTGGTTAAGCTAGGCCATTCGTCGTGGCAAGCTTAGGCCATGCCACATGGCCCCCTAATGGAGGAGGTTGTTCATCTTATTGCGACGCTGCCACACGAGGCGTTCTCCATTTATCCTGCTTTATGGGTTCAAAATGTTATTTTGATTTAACTAATTTACATTTCGTACCTCTTAAATCATTTCCGTTTTAAATGACAACATCTCCAACTTAAACTTAATAACTAATATTTGTAACTAATATTTGCGACCAATAGCAAATCACAATGTTTAGCTCCAAGCCAAAGATTTCGAATGATTATAGAAGTATCAGCATCGAATGATTACAAAAGTATCAACAACCCATTCAGTTGATTCCATATCTCGAGCATAGAAATTTGAATATATTATCAAAACCAACCCAAATACCCATTACAACTGTTGTTCAAAAATCTTTAAAAGCAACAAATATAAAGTTTCTTGGTAGAACCAAATATCCTCATCATTTTTAGTTCCCTCTAGTAGTTTCCCTCCAAACCATACTCAACTCTGGTTGCCAGATTCCATCCTCACTTGGATATATGTGAAATATGTGTTTCATGCCACTTCCTCCTTCTTCATCATCATCTTCGAGCACGCGCTTAGGCACAATATGCTAATTCTTATCATTTGGCGACAAAGGATTGTCTTCGTTTCTTAGGATTCAACGTGTCTGCTTGGGTTTTTGATCTCATCATTGCCACAAACTCGTCGTAGTTGATCCGACCATCCTGTAAAATTTTACAATCATTTGAATTCAATTAGACATATGATAATTATGATTCATTTTACTTATGGATGGGTCTTATGGGTTGTCTCTCTTAAGTTATCATATTACTTATATTGGAACAAATTTGATATTTGCAGAGTACATTATCTATCTTGTGACAAAAATGGAAATATGTTGTTATTTTTTTTTAATTTACAAGAATAATAGAATCTTGTAATCACATGTTTACACTCTAATTATAAGAATAAGAAATTTTTATGTCCAAAAAATACCCCTAGTCATTTTACCCAACCCACTTGACTTGCCCATTTTACTGCTTCTAGCTATTTGTTTTTAAAACTTACATGATCAGAGTCAACTTCTGATATAACCTCTTTAATGTCCCTATCGTCATTCATTCCATATTCACGCAGAGCGTGCTCTAGTTCTTCTATAGTGATGTACCTGACAACACATGACATCAAATGTAAGAATCTTGGCAGTCCCAAGATGATGATGTGATAGAAAAATGGCACGAAGGCCAGAGCTTCGTGTCGTGCTAGCTGAATGTATCATGTATTGATCAATCAAGATTTATATGTATGTTATATACCCGCTGTTATCTTTATCAAAGTATTGGAAGGCAGTGTACAAATGATCTTCTCTGTCCATTCTGTTCAGATGCATTGTTGCTGTTATGAACTCTTCATAATCAATGGTTCCATTTCCATCTGCATCAGCCTGTTAAAAATTTTCAAGATATTATTAGATGATCTTAGTAACGATATATGTCAAAACATTTTAGTAATTCGAGTTACAATATTTAGTCAAATATCTTACAGCTTCCATCAACTGTTTGACTTCAGATTCGGATAGTCTTGTCCCTTGCTTAGATAGTCCATGTTTTAACTCCTCAAGTGTAATCGTTCCACTGTTATCGGAATCCATGCCTCTGAACATTTGCTTTAGCCCCATGATTTCTTCTTCAGAAAGGCATCCTGCAATGACCTGCACATCCCCAAAACATACATTAAAATCAGATATTATCACGCCAAAGGGTGTCTAGGAAGATAATAGTCATCCTTTTACAGTATCATATGTAAACTTTGTGCATTAATGCAAATAACCAAAGTTATAGTAGTTACCCGTAGTGCCACTTTCTTAAAGTTATTCATGGCTCTAAATTGTTTTAGTCTGCCAAGAACAGCATTATCAAGTGGTGTATCGGGTGCTTCTCCATCTTCCTTTATCCATGGATGAGCTGAAAATACAAAAGAATAATTAACATCCAATCTAGCTTTTATGAGCTCGTCCGTAATACTATGATTTATCAATAACTTATCGCGATCCCAACATTGTTGTTCTTCATTGCAGTCTAATTTGGTCTAAAATGCATGATATACTCAAATATTTTGTCAAAATACTTTTGGAATGTTCAATTTGGTTTTTTACTTACAAAGAACTTGATGTGCTGTCAGCCTTTGCTTCGGGTCTGAGTTCAACATCTTCTTTACAAGATCCTTGGCTGGTTGAGAAATTGAAGGCCAGGGATCACTCGTGAAATCAATGTGCCCACGCAAGATTGCATTGAATATCCCATGCTCCGATTCTGTATCATCATAAAATTTCCTTCTTAAGTTTCATCAAATCATCAATCTTGATCTAGGCTTAATGATTTAATAAGACCTTATAATAATCACCTGCCCAAAATGGAGGAACTCCACTTAGAAGAATATATAACATAACCCCGATACTCCATATATCAACTTCAGGCCCATATTTTCTTTTCAAGACTTCGGGTGCAATATAATACGCACTTCCCACAATATCTTTAAATACTTCACCTGCACCGAGAACATATCATGAACATTGATCCTCAAGAATTAATAATCATGAAGTATTTGTAAAAAGAAAATAGGACCGATCTTGTTTATGATTATAACCTTGTTTATAGAACACAGAAAGGCCAAAGTCGGTAGCTTTAAGAGGAGCATTCTCATCCTTATTCAAAAGAAGGAAATTTTCGGGTTTAAGATCTCTATGAATAACGCCCATGGAATGACAAGTATGAACGATTTGAACAATGGTCCTAAGCAACGATGCTGCAGCCCTTTCAGTATAATGACCCTTAGCTATGATTCGATCAAACAACTCTCCTCCGGCACACAATTCCATGACCAAATGTACAGAATGTTTGTCCTCAAAGGCCCCTTTAAGCTCAACAATATTTGGCTGGCCAGCCAAATGATGCATAATCTGAACCTCCCTCTTAACATCCTCAATGTCTTCTTTATTAGCAAGTTTTCTTTTGGCTATAGTTTTGCATGCAAATTGTTTGCCGGTTTTCTTGCATGTACATAAATGTGTGACACCAAACTGTCCCCTACCAAGTTCTTTGCCAATGCTGTAAAGGGTCCGAACATCTTCCATGGGACGTCCCAAGACTGTTCCAATAACAGAATGCTTGCCATTATTCTTTGTTGGTTGAGCGGTAGGGACCTTTTTAGGGGGTGCAGTGGGCGGTTTTTCTTGATCATTTGGTTTGTCTCCTCCTCCTCCTTCCCCTTTTAAGGCTTTTTGAGCTTCGGGTTCTGCATCTTGAGATTGAGCTTGGGAACAACAGTTCCCCATTGGGATGGCTGGAGGGAAGGGAGGACCAGAGAGACAAACAACACGAATGGGTCTTTGGGCGATTGATTTAACGAAGGTTTAGGGACTTGGTAAAGGAAATTTAGAGAGAAAAAGATGTTACAAGTTTTAGGATACATGGATGAATATTGGAGAGGGATTGTAGGAATGGAAATAGTGGATTATTGAGTTTTTCCTTTACTGACCATTCATTCAACCCTGTCACTCTTTTGCTTATTTTGCTACAAACACACAACTTTATTTTATTTTACTTTTGTGACATTATAAAATCACAATCTTTAGGGTCAAGAGCTTTTCTAGCCTAAAAAACTTGACCTCACATATTAAAATCTTTAGGGATGCCAAGTATAATATCCAAATAAGGAAAGAACATACAGATTTGAAGATGGTTTTCAAAATTCCGTCCAATGTGTTCTAAGAGATTATAGAGTAATAAGATTTACTCTGTAGATTCGTTCACCTTTGTGAGGTATGCCACGATGAGTTTTAACGATGCTTTTGTTTGCGTCAGATGTTTGATAATACGTTGTCCAGGATGCGCAGCAAACATAACAGAAAACTTTGATCAGTAACTGCTATATTTCATAACCAAATTACATTACCAAATTTCGGATGTCCATTGCAAATACTTTGATAATTTGATGTTTACATATCTTGTTTGCAAATGAAACACATGTGATGTGTGGTAACTGATGGAATACAAATTATTATCACAAAAGTTCTATATGATTTTTATTGAAATCTTGTTTGTTCAAAGCAAATCTTGCTAAATGATTTCCAGTTTCATAACTAAGCAATAATCATAATAATGTTTAATGTACAAATAAATAAAATGTAATGGTATACTGTCACCAAAACTAATTACATTAACATAAGTTATCTATCAATAACAATTTCCTTAACTACATGAGCAATGAAAGTAAAACATCAACTTAGCAGATCTAATTTTATATATCCTATTGAAAAGTGATACTGATCAACATACAATGTCATCGGAAATGATTTAACTTTAACAAAAATATATCCTTCTACATTACATGCCACTCGCACTAACCATGCGCCCCTAGACCCTGAAAATTCACTCTACCGTGGTGCACACTCTGGAAAGATAAACCTGCTAGGCTAAACGTCTAGTACAGTGTAATGAATTTAAACCTCATCACGGTTTGAGTCCATTGACACATATAATAGCGATGAGCTCTGGTTCTTTTTCTTTTTTCATTTATATATAAAACTTGCACTTATATGCAAAATTTTAATCAACTTAAAAAAAGGAAAATATAGTTTCCATTGCCACAAATCTGATCCTATTCATCTATTGATGGAAGCTACATAAATGTACAAACCACGAGCTAGCAACACCAACGCTACATTGGTAGTTTTATTACAAGATAATCATAAAATAACAAAACACAGCTTCTCTACCTATTTCTATGCTACAAAAAAGCCCGGGCATTTTATACCGCATTAAATATTTTGATAATCAAGGGGTAGTCACATGTTATGGCATGGGAGGGGGAATACTACTACTTTTCGATGGTGTCCAGGCATAAATCAACATGCCCATCACAAGGATTCCAGCACCTGCTATGAAACCTGATGGAAGAGAGGATGCCACCCCCAAGTATGGTAGCGGAAGAGTGAACAAAAAAACAGATATTGGAACTGCAAAGGAACATGCCAACCGTTAATATGGGAGATAAACTATCTGCCATGGAAAGTGCTTTCATTTTCAATAAATTTGCTATCATAGTTTTAGAAAGAAAAAAAAATACACTCATTCTTGCAGGCTATATGATTTCCTTTGCCCTTCTTACTAGAGTAATTAATGGATTGTGTGTAATAAAAATCTAAGTTTTGAAGGAGCCAAAATAAATTCTTAGTACAGGACTTTTAAAGTGTTGATCATCTTAAAAAAAAATAAGGAACATAGAGTGCGTATTATACCAGAAACTGTTGAGGCAAGACTAGATACAACGGCAGATGAAATTTTTATTAAATGCAATAACGATATGTTGTAAGCCATATTAACGATACAAAACAGAATTGGTAGCAGTGGAGCTCCCTCGCATCCTGTTGCAAATCAAATACAAATGAATTAACTTTTTACAATATATTAAGTGTATACAGATCGAAAGATTTGGGTGTTCAAGTTTCTACTCGAAAATATTTTTTTTGATCTCATGAGTAAGAAGCGGGTAAGAGACAGTTAGAGGTGACCCAATGCCAGGGCTAGGTGAATTAGGTAACAGGTCAAACCAATTTGGGTCAAAACAGGGGGCTTGGTTGAAGTGTTGAATCATAAAAGCTTTTTTCTTTGTATTTTTTTTAATAGAAACATTATAATTGAAAAAGAAGAGATCATTAAGATAATAAAGTCTTTAAATCTAATGATATATTTAGGAGGATTTATATGAACTTTGGGCGACATTCAATCTGTTTGGACCATCTAATCAGCTCTATATCTCAGTATTTATTTGACATGTTTGAGATAATATA
This sequence comes from Erigeron breviscapus, assembly GCA_034093135.1. Taxonomy (NCBI): domain Eukaryota; kingdom Viridiplantae; phylum Streptophyta; class Magnoliopsida; order Asterales; family Asteraceae; genus Erigeron; species Erigeron breviscapus. The sequence continues at coordinate 110,695,291 of CM067169.1, read as the reverse complement.
GGACCCAAATCAATCCCTTCAAGCTTAAAAATCTGTTAGAATTCTCATCTCTAGAAACACAATTAGATCTTTCATGGGTATTTGAGCATTTATAATGCTACAACTATGCTAAGCTTGATCAACTCAAAATAATTAGACAAGAAATGAGAAAAAGATCACTCACCACTAGTTACAGTCCCCATGTTTAGAAAGCAAGCTGCGCCATCTGAAAGATAGCTTGGCAGCTGATGAAATGGAATACCCCATAACCTTGACAAGAATGGCAAGAGAAGGCATATAATAAGTGCCTGCCATATAGAAACATAACCCAATTTCTTATTTAAGCTTTTCTTTTAATGGGGAAATGAACTCAAACTATTAAACGTGTTAGACCAATTTAGTTTGATCGTATTGCAAAACCAATCATCAGAATAATGATTTTTAGATCACACTATAGTTTGACAAGTGTTGCTGGAAAATGTAGAGTTGTATATGCAAACAACATAGCATTTCCATGGCACCTTTTTCTTTTGAAATTCACATTATTCCAAATTGACGTTTTAAAGGTCTTAGAGGGGACTTAGGTTTAAATCTCACTGGGTAAACATGTTGAGATGGCACGGAAAAGTCTATAAATCAGCCACGGGAATACCGGTTAGGCCACGTACAGTCGTACATCAGTGTGAAAGGCTTGACTTTTCCCTGGTAGAGCGAAAAGGGATCCCTTTCCGATTTCTGTTTTTAATTCAAATTGGCACATATTTGTCTGTTATGAAAATTCAATTGCTATGGCCCAAAAAGTTGATAACAAAAAAAAGCTACCTGAAATGCAGATCCATACGAATTCAAAACAAATAGGTCCATTGAACCTCCCTGTCAATCATCAATTTCAGTAACACTTGCCAGCCTCCAAGAAAATGTGAAAACATTTATCACAAGTTATGATATATATACACATACCTTTAACTTTTTAGCAGAATCCAAGAAAATGACTTCCTGCGGTAAGGGAACACAAGAGATTGTTGCTTGTAAGAGAAAGCTTCTAAAAGCTGAAAACACAAACCCATATATGGAAATTACGAACCTTCAATATGGTGTCGGCTGCTTGAAACAGAAAAGAAACAATCATTAGAAGACTCCAAAATAGACCAGCATCCATCAATGAGCCAGCACTAGATCCACTGCCGAAGGACACTCAGTTAAGTTTAAAAGTTTAAACAAGAACAGGATGTAAAAATGTAAAGTTTGAAGACTGATTATGGTAGATGGCCCAAACCCCGCAATGGAACAGGAGTCCAAGGGCACTTGAGTGACCTTGGAAGTAGGTATTACGCTTTTTATGAAACCACTCAAGCAGAAGTTTCACACTTGGGATGTGTTTTAAATCAAACGGGTGGAAGTCATTATTAAAAATAAATAATTTGATTATTATAGTAAAGTAACAAAATAATTTTTATGGTTGTAATCTACACGTTGATTTATAAAATGTCCGATATGCGTTTCGGGTTAACCCAATTCGGCCATTTAGACCAGATACCCACTGTAACTGACCTGCCCATCTTGCCATTTCAATAGAGACTTGTTGATTTATGTAACAATAAAAAAAGCATTTACCTTGCAACAGTAACAATTACACCAACTGCCACAAGAAAGCACCCTAGTAACTGATTGGGTTTATATCTCCTTCCAAGAAAAAGATATGACAATATGATTTGCCAAACCAGAAAGCTCTGCAAGTATTAGAATGTACCGGGTCAACAATCTTTACTCCATTTTACAGGTTAAAAATCAATATGGCAGGAACCCACAGGTCCAGTACAAAAGACTGCACAAGGTTTTGATTCAATGCAATATAAATCTGATATAGGATGATTTATGTAATCAGGATTTGAATAAAGACTCCTCATGATAATAAATAAGTTATTTGAAAGTTGGGTATAGCTACATTGGATTAAGAAGAAAAATTGCATAATAAGAGAAGTTTTACCAAAGTTACCTGTGACAAAACGGGAATAGCTGCCCCTGAAAGCACGGCTGTCATAGAGAAAAACATGGCGAATTAATTTCACACAAAAGAATTATCTGCCTAAAGAAAGTTTAATTGGAAAAAATATAAAACTTGACTACCTCCTCCACTTTATATGTCAATAACTTATAATTAGAAACATGGAAACAAAAGATCCACAAGAAGATTGGTAACTAAGATCCTACTAACTTATAACCCTATAATCATTTTATTGATCTTGATTAGCTTTTGAATACCATGAATGAAATCTTAAAAAAAAAAAACGATTTGGGATCACCCGTATTCATTGCAATGTTAATTTCTTTTTTGAAAAACTTCAAGGTAAACTTACTTGCAACTTGCAGCTATTGATTATTACTGGTTATTAAGGTTAATAATACCCTTAACTAAATTCACGTTTTTGTTCCTATTTGACGTTGACAAACAACTTTTATAAGTATTACCTTGGTGGGGTTGGTAATTTCATGATTGAGGTTTACTTAACTTCATCGAGAAAGCGTAACAAAATTGAGTGAATAGTATATTTACCTCCCGCTGCCATTCCACAAGCGGCACCAAGAGCTTCCAAGAGACCAACAGCAAGCAATGGAGCTTTTGGCATGGAAAGCATTTCATCAGTAACAATGCCAGCACGATACCGGAAATGTAAGATGGAGAAATACACAACTACATATCTGAAAAATATGCATACACGTGTTATATATGTCAGTCTATCGGGTTCCAATAGGTCCAAGAGTTTAACACTTCCTACTTGCGATATCCATATGAAGATTTAGCTATTACCCATTCTCATAATTTATAATGTTCAATTTACTTGCTATGCGCATCACCAAAATGAATAAACTAATGGTCTTCTTAAGGCAAATACCAAATACATGTTATGTGGATCTATAAAACTTAGCAAGATGCTAGAAAGTACATCGACACTAAGTCCCTAAGATGACGATACTGACCAAAATGATTATGAGCTTACAATACCGACGACTGGCCCTACAACTTATAGATGAAGCCATCGTCAAACAGGGTTACGAAAATGTGAAGCTAATCGCAATATTCTTTTGATTTGTTACCATTGAAAGATATCTTACTTTTTGAACAATTTAGTTAAGCTATGCCAACTTAAGATGTTGTTACACAACTCAAAAAGCATCTAACAAGCATCTCAAAAGACCACAAGCAATGATGCAAACGTAGAATTCAAAACATCTAATCACCATTGAATGAGAATAATCATTTTGAAAAAAAGGCAATATTAGATTCCACTACAAGTGTCATTGAAGTAACCAAAGAAAACTAAAACAAGGCATTTGGTTTGTTGTTGGGTTTTACTATGGGCATGATTTTGATACAGATGACGAAAGGAATGGGAATGAAAACCTAAACCCACCCATTATAATTGGTTTGAAATTTCCTTCCTTTTATGGGTTTAAGACCTCAATTTTATACAATCTTATAAACCAAACATTACCTATCATTTCATTTGGTGTACCTTAAATATCCAATTATATGATGTTTCTGAGTTGGACTTGATCACCTATCATTGACATACTTTCACTAGACTAGAAACAGGAACATTCACTTTTAAAGAACTCAGTTTTCTTCATGCTTTACTATAAACTCTTATTTTTAATCTAAGGACTAAACTAACTTGTATAGAATCTAAGGATTAATAATAAAAATAAAAAATAAAAATGGTTTTATATATTGATTAAGGGAAATGATATTCGTACCACAGATAAATCTACCACACAGTACAATTTTCTGAACATACCGTACAAGTTACTAAAGCACATATGTGGTAGATTTATAGAAATTTGTGGTACGAATATCACTCCCCATTGATTAAAGTCGAGACTATGTTGCAATGCTCTCAATGGCTTGCTACAGAAGGATTTTAGGCTAATATTTAGGAGAATATATCATTTTTCTTTCTTTATTTCTATACTTAATGGACAAATGTGACACTTTAACCAAGATGGTCCCAATCATTTAACTATTTAAGTCAATTTCAGATGAGTAAATGAATCAGATTTGGTTTTTGCTACGAATATTTTAGTACTACTATATTTACATTGCATAATATGACAATGACAATGAGAAGCACTATAATAAACAAATAAAAACGAAAAAAAGGTGATATTCTTTTACTTATAATAATAAATTATATTATAGTCTAAATCAAAATACAAGATTTACTTTGTTTTTTTTTTTTCTATTCTTTACAAGATCTCCTTTGTATTCATTTCAGGAATAATTAAAATCAAAATACAAGATTTACTTTGTTTTTTATAACTCACCAACATCTTTGTCCCCTTACTTTTTTTAATGGATACCCATCATGCACCTCCACCAATTCATCCCTCTCCACAATATTTGAGTAGCCTTTGAATAAATGTATTTTTTTTTGTATATATATATATATATATATATATTGTGACTATACTAGTGGAGCTCTGTTGTAATAGTGGCACAAATGTGTGGTGCTGGGGAATACATGTACACTTTAGTAAATATAAAATTAAAATAAATAAGTTGTCTATATTACCCTTTTAAGTTATAACTAATCATTAGATAACTCAAAAAAATATTAAATAATTACTAAAGAGTAAAAAATATCTTTTACATTTTCTCGACATAAAACAATAATTGATGTTTTAGTGATACTTTTCTCGACATAAAACATTTTCAGATTTTTCGCATTATGATGAATTGACAAATTCTGTTTGTAAATAAGTAAATAACAATGTGTGTCTATTTACCGACCCGGGGGGCCCAAATCCGACCATGTCCTAGTCCTTGGTCCATTTTTTGGTGAAAGAAAAAAAAAATCATAACATTAGTTATCATTTATGAAAAATTATATCTGTAGATTTGATTTTGTTAAGATTCTCAACACAAAACCTGCCCCGGTAACAACCTTTTAAACAACAAAAGGTAAAAAAATAACAATGCATGTGTGACAGAAAGAAAGAGAGAGATAAAAGATTAGTTGAAATAAAAAGTTACCCGAAAGTGGCGAGTTGAGCTAAGAAAAAGGGATAATTGTTCAACGGAACCAAAGCTAGCTTATACAACACCCGATTCCCTACTCCCAACCCCATCGTAACTAACGCTGCAACCGCAATCTTCACCCTTGAATCATTTTCATTCTCATTTTCATTTTCTTCAACAATATTTATAATATTATCTTCATCTTCATCTTGTTGCTGTTGTTGTTTATCATGTAACGCGTACCGACAAATCGGAGAAATCTTTCGACTCTTGTCAGCAGCAGTAGAATGAATAATTATTATGTTGTTTTTTGTTTTTCTCCATTGTGGAATTGGATTATTATTGAGTGTGTATTTCGGTTGTAAGATGTTTAGTCGTCTAATTATTATGTTTGTTTGTTTATTGAAATTGAGGCCGGGAGAGAACCGGTGACCGGCAGCGACCGCCATATATGTATATATGTATATGTATAACAAACACACTGATAAAATTGAAAGAAGCGGTTAAGGGAAATGTATTTATATTGTGAATTAAAATTGAATAGATGAACCAAATGAATGAATGAATATCTGAAGTGGGTCAAAAAAGGGAGGGTTTGAATTCTTTTTCCTTTTTTAATTCGGCACGGGTGGAATCTTTATCTTTTACAAACTTAATTTCATTCAAACTTGTCTTTCACATATAAAGTTTTAGGGTAAATTACACTTTTCATCCCTGAAGTTGTCACGTTTTTCACTTTTCGTCCCTTAAGTGAAAAAATATCAATTTTTACCTTAAAGTTGGCAACATTTTGCAATCAAGGTCCTTCCCCTAGACGGCGTTCGTTTTTGGCCGTTAACGTATGCACGTGCTAAACACGTGAGGGTATTAATGTCATTTGCCCGTTACACCCGAGGGACGAAAAGTGAAAAACGTGCCAACTTCAGGGACGAAAAATGTAATTTACTCTATATTTTTATTTTTTATAATATAAAATTTAAAAATAAATAAAAATAATAAATAATTTTTTTTTCTTCACCCTTTCCCTGTAATTTGAATCCATCATTCTCAAAAACCCAGATCTTATTTCACCCACACACACATATATTTCATTTCTATATATGTATATATGTATATATGTATATGTATAACAAACACACTGATAAAATTGAAAGAAGCGGTTAAGGGAAATGTATTTATATTGTGAATTAAAATTGAATAGATGAACCAAATGAATGAATGAATATCTGAAGTGGGTCAAAAAAGGGAGGGTTTGAATTCTTTTTCCTTTTTTAATTCGGCACGGGTGGAATCTTTATCTTTTACAAACTTAATTTCATTCAAACTTGTCTTTCACATATAAAGTTTTAGGGTAAATTACACTTTTCATCCCTGAAGTTGTCACGTTTTTCACTTTCCGTCCCTTAAGTGAAAAAATATCAATTTTTACCTTAAAGTTGGCAACATTTTGCAATCAAGGTCCTTCCCCTAGACGGCGTTCGTTTTTGGCCGTTAACGTATGCACGTGCTAAACACGTGAGGGTATTAATGTCATTTGCCCGTTACACCCGAGGGACGAAAAGTGAAAAACGTGCCAACTTCAGGGACGAAAAATGTAATTTACTCTATATTTTTATTTTTTATAATATAAAATTTAAAAATAAATAAAAATAATAAATAATTTTTTTTCTTCAATCTTTCCCTGCAATTTGAATCCATCATTCCCAAAAACCCAGATCTTACTTCACCTCAACACACACACATATATATCATTTCTGTATATGTATATATGTATATGTATGACATTTGCAAGCTTTGTTTAACATAAGAATAAGAATAAAAACCAAACCTTTTTATTCTCTCTTAATCTACTATCTCTTAATCACCACTCCACCATTCCGGCCACCACTTATGCACCACCAGCCGGCCACCATAACTGCAACCACCAACCGGCCGCCACCACGATTCTGACCACCATTCTTTTCAACATTCATCTCCAACATCTTCTCATCTACCATCTAGATCGAGACCCGAAAATCCATTGAAAATCCATTCCAGATCTGAAAACCCATTGAAGACCAAGATCCGAATTGAAGAACCCAGATTGGTCGGGTTTGAGTAACGGTGGTTGTGGTGGTTGGTTTTTGTGTGCGCATATATACAAGAAATACCCAGGATTGTTTAAGAACCCAGGTTTGATTTTTTCCTTTTATATTCTTTATGAAATTAATGTTAATTGTATGTATATGTTTTTTGTATAGATTTTGTTGTTATTTGCTGATTTTTGGGGTTGTTTAATGGTGAATGAAGAAAAGGGTGTGCGAAGATTTTGATCAAGTGCAAGAATGTGAACCAAAAAAGAGCAAGAAATCGAGACCTCGAATCGGATTCAAATTGCAGGGAAAGATTGAAGGGAAAAAAATTATTTATTTATTTTTACTTTTATTAAATAAAAATTTAAAGTAAATTACATTTTTCGTCCCTGAAGTTGACACGTTTTTCACTTTTCGTCCCTCAGGTGTAACGGGCAAATGACATTAATACCCTCACGTGTTTAGCACGTGCATACGTTAACGGCCAAAAACGAACGTCGTCTAGGGGAAGGACCTTGATTGCAAAATGTTGCCAACTTTAAGGTAAAATTGATATTTTTTCACTTTAGGGACGAAAAGTGAAAAACGTGCCAACTTCAGGGACGAAAAATGTAATTTACTCTAAGTTTTAAAATAATTAAATGTTACTGTATTAATAGTCGTGAAATATAATTATACAAGAAATTTTAACCCCGACGTTGCCCGGGAACGCCGGGAGACAGAACGATATGTAAAACGTAAAAAAATGAGGAAAATTAAAAAAAAGAAGAAGAAAGAAAAGAAAACCGGATTAGAAACTATAACATAGCAACAAAATATAGCATAAATTTAAAAAGTTAGAAACCATTAAAACGCATGAAAATAAAAACCATTTAAAAGATATAATATAAATCTTAAAAACTAAAACCGTTGAAAGTTTAAGGAAAAAATCAAACAAAAACACAATGAACAAATGTCTAAACAACATACCAATAATCTTGAAAGCTAAAACCATAAAAAAATTCATAAGTATATACATGGAATCGTTGGTGCTTGTTAGGACCAGTTTTGCTGAAACTGGCCAGTCTCCAGTTGCATATGGAGACTAAGAAGATTTGTCCAGAAATATATTGAAGTCCAGTTGCAACGTACAGTTAACGCAACTGAAGACTTCCTCTAGTTGAGATCTGACCAGATGAAGAATCATTCCAGTTGAAGTCGAAGACAACAAGTGGAAGATAAAGAATGACAATGGCAGTGAAGCCAGTTGACATTCTACTCAGATACAAACTGGAGAACATCAGTGTAAAGTACTTACAAAGCTTTACACTAATTACGAGGAAAAGACCTTTATGCTTTATGTGCTATTACACGGATAAAAGGATTTATCTATGTATAAAGTACAAAAGGTACATAAAGCAGGTTGAGTAAAGTTACTTTATTTGTAACTTTACACATCATTTTAAGGAATTAAATGTTATTCCTTAAATGCTCTCAACCATATTTGTACGGCCAAAGTTGACATCCCAATGTCAACTTTGCCTATAAATAGAGGTCTTTGCACAACAAGAAAATAACTTTGCAAACCTGCAATATTTTTGGTGAACTTGTGCAATATTCTCTCAATCGCAAAAAGGAACATTTCACAACTTTAAGTGTTTCGATTGTTTAAGAACCCAGGTTTGATTTTTTCCTTTTATATTCTTTATGAAATTAATGTTAATTGTATGTATATGTTTTTTGTATAGATTTTGTTGTTATTTGCTGATTTTTGGGGTTGTTTAATGGTGAATGAAGAAAAGGGTGTGCGAAGATTTTGATCAAGTGCAAGAATGTGAACCAAAAAAGAGCAAGAAATCGAGACCTCGAATCGGATTCAAATTGCAGGGAAAGATTGAAGGGAAAAAAATTATTTATTTATTTTTACTTTTATTAAATAAAAATTTAAAGTAAATTACATTTTTCGTCCCTGAAGTTGACACTTTTTTCACTTTCCGTCCCTCAGGTGTAACGGGCAAATGACATTAATACCCTCACGTGTTTAGCACGTGCATACATTAACGGCCAAAAACGAACGTCGTCTAGGGGAAGGACCTTGATTGCAAAATGTTGCCAACTTTAAGGTAAAATTGATATTTTTTCACTTCAGGGACGAAAAGTGAAAAACGTGCCAACTTCAGGGACGAAAAATGTAATTTACTCTAAGTTTTAAAATAATTAAATGTTACTGTATTAATAGTCGTGAAATATAATTATACAAGAAATTTTAACCCCGACGTTGCCCGGGAACGCCGGGAGACAGAACGATATGTAAAACGTAAAAAAATGAGGAAAATTAAAAAAAAGAAGAAGAAAGAAAAGAAAACCGGATTAGAAACTATAACATAGCAACAAAATATAGCATAAATTTAAAAAGTTAGAAACCATTAAAACGCATGAAAATAAAAACCATTTAAAAGATATAATATAAATCTTAAAAACTAAAACCGTTGAAAGTTTAAGGAAAAAATCAAACAAAAACACAATGAACAAATGTCTAAACAACATACCAATAATCTTGAAAGCTAAAACCATAAAAAAATTCATAAGTATATACATGGAATCGTTGGTGCTTGTTAGGACCAGTTTTGCTGAAACTGGCCAGTCTCCAGTTGCATATGGAGACTAAGAAGATTTGTCCAGAAATATATTGAAGTCCAGTTGCAACGTACAGTTAACGCAACTGAAGACTTCCTCTAGTTGAGATCTGACCAGATGAAGAATCATTCCAGTTGAAGTCGAAGACAACAAGTGGAAGATAAAGAATGACAATGGCAGTGAAGCCAGTTGACATTCTACTCAGATACAAACTGGAGAACATCAGTGTAAAGTACTTACAAAGCTTTACACTAATTACGAGGAAAAGACCTTTATGCTTTATGTGCTATTACACGGATAAAAGGATTTATCTATGTATAAAGTACAAAAGGTACATAAAGCAGGTTGAGTAAAGTTACTTTATTTGTAACTTTACACATCATTTTAAGGAATTAAATGTTATTCCTTAAATGCTCTCAACCATATTTGTACGGCCAAAGTTGACATCCCAATGTCAACTTTGCCTATAAATAGAGGTCTTTGCACAACAAGAAAATAACTTTGCAAACCTGCAATATTCTTGGTGAACTTGTGCAATATTCTCTCAATCGCAAAAAGGAACATTTCACAACTTTAAGTGTTTCGATTGTTTAGAGAATTTCCAAGTATAGATCAATTGTATTTCATTGGTTGTTAGGATATTTACATACTTTGTATTATCTTGGTTCCGCAACAACCTTGTAATTTATTTAAAGTTAATAAATAAATTACACTTGAAAAATACATATTGTCTCACCAATTTACTTTACAAGTACTTTATATTATTGCATTGTCATTTACTTATTGTCACCTTAATAAGTAATCTTTATCAAGAACTTGGTATACACTCACTGTAACTGGTCGTCTCCAGTTCAGTGTTTATATTGCAAAGTAACCCCACCATCGACATAGAGGTGTCTTCAGGTAGTACCATCTAGTTAGTTGGGACTTACAAGTGGTATCAGAGCAGAAGGCTAATATACTTGCCTAGATCTGCTTAGATGACTACTACTGAAGGTGGGGATGGTTCTGGTCAAGGTGAAAACCCTCTTAATACACCACCTGTTCAAAATGTTAATACTAACCCTCCTCCTCCTAATGCCCCTAACCATGTCCATGTACATTACTCAAACACTCATGTTCCCAAATTTGATGGAAATAGTGAGACCTTTGGTACATGGAAGGCCAGAATGCTCTTGCATTTTGGTGGGATAGAGAGGTATATGCTGAAAATCCTTAAGGATGGACCTTATATACCCATGTATCGTGGGGTAAGTCCTCTTCTAGATCCTACTGGAAGAAGAGGTTTCAGAGAAAAGCTCAAAGACCATTGGTCTGATAAGGATCGTAGACTTGTAGATCTGGACACCAGACTTAAGAACATGATCCTTGGAGCTGTTCCTGAAGACTTAATTCCAACACTTGTGTTGTTCCCCAGTGCCAAGGCAATGTGGGATGAATTAGTCATTCAGTTTGAAGGAGGTGATGACACCATTGTCACCAGAAAGGTTGCCCTGAACAAGAAGTATGAATCCTTCTTTGCTCTTCCCAATGAAAGTCTAACTGGTACTTACACCTGGTTTTCTAGCCTCATTAATCAGTTGAGAGGCTTGGGTGTTGAGAAGGATAAGGATATTCTTCTTGAGAAGTTTTGTGATATTTTTCTTCCAAATGGGAAAATATGGTTCTTGTCTTAAGACAAGGTAAAACCCTGCACAGTCACACTCTTGCATCGCTCTACGGAGCCTTCAGATTCACTGAAGATAATAATGCAGCAAGACTGGTAGCTGAGCAGGATGCCATGAACCATGCCCAGAGTCCCAAGGTTGCTAGCATAACTGAGCGACCTTGTGCTGTTTTAATATCTGCAGAGAGTGTCCAGTCACACTCAATGAAGGAGATGTTAAACAGTTTCTTGAACTCTGGCCTGACCACTGAAATCAGTGATGGTTGTGATGAAACTGACGATGATGATCTGGTAGCCATGATTGCTAAAACCTTTAATAGGTTTAAGCATAAATCTAAAAGATTTAATGGCCCAAACAATGCTTCCAACTCCAGCTCTCTGGATAAAGCCAATCTTACCTGCTATAAGTGCGGTAAGAAAGGTCACTTTATGAAGGAATGCAGATCTAGTCAGATGAACAACCAAACTGGTCCCTCTGTCCCTAATTTTAGTAGGCCTGATGATAGCTACAAAGCAAAATACAAAAAGCTTAAGGCCCAGATTGCCCTCTTGTCATTTGAAAGAGAAAATGAAAAGAACAAATGCATGATGGTAAATACTGAAGGAAAGTGGGAATACTCTGATGACTCATCAACTGATGATGAAGAGGAAAGGGACATGTGTTTCATGGCCTTGGAAGATCAACAGCAACATGTGGCAAAAGAAGATGTCATCACTGGAAGATGGGTGGACATCATCTTGAAAAAGGTATGTGATTATGATAACCAGGTTGATCCAGAACTAAAATTGGACCTTGCTGAATCATTAAGTGGTGATTTGGCGTTTGTGGAAACTGTTAGGGCAGACAGTGAAAGATATCTGGATACTATCTTAACTGAACTAAACAATGTTAAACCACAATTAAATGATTTACAAAGTGTCCAGTTGGCTCTCAAGGAGTCAGTTTTGAAAATTGAGGCTCTTGAACTTGAAAATCAAAAATTAAAATATGATCTTGAAAAGGAACAAATGATTATCAAGTCGTGGGTAAAAGCATCTGGAAAGAATTATGATGCATTTTTAGAACAATTGATGTCCAGAAAAATGCATGGAAATCTGGAGATCTTGAAATGGCAGCTCTCATACCAGATCTTCATGCATTGCCTCCAGCTCTTAGGGTTGAAACTCCATATGATCAACCTGAGATTGTCAAAACTGAACCCATTGAGACCACCCCTGTTGAGGTTAAACCTGGAGCCAATCAGGCTAGGGCTCCAGTTAAAAAGGCATCTGGTAACAAGCCTTTACCTCAAAAGTCTAAGGAGCCCAAGACTCAAAAGACCAAAACTCCAGCTGAACCTAGGTCCAAGGTTCAGCAGCCTGATGAAAATAATATTTTGTCCAAACTGGAAAGTCAACTCCAACTTTTGTCTAGACAGGTTCAGAGTTGTACTGCCAGGATTAAAAATCTGGAAGGCGGTTCATCACCTCCAGTTGAAAAACAAAATATTAAAACCCCCTCAAAACCAAAACAAAAGGTTCCATCTGGAACAAAATCTGAAAAGAAAAAGGGGAGCAAGTATCAAATACCAGTCGTTTTTACTCCTGCACCTGGAGCTAGTGAAAAAGATCCAGATGCAGTCTTCAGTTTAACACCACAACAATCAACTGAGACTTCTGCAGTGAAGTCCAGTGAACCCATCAAGAAAAGATGGGTTCACAAAAATAACTAATGATTTTTGTGGGTGTGCAGGGCGATCGAAAGAAGAATACCTGGTATCTGGACAGCGCAGCTGGCCGGACTATGACCGGATGTAAGCCCCTGCTTGAAGAGTTCACTGTCCAAGATGGACCGGCAGTGACGTTTGGTAATGATCAAAATGGAAAGACTGAAGGATATGGTGTGCTCAATAACGGACAGGTCGAATTCAAAAGAGTTGCATTTGTGAATGGTTTGAAATACAACCTGATCAGTGTAAGCCAACTTTGTGATGATGGCTACAGAGTTTTGTTCAATATTGCTCAAGGCACCATATTTAACAAGGATTGGAAAGTGGTGATGGTTGCACCAAGAAAAGGAAATGTGTACATCATGGATATGGAACCAGCTCCAAAAGAGCAATGCTTCTATACCAAGACTGATGAGGACACCAACTGGCTGTGGCATAAAAGATTATCCCATCTTAATTTCAAAAATATTAACAAGTTGTCTCGCAAACAACTGGTGGATGGGATACCTCAAATTTCTTTTAATAAAGAAAAGCCATGTCCAGGGTGTGAGATGGGCAAGCAGAAAAGGGCCAGTTTCAAAACAAGGCAAAACTTTAGCATCACTGAACCTCTTCACATGCTTCATATGGATCTCTTTGGTCCAGTGAATGTTCAAACTAGAGCTGGAAAGAAGTACACTCTAGTTGTGGTCGATGAATTCACTAGATATTGTTGGGTGGTATTCCTCAGATCCAAAAGTGATGCACCTGCTGAAATCATCTCTCTCATCAAAAGAATTGAACTCAAGTAGACTCGAAAAGTCTGTCAGTTGCGAAGTGATAATGGTACTAAATTTCAAAATAAAGTACTTGAAACATTTTGCAATGACACTGGCATCTCTCAAAACTTCTCATCAGCACACTCTCCAGAGCAGAATGGAGTTGTGGAAAGAAAGAATCGCACACTGATAGAAGCGGCCAGAAGCATGCTATCTGAATCAGGTCTTCCCACCAGTTTCTGGGCTGAAGCAGTTGCAACTGCTTGTCACACCTAAAACCGGTCAGTCTACATCAAGAGACATAAGAAGACTGCCTACAAAGTACTCAGGAATCGAAAACCAAATATTGGATATTTTCATGTATTTGGTTGTCCAGTTTATATTTTAAATGATTCCAGTCAGCTTGGAAAGTTTGATGCAAAAGCTGATGAAGGTGTATTTTTAGGCTATTCAGATATTCGGAAGGCCTTTAGAGTTTATAATTATAGACTCCAAAAGGTTCACGAGACAATTCATGTCACATTTGACGAATCAAATGATGCAATTAACAAGAGACCAAGCCTTGATATTTCTCCAGTCGTTCCAATAAATTTTGGTGAAACTGACCAAGTTCATCAGTCAGTTGTTTCACCAGAAAATGTTTCCAGTTACACTCAACTGGAACCAGCTAAGAAGAAGAGCACCACCAGTGACACTTCATTTTATCCCTCCATCAGTTTCAACTTACCACAGAAACTGGTGATTGGATCTGATGTACGTGCCACTCCAATATCAGCACCAGTTCAAACTCCAACTTCACCAGTTCTTCAAGAAATACCTTTTAATGAAGAATTTCATGATGCAAATCGTGACCTCATTGACTCTGATGAGGATATAGAAGTAGTTTGGACTGATCCTCCTCCAGAAGCTGCTGCAACTGAAGAAGATCGCCAGGTGACTTGCACTGATATTGTTTTACACCAGCCTAGTTAATACACTAAATGGACTCGAGCACATCCAATTGATCAGATTGTTGGAGATCCAAGTAGTGGGGTTCAGACTAGAAGAGCCACTGGTGAGCAATGCTTAAACGTCACCTTCTTATCACTGATTGAACCGAAGAAGATTGACGAGGCTATGGCAGACCCAAGCTGGGTGGAAGCTATGCAAGAAGAGCTCATCCAGTTTGAAAGGAATAATGTATGGGAACTTGTTCCTTGTCCACCAGGGTTAAAGAAAGAACCCATTGGTACAAGATGGGTCTACCGAAATAAGATGGATGAAGATGGCAATGTTGTCAGAAACAAAGCCAGATTAGTTGCCAAGGGTTATTGTCAAGTAGAGGGCGTTGACTTTGATGAAACTTTTGCTCCAGTGGCAAGACTTGAAGCCATCAGAATATTCTTGGCTTATGCAGCCCATCTGCAGTTCAAAGTCTTCCAGATGGATGTCAAAAGTGCGTTCCTAAATGGAACATTGGAAGAAGAAGTGTATGTTAAACAGACTCCAGGCTTCATCAATGAGAAGCATCTTCACTGGGTATATAGACTGAACAAAGCTTTGTATGGTCTTAGACAAGCCCCAAGAGCCTGGTATGATACTTTAACTAAACATCTTCTCAAAAATGGCTTTCAAAGAGGTGCAATAGATAATACCTTATTTATCTTGAAAGAAAAAGGTAATATCTTATTGGTACAAATTTATGTTGATGACATTATATTTGGTTCAACTGATGATGCAATGTGTAAAAGGTTTTCTAAAATCATGTCATCTGAGTATGAAATGAGTTTAATGGGAGAATTAACGTTTTTCTTGGGTCTTCAGATTAAGCAAACTGAAAATGGAATTTTTATAAACCAAGAAAAATATGTCAGAGATTTGTTAAGAAAATACAAATATGATTCAATCCCTTCGAAAAACACACCTATTGCAGCACCTTTAAATTTGGACTCTGACCCAACTGGCAAACCAGTGAACACCACTGAATATCGTGGTATGGTTGGTTCACTGATGTATTTAACTGCCAGTCGACCAGATATAATGTTTGCAACATGTCTATGTGCCAGATTTCAGGCTAACCCAAAAGAATCACATTTACATGCTGTTAAGCGCATCTTCAGATACCTGAAAGGGTGTCCTAGCCTTGGTCTTTGGTATCCCAAAGGCTCAGGGTTAGATCTAATAGGTTATTCAGATTCAGATCATCCAGGTTGTAAGATTGATAGAAAATCAACAACTGGTGGTTGTCATTTCCTCGGAGGAAAACTGGTAAGTTGGACCAGCAAGAAGCAGACGTCAGTCTCTATGTCCACTGCTGAGGCAGAGTACATTTCTGCGGCCAGTTGCTGTGCCCAGATTCTCTAGATCAAGAACCAGTTACTAGATTATTGGTCAAAAGTATACAAGGACCCCAATCTTTTGTAACAACACCAGTGCAATTGCTATATCTCACAACCCAGTGATGCACTCCAAGACAAAGCATATTGACATCAGGTATCATTTCATTCGTGATCATGTTATGAAAGGAGACATTGAAATACATTTCATCCCCACTGACAAACAGCTCGCTGATGTTTTTACAAAACCTCTTGATGAGAAAACTTTTAAACATCTCATCAGCGAACTGGGAATGTTAAATCCTTAAAACTGGAGATTTTTGTTATGAACGCGTCAGTGACACTGATGAAGTTCTCCAGTTGAGGAGGTCTAGATAATCTTTGCTCGCCAGGCTATCGAACGCCTTTATGATACTATCCTGGCACTAATCGATTTCTGGATCATCATTTTAGGGGGAAAAGACTCAAAATAATTTTCTTACCAAAATTCTTTTTGTTTGAAAATGGCAACTGGAGAACTCTCCAGTTGGAAACTGGCACTGGACTAATCCTCCAGTGTACATGTTCAGTCTTGTCTAAAAACTGGTGGTCAACCAGATTTCATAACGTTGTAAAATACTTGGTCAATACTTGTGACACGTGATGGTACTCGAGTGTTTTAACCTACTCACTATCATCATATGACGTGTTAAGGTCATTTTTGTAAAAAGGTAACACTTTTTGTATTGGGATTGTAAAAGATAGTGGGCGCGTGAGAAGTTAAGCCGTCGTAGCATTTAATGCTGACACGGAGAATTAAATTTTTGGTTCAAAATTCAAACTTTCATTTATCAAAATATCTTGTAAATTTGATTTTTGACATTAAAATATTCTTGGTATTTGTCTTTTGGAATTCAATTTCATTATAAATACCCCTTATTTACTCCGATCACATTTACTTTCTTTTACATTCCTTCATTTACTTCCAATCATCAAAATAGCTTCATTTCTCTCTCTGCTTCATAAATCAAGAAGTAGGGATGTAAATCTGCTTACAGTCCCTTATAATCCATCACAAAATGTCAAACGAGCCAGTGGTGCCCCTTCAAATTCCACATCAATAAAATTAAATCCAAACAATCCCATGGCTAGTTTGAGAGGGACTCAAGCCGCCGATACACTAATCGGGAGAATCCAAACATTTCTTCGTGATTCTCCCCTCGGCGAGTCTTTTTCCCTCAACCCACGCAAGATGTACCATGAGTACTTGTGTGAGTTTTGGTACACAGCAGAACTTTCAGAAGACTGTTCATCTATCTCCTTCACCCTTAAAGATGGATCAGTCGAGTGTACCATAACTGCAGAAACGTTGAGGGATGCCTTGCACCTCAACTACTGGAGACAGGGTGAGTCTCCAGTTGAGGAGGTCCAGATAATCTTTGCTCGCCAGGCTATCGAACGCCTTTATGATACTATCCTGGCACTAATCGATTTCTGGATCATCATTTTAGGGGGAAAAGACTCAAAATAATTTTCTTACCAAAATTCTTTTTGTTTGAAAATGGCAACTGGAGAACTCTCCAGTTGGAAACTGGCACTGGACTAATCCTCCAGTGTACATGTTCAGTCTTGTCTAAAAACTGGTGGTCAACCAGATTTCATAACGTTGTAAAATACTTGGTCAATACTTGTGACACGTGATGGTACTCGAGTGTTTTAACCTACTCACTATCATCATATGACGTGTTAAGGTCATTTTTGTAAAAAGGTAACACTTTTTGTATTGGGATTGTAAAAGATAGTGGGCGCGTGAGAAGTTAAGCCGTCGTAGCATTTAATGCTGACACGGAGAATTAAATTTTTGGTTCAAAATTCAAACTTTCATTTATCAAAATATCTTGTAAATTTGATTTTTGACATTAAAATATTCTTGGTATTTGTCTTTTGGAATTCAATTTCATTATAAATACCCCTTATTTACTCCGATCACATTTACTTTCTTTTACATTCCTTCATTTACTCCAATCATCAAAATAGCTTCATTTCTCTCTCTGCTTCATAAATCAAGAACCCTAATTCCTAAATTTTCATTTTCCAATCTCTCTAAAATGGCACCTAAATCAAGAAGTAGGGATGTAAATCTGCTTACAGTCCCTTATAATCCATCACAAAATGTCAAACGAGCCAGTGGTGCCCCTTCAAATTCCACATCAATAAAATTAAATCCAAACAATCCCATGGCTAGTTTGAGAGGGACTCAAGCCGCCGATACACTAATCGGGAGAATCCAAACATTTCTTCGTGATTCTCCCCTCGGCGAGTCTTTTTCCCTCAACCCACGCAAGATGTACCATGAGTACTTGTGTGAGTTTTGGTAGACAGCAGAACTTTCAGAAGACTGTTCATCTATCTCCTTCACCCTTAAAGATGGATCAGTCGAGTGTACCATAACTGCAAAAACGTTGAGGGATGCCTTGCACCTCAACTACTGGAGACAGGGTGAGTCTCCAGTTGTGATATCCCAAATATAAATTTTCGCCAGGTACTCCTCGATATGGGAAACAAGGAGTGCTTGGAGAAGGGGGTATTAAAAACCAAAGGTGCTATGACCTTGAAGGGCCTCACACCATCCTGGAGGTACTTCTTCATTCACCTAGTTGAAAGCATGGGTGGGAGTTCTGGTGGATTGGACCAGATCAACTCCACACAAGTAGAGATG
The DNA here is from genome assembly GCA_034093135.1 of Erigeron breviscapus. Lineage (NCBI taxonomy): Eukaryota > Viridiplantae > Streptophyta > Magnoliopsida > Asterales > Asteraceae > Erigeron > Erigeron breviscapus. The sequence continues at coordinate 110,676,461 of CM067169.1, read as the reverse complement.
GCTTACTGCTTGTGGAATGGACTCAGAGTGGACTTTGCTGACATATTATTCAGAAGCCTGGTAATAAAACTGAAGGGCTCCAGGGGATTATGCATCCCCTTCTCCAGGTATTTGTCACTCTGTTTTCTACAACTTCTAGGCAGTGAAGAATATCATAATACTCAATCACTTTACACTGTCCCAAAGTTGCTGAGGAATCTTGACTCCCTAACATCTATCGATGGGGAGGTTGAGATCCCTCAGAGAATGTTGCTGGCATTCTCTAAAACCGATGCACCAGTCCAAGGTGAGTCGGAAAGACAACTGGGCGGGCCTCAAAACAATGAGGGACCCACCAGTTCGTCTGCTGGAATCGTGACCATTGCCGAACCTGGGCAACAGTCTAACCCCTCCAGCACCAGCGTGTCAGTCCCTTTAACTATCTACCCTGGAGACCTCCCAATAGGTCCTTCAGGTGCTCCAAAGGCAAAAAGAACACGTCGCCCTAGGAATCAGTCAGCACTTGCCACTGACAGTAGAAACCAAACCAGCCCTCCAGTTTCCTCCCAACAGGAAACTGGAGATAGTCAAATGGGACAACCGCAAGCAGCCACCCTTCGAAATTTCTGTAGGAGAGGGTGGTAAAGATGATACTGGGCTAAACCAACCCAGAATAGAGTTAGAGTCTGCACATAGTGTCCACGACCAAACTTCTGACACTTTTCTTGCACGAGCTGACGATGTCTTCGGCCAGTCACAGCTGAAGACTGAAGCTCCAAACTCTACAGCCGATGATGTTATAATTGTGGATAGAGCAATTATAACTGAGGCAACTCCAGTGACCTCTATCCCTGGTGAAGTTACCCTAGTAACTGAACCTTCAACAGATGCAACCTTCCAGGAAACTGGAGAAGGTCATCTGGAGACTGACCAATGTGGTCAGCCCTCAGTTACATTCATGGATCTGGACATGAATGTTAATGACGAGGAAATCCTTATTGAATCTTCGGATTCTGAAGGAACTGCTTCAGACATTGAGATTTTTGATTCTTCTGTACAAGATCAAAACCCTTCATCTCATGTCTCGCCTCCAGACGCTTCAATTTCAATTTTACCATCTCAAATAAATGAGCCCACTGAAACTCCATTTCCCACATATAACTATATGTCTGGAAATAGACGTATGGCACCATCACCATCTGGGCAGTTCTCACTCCTTCGAGAAATGCCACCACCACCGCTGCCGTTGGACACACCTGAGCATTCTCAGCATGTCCAACAACTTGAAATTCCTGTCCTTCCTTCTTCCACCACTTCTGTTACTATTCCCTCAACTGCTGCGATGTCAACTGGGGAGGCTTCTCTTAATTTGCCTCCTCCAGTTACTCTAGTGGTAGCTGCTGCTGGTCCAGTGACACGTTCTCCTCCGTCACTGGACACTCAATTTGCCTCCTTCAAGCCGACATCCAAAACCTTATTCAAAGGGTGGAGGATGTTCAGAAGGCAATTGATAAAAACACCAAGTCCCTCTCCAGATACAACAAGGACACCACAACAAATTCTAAAGTTGTTGATCTGGGATAAATAAGTTTGCAGAAAATGAGGATTTGGTGTTCAAGAAGCTCAATGAGCTGGTCGAAGGCTGTAACAATCTGGCCACTTCTCTAAAGGAAGCCTTTGACCTTACTCAGACCAAAGTCACTACTTCAATCTCCAACTTGCTGGGTAATACTGTTAGACAATCAGAAGTTGATTTGAAGGAGATTGAAAAGCAGGTTAAGGACTTAGTTGAAAAACCTGGCTTGAATGTGACTGAGCTTGGGCAGCAGTTGATGACTTCAGTTGGTCAGAGGATTGATGATACGCTGGGTGCAAGAGAAACTCAATTAATTGAAAAGGTGATAGCTGAGATCACCAAGCTGGCCACTCCTCAGGTTGATCTGGCCCCACTCACTACTGAGATCAACCAGTTGAGGGGCAGCATAGACACTTTAAACACCCAGGTATCAAATCACACCCAGTCTATTGACAAGCTGACAACTGAAGTAGAGAATTTAAAGAAAAAGGATGAAGAGGTGAAAGAAAAGGTGGTTTCTGGTCTTGATGAAGATTCTAAGATTTTGGGAGAACTGAAGACTGGTCAGCAACAAGTTGCAGCAAATGTTCTGACCCAGTCTAACGAGACCAACCACCTGTGGAGATCCTTCCGAATGATGTGCATAATTTTTAAAGAGTGCAAGGACATGCAATCATGGCAGCCTCTTGACCGGTTGCCATATAACCATCACGACTGGGAAGTCATAAGGGCAGGTCTAGATGCTGCCAAGGGGAAAGACGTGCAGTCCTTGCACCAATTGCAACTGGAAGTGCTCCATCTGGAAGTCAAACCATTGCTGCTGCCAGTACTGATGCTAACCAGCAAATTCAAGGTGTGCTTACTCAACAATCAACTGGTAGAGAAGTTGTAATAGCTGCCAGTACTGAAGCTGGTGAGCAAAGGATTGAAGAGTATGAAGATGTGATTGATAGGGGGAATGTTGATAAGGGCAAAAGGAAAGCAACTGATGTATCTGCCCAGCCGGCCACTGATGTACCAATGTTAGAAACTGGCAATGTTGATAGGCTTCCTCCAGTTTCAGAAAGTGATAGCAAAAGATTGGCAAGACTTGGAAATGAAATCAAAGAAAGAAAGAAGATGAAACAAGCAAACCAAGCTGAAGCCAGAGAGCATCTTGCAAAGATAAAATTGCTTGATGTAAGTGAAGCTCTTCTTTTGGGAATCGAAAAGGAGGAATATGCCAAAGTCAAAAATGATGCAAGGATAGTGGGCATGTTAAAAGAAATGCTTGATATTGAACTTGACAGACACTATCCTGATGATGAAGCTGAACATGATGCCAGAAATCTGAACATATCTGTGGAGAAGGCAAAGGAGATTCGGGCCAATGGGATTCTTAAAAGAATTGAAAATGTTAAGAAGGTTGTAAAAAGGGTAGTGAATCCACCAAGAAGGAACCCTCAACCAAGAAAACCATTGCCCAGAGATGCTGATCTTAGAACCTTCATTGAACCAACTGGCGAAATCTCAAATGATGACATCAAAGCTGCTGTGCAGGCTGCTGGAGCTGGGACTATTAAAATTTCAAATGAATCTGAAGCCAGAAACTATTATTCCCAGATCATGGCAACCAGAAAGCACAGTGGGGCAATAAATGGTGTCTTTGTAACAATCATTCCAGGCACCAAGTTCTTTCATGTTGAAGTCAGTTATACTAGAGGGCCACTAGTTAAAACTGATAATCCTGGTGTGATGCAATATGGGTTCTCTGAATGGGTTGAGATGGTGAACTTTTTGGAAGCCAAGGCACAAAAGAATAGGTTTGAGAAGGCATGAGCCAATTTCTTAAAGGGCAAGATTCAACATAAAGAGAATATGGAGCTGAGGTTGAATATGGATCATGAAGACTCTCGTCCTATCTCTTCAGTGTCAAAGAAAAGGAGAACTGGCGAAGGGCCATCTGTTTAAGTTCTCCTTCCAGTTTATCTACTTGTATTTTTATTTACATTTTGTAACTTGTGTAAATTTCATTTCCTTGTATAAATGAAGTTACCAGTTTGTAACCACAAGATAGATAATAGATTAAATCTAACAAACTCAAAAGAAAAACCCAAGGCATTTATTGATCTATAAAAATGCCTTGAAAAATTTAGATAGATTTAATCGAACAAGTATTTCCAGTTCATACTTGTATAGATACAAGAACTGAAAAAGACTTGGCAATATTTCAGGACAAATAGGGGGAATTTGTTAGGACCAGTTTTGCTGAAACTGGCCAGTCTCCAGTTGCATCTGGAGACTAAGAAGATTTGACCAGAAATATATTGAAGTCCAGTTGCAACGTACAGTTAACGCAACTGAAGACTTCCTCCAGTTGAGATCTGACCAGATGAAGAATCATTCCAGTTGAAGTCGAAGACAACAAGTGGAAGATAAAGAATGACAATGGCAGTGAAGCCCAGTTGACATTCTACTCAGATACAAACTGGAGAACATCAGTGTAAAGTACTTACAAAGCTTTACACTGATTACGAGGAAAAGACCTTTATGCTTTATGTGCTATTACACGGATAAAAGGGTTTATCTATGTATAAAGTACAAAAGGTACATAAAGCAGGTTGAGTAAAGTTACTTTATTCTGTAACTTTACACAGCATTTTAAGGAATTAAATGCTATTCCTTAAATACTCTCAACCATATTTGTACGGCCACAATTGACATCCCAATGTCAACTTTGCCTATAAATAGAGGTCTTTGCACAACAAGAAAACAACTTTGCAAACCTGCAATATTCTTGGTGAACTTGTGCAATATTCTCTCAATCGCAAAAAGGAACATTTCACAACTTTAAGTGTTTCGATTGTTTAGAGAATTTCCAAGTATAGATCAATTGTATTTCATAGGTTGTTAGGATATTTACATACTTTGTATTATCTTGGTTCCGCAACAACCTTGTAATTTATTTAAAGTTAATAAATAAATTACACTTGAAAAATACATATTGTTTCACCAATTTATTTTACAAGTACTTTCTATTATTGCATTGTCATTTACTTATTGTCACCTTAATAAGTAATCTTTATCAAGAACTTGGTATACACTCACTGTAACTGGTCGTCTCCAGTTCAGTGTTTATATTGCAAAGTAACCCCACCATCAACATAGAGGTGTCTTCAGGTAGTACCATCTAGTTAGTTGGGACTTACAGTGCTTAAACTTTTTTTTTTCCAATAGTCATAAAATTGATATATTTTTTTACGTATAATGTTAATCTTTTATGTAACTATACATGTTCTATATGTTAAAACACATTAAAAGTAGATATAAATATTAAGTAAAATATTTTTTTTGTAAGAAGTTAGAAACATTCTCATGTTTTATAAGTTAAAGAGTAGTTAATAAAAGTAAATGAGAGACATTTTGATTTTTAAGAAAAAAAAAGTGGTAATATCTCATTTTTTTAATTTATATTTGTGACATTGGATTCTTTTGAATTTGATATTTGATAACAATAAAGAAAATAAAAAATAAAAATAAAAAGGAAAAAGAACACGTGTAGAGGTGTTTGGCATGCTTAGTTTCATTTCTTTCATTATCACATGGTGAAGCATCATCATTCATATCTTCTTCTGCACTTTCTCCCTCCTTCATTCTTTCCATTTTATTTTATTCCCAAATATTTCCAAACAATCCAAACAATCAATATATTGATAGCCGAATCCCAAATTCTTCTATTACTACTATCATTATTCTACATACAACAACACCACTATTATTATTCTAGTGATGTTAATATGTTTATGTATACTAATAATAATACCGATTATACAAAGTCAAAAAAAGAAAAAGGTACATGAAGCTACGAAGAAGATGAACAACAAACATTTCTGAAGTCTACAACAGAAGCTAATTTAAACACACACACAAAAACAACCCATCATGATATGTGTTGTAGACTTGTACAAAAGTCTTCCACCGCCTCCTACCACCGTCATATGTTGCCGCTTCCCCCATTACCATTCTCCATCATCTTTTCCTTGAAGATGCTCTTAAGTTGTAATACAAATTACTGAAAAAAGTTGTATTTTTCTATTTTTCAGATTTGTAGCTTTGTATATATGTATGTAGGAGTTACGCTTGTATTGTTGTACCTAAAGCTTATAGATATGTACCTAAAGCTTCGATATTTCCTAGACACTAATGCACAAAAGGGCTGACTTTTATCCTGCTGCAGAAGGTGTACTTGTTGCACTAAGTTAGGTACGGCAAATTTTTTTGGGCACAATGTAACCTATACTCACAGACCGACTTTGATTTTTAGTAAGTTGAAAACCATTTTTAAAAAAAGAACAAAAAAAAGGAGTTACTGTAGCAATCACTGTAGCGGCTACAGTAAAAGCTACAGTGGTCTGTGAGGGGGGAGGGATCCACGGAAATTGTATATATTAATAATTAGGGAAAAGTACAAATTTCGTCCCTGTGGTTTTTCAGAAAAACACGTTTCATCCCTGCCGTCAAAAATGAGCTTTTTTCATCCCTGTGGTTTTTCTTCCGTTAAAAAAAGTCGTCCCTGCCGTTATGTCCCCCCCACGTGCAAGTCACGTGAGGGCCTTTTTGTCAGTTTACACCAAATACATACCAAAAAAACACGTGCCTGCCTCAACTATATCCAAGATTTATTTAGATATGAATGTAGAAGAACACTGCCTAAGCTCCCTAAGTTGAAGACATTTGTGGTCTTCAATTAATGTTTTCACCATCCATCTATGTTCACCTTTACCTTTTGACACATGTAAAATCCATGGACAAGTGGGTTTTTTTAACCTTTTTGTCTAATACAGAATCTTCACATTCCCCCACAACCCCATTTCCTTTATCACATTTACTCTTCACACCCTCTTCATTTGCATCTTTACCCCTCACACCCTCTTTAAATGCTAATTTACTTGGTGTCCCCTTTATCAAAGACTTTGTCATCACTGGCTTAGGTACAGGAACATTACCAAAATATCTTGCCCTCACCCTATCTTTATCATCTTTCACAAATTTGATGTCTCTCCTAGTATCAATTGCATGCTTTTTCACCATTTCTTTCACAATTTGTTTAGAATCAAATGCTTGAGTCAAATAAAATTTGCTCTTACCTACTTGTTCTGGATCATGTGCCTTTTGCCTCCTCAAGTATTTCAACCTCTTCCTCCTCTCACCTTCAATTGTATCATCATCAGGGCCACTATCAAATTCATCAAAGTCTATAGCTATTACTTCTTCATTCACTGCCAACTCTCCAATTTGTGGTGTAAACTCATGCAAATTTGTACCTTGTGACTCAAAGTTAAACTGAAAACCTCTCATGTCAACTTCATAATCCCCATCTACTTCTTTCTCAAGTGCTTGACTGCCATCTATTTCTTCTCCCTCATCATCTATTTCTTTTTGAGGTACAAAATCCTCATCCTGACTATCATCTCTTTCACTCTCTTCACTCTCATTCTGTTCATCATTCTCATTATCTTCACCCTCACTCTGTTCATCATTATCATTATCTTCACTCTCATTCTGTTCATCATTCTCATTATCTTCACCCTCATTATGTTCATCTATCTCATTATCTTCTTCCCTCATTCTGTTCATCATTCTCATTGTCTAGACAAACAACATCCTTATTCTTAAAAATGGGATCGCTTTGTTCCACTACAACATCATTCACCAATGGTTTTCTAGACTTAGGTTTCTTAAAGTCAAAGAGATTTAGCTGAGAATCAATTTCCTCAATTAGGTCCCCTGTTTTTGGTATTGTATTCTCATCCCCTATTTTACCCACATACACATCAATTTCTCTAAACTTAGGAACAAATTTTAACATCTTTTTGATATCCCTAACAGATTGTAATGGTCTAAGTCCATTATCTAAGTCACTTCCAGGTTTCATGAAATAACAATCCTCTATACGATCAGAACACTTTACTTCATGAAGTATAGCATACACTTCTAGCATGTTCATCTGTTGATACTCAATAAAGTCGAAAGTAATTACCTTTCCATCAAGATATGATCTTTTAGGGTTTGTAATGAATTTACCATCATGATGAAGATGAATGGTGAAAATCTCCTCCATTTTCCTTCCTGTATTAAAAAAAGAAGGTAAAACATTTGATCAAAAAAATATTGAAACATAAACCAAAAAAAAAAAAACCCTAAATCATTGTTTACAGAATAAATGCGAACCTAAATAAACTTCTTCAAGCTCGACTGCTTGTTTTCTGATTCTCCATCGAATATTCTTATCAATATCATTATCAGCCATGGCGATAGAATGGAGGGAAAGCTTTGGTAGGTTTCTGCGTGTGTGTGTTTTTTTTGATCGCCTTTTTTTTACTTAAACCACAGGGATGAAAATGAAAAAGAAAAGGGGAAAAAAGAGGATAAGAAGGCAAAAAGACGAAAAGGGCCTCGATATTTGGTGTAAACTGACGAAAAATCTATAGGGTACGTTGCGGAAGAGTAGGAATACTCTAATTATATATATTGTTTGTGGATTACTCTACGTTGATAAAAACATATGACTAGCTTCTATGTTTTTATCAATGAATGGGTTGGATTTAAAACTTGCTTTTCTATCCGTTTCTGTATAATTACTAATTAAATAATAAAGTGTTATAAACATATTATTTATGTGGCTATCCATAACTATGACCTTTTGTATTTCCATCCATTTATGTATGTATTAAGTGTATTAATGTTATGGAGCCTATATATATGACTCATGTATGTGGATTGATACATCAATGAAAATCATCTTCTATTCTCTCTATTATCTATTGTGATATTATGTTTTGCTATTAGATCGTTGTTTTACAACACGTATTCATGTATACCTTGTTTCACGGCTTGTGATTTATTACTCCATAAGACCATAATTATATAATTATAGTTACAAACTAAATTTGAGATTACGTGAAAATAATTCTGTTATCCAAACTAAATTTGAGATTACGTGAAAATAATTCTGTTATCCAAACTAAATTTGAGATTACGTGAAAATAATTCTGTTATACAAGGTGTTTCAATAATTTTGCATTCGGGTGTGACAAAAGAAATCTTTTTATTAATCTGTGTGTTATATATGTTCTAATTGATATATTTTGTTGAGAAAAAAAAGGGTCATATACTATTGATCAGTGGCGGAACCAGGATTGCAAAGGACCCGTAGCACAATTTACAAACCCGAACTCGATAGACAAATCTCATATCCAAAAAATTTGGGTCGGGTCGGGGCAAGTTATCGGGTCACGGGTCGGGTTTCGGGGCAATTATCGGGTTTTTTTTCGGGTTTCGGGGCAGGGACCGGGGCATGCCTACCCGACCCGACCGAACCCGATAATATGTGTATATTATATATATATACACATAAGCTATATCTGCCATTTTTAAACATTATGATAACTGGCTTTTTTCATTTCTTCAAGTGCTTCAACACTCCTTCCGTTTACATTAGCGTACACTTTAATACTTCATTGGTAATACATGTCAAATGTGGACCAAATATGCCAGTAATGTTTGTTGGTTTAGTCCCTGTTTGTGCACACACTTTAGGTATAAAGAAAAAATATATGGGTATGAAATGAAAAGCTACTGTATTCTTTCAATTAATGGTAAATGGGTACATAAACAATTAAAAGCAAATGCTATTTTTATGGAGTAACAAACAAACTACTAAGACCATTTTTAACCGACCACATTAAAACTCAGTATGTTAGTGTCACATCACAAATACCCTGACTGACATAGGCGGCTCAATAGTTATTAGGTGCTAAGCAATCGCTTTAGGCCCCCAAAATCCAAGGCCTTCAATTTTTGTATAACAAGCTTAGTGTTTGGACTTTTGGCTAGATACCATTACAAAATTTGCATTGCAGTAACACTTTTATTGGTTTTTGTATCAACCTCTACACATTTTTTATTAGTAGTTTAACATCATATAATTAAGCTACCATTTTTTTTCCTTTTTTTTGTTACTTTAACTAATATCCTAATTAATATCCTAATGTAGTAGGCCCTTAAATTTGATCTCGTTTAAGGCCCTGAAAAACCTTAAGCCGGCACTGTCTGACTCAAATCATTTTTGTTATTAACCACACACTACAACCCAATTTATTGGCGCCACATCATCATCTATATCAAATTAAAAACACTTAATATAATTAAATCAAAAACATATTATATTGAATTAAAAGACATTATTTAAAACACTACCATTATTATTAATAAAAACTAGCAACGATGTAAAAACAATCGTATAATTGTTTTTGTTATGAGTTCCTGTGTAAAAGACATATTACAGCTCAAGTTTTTACAAAACCTATTACGTACTTAACTATTTAGTCAGATAGTGTAAAGTGCTATTTGTAAAAACAATTAAAGAATAAGGGTAAATCTGTCATTTCAAATACCATGATAAATATCTACCAATAATATGACTTTGTAGACTCCCAATATAACACAATTTCATCTTCTTCATTCAACCTCTCGACGGCAACCTGCAACTACGAAGAAAAAAAGAACTTTCAATTTTTATTTCATCTTCATTCTTTTTCCTAAATAATGTATAAAAGTATAAATGTTTTCTTATAAGACCGGTATCCCATTTCTTTTGGACCCGTAGCACCAATACATAACATAAAACTTTCAAAAAAAATTTACACTTCGCGTACAAAATGGACCCATAGCCCCGGCTACCCCTCCATTGTATGTATTCCGCCCCTGCTATTGATGGCTTGACGTCTATAATTATAGGACATATACATAGTATGATAGTATGTGTTATGGTTGTCCATTCATATGTATAGATTTTATTTTATAGGAAAAATAATAAGTATCCATGATTTGAAAGAAAACAAAAAAAGAGAGAAGAACAATAATAAATTATTACCGGCCATCATCGATGCTATTTATTTTTCATTATTAGATAAATTTTAGTATAGATTTGTCTCCTAATATCGATCTTTATGATACGTGATATATAAGATGCCTTATACCTTCATGATAGTATAAGAAAAGCTTTAAATTTTTTTTTTTCTAAACAATGATAACCATAATATATACACTGCTTTTAGGAAGGACGTTAAGTGTAAAATATATAGTGGATATATTTAGTAAATTAGTACGGATACATGTGAATCTAAACGAAAGCTAGTAAAGAGAAATACGAGGCGATAGCCAAGAAAAGCGGAGTCGGTTTGATTCTCGTTTGAAGTTCATCATTCATTTTGAAAGGTCATTTTTAAATTCTACTAGATTACGTACGATATGGCCTTACCTTTTATGTTAGTTTAAACTAATAAGTTGATCCGTTATATTCTACTTGAAATTTCAATGGTCTAAAAGCCAAATTTGATACCTCACCATCCTTAGTGGCGATTCCATGCTCTTGTGTATTAAGGCCACAGCCAGTCTTTAACATAATCACTTAATCAGTGTTTGATTGTTTTTTTTATATTCCCATACATAACAGATTATGTTATATTATGATATTAAAATGGTTGCTTTGTAAATAGTTAAAACTTAGGAAGTATTTACACACCATGAAACCAACCAATTCACATTTAAACTAAACTCTGCTTGTTAGAAAAGTTGCACACTTAACCTTCAAATTAACCTCAAGGTTTTATATCATAAGAAACATATCGCACCACGTTTAAATAAATCCTCAGTTTTTGGTAGACATGATCAACCTAATTAAAAATTATTATACAACTGTATTATTCATTCATTTCAATAGCTGGTATTCTCCATACCAAATTTTATTATATATTACACAATTTTGTTTTTATAATACGTGACAATGAAAATTACAGTCTTATAATTATTTATAAGGTTTGGAACTGAAACTTAAATTAAACTGTTGGATTTAAATTGGAATATCAAGTGAGTACATATAATATAAAGTCGTTACTACTACTTATATCCAGTGTATTTAATTAATCAGCTATTTACCAAATTGAGTAACAGTTGTCGATCAATTGAACCAACTATATTTAAGTTACCATCTCAAGTTTTACTTCTAGTTATTTATTGATCTAAAGTTCAACCCATCGACAACCTTTGAGTAATATGAACGAAGTTCGGATTTAACGATATCATTAGGTAAGGATATCTTAGACATATTAAGGTGTAAATTATAAAGTTTTAATTTTTAGTTATCAACCTCATTGAGGAAATCTTTTGACTCTAAATGTTGTTATTTCATGCATAATATATGATGCTCCGTGCTCGACCTATATTGTCTTAAGAAGTGGTCATAAAGTTTAACTTGGATTGTAAACTCATTCTATATGGTTATATAAGTCAATGCAGTATTATACTTGGTATATTAAGTTATCTAGGTAAACTAACATAAATTTGTCATGATAAATAAATATTTAAAAGTTTTGAGACATTAATTTTTTTGATATTATGGAAACACATATAAATATGTCTATACATTATATTTTATGGACTTGATTACTTGATTGATGACATGGTTAAGGTGATTGAATAAAATGTCACTAATATAAGAAGATCAATATGAAAATTACTTTGTGTAAACGTGAGATCATATATAAATGAAAGATATATGTGAAGGTTGCTAAGAATGATGGTATATGAGATTAAGAAAGATATATCTTAATTAACTTGAATTATTTCGAGTTTGGTATATATGTGTAAGTTATGTGGTTGTATATGCTTACAAAACACTTCACTGAATGATTAATGACATATATATTTAGCATTTTGATATTACTAAGGTTAATATAAATATTATATTATATTATGCGAAAGCCCAAAAAGAGTGTAAATCATTTGAAAGAGTATTTAGAGTTTCAAAGTACCAATGTACTAGTTCTCCAATATGATTTATAAAATTAAAAAATAAATAAAATAAAAAATTGTAGTGCAATGGACTCACATGTTGTCATAAACTAGAAGTTTATGAATCAAGATTATATGATTGATTGGCATGACCGGGTAGACCATCCCTGGTCAATGATGATGTGAAATATATATAAGGTTAAAAGATAAGTGGTTATCTAAATTGTGGTTATTGCTAAATAAGAATGTATGTGCCAAGTACAATAAGGATTAAATACCTAAATGGAACATATGCAAAGGAGATGTAATTAGGCCTATACATCGTCCATCAAAAGACCATTTAGTATTTTAAATCGATGCATCGTCTAAATGGGTCATTAAAGTCGCAACGTGAATTTTGCGTGATTAATTGCTCATCTTATAAGATTGAGAGCATGTTCCATATTTGGCCATTATGGTTAATACTATATTGATCATTTGAGAGCAAAATAGTTTGGGGTCATGTTATTTAACATGCAAAAATATGAATTCGCATCATGCCAATAGTTTATCGTATTTCCTCCCCGTTGAAATTGATTTATGGTCAGAAATCAAGTATGTCTCATATGAGGGTTTTTAGTTGTGCGGTATATGTTAAAGTTGCTCCACCGCAACACACAAAGATGAGACCTTAGAGAATGTTGGAATTAATGTTGGGAAAATAAGCGCGCCTTGGAAGTGTACAGGCTCATGCTTTGATTCAGTTCGAAATTGTCTGACTAACTAGACAATAGTATAGCTGTTTTGGGTATGAGTTGAAACATGAAAGAGGTCTATGTAGTCAATAATGCCATAGCCATTTGTTTATGACTTACGTTTCTCATTGACATGATTTAGTTTTCCCAACATTAGGGAGAGATGTTCCCAACATTAGGGAGATATGAAAAACAGCTTAAAGTTGAAATAAGCAAAAGATGAATTATCAAAGATCCTCACATCAAATATGTTCATGGGATAATTCATATATTACATTTAGTAATTGCCAGATATGTTGACTGGCCAAAAAGAGAGTGATCAAATTATATACGTCAGCTGCTAATGCTCCGATCAGTAATGAGTATACATATGTTTGAAGCATAGTACATAAGTCGATTCCAAATAAAAAAAAATCTTCGAAAGAAAAGGAGCAAGAAAATAAGATGGTCAAATTCGAGGTATAAAAGACCCCATTAAAGATTATTGATGAAACTAGACATGGAGGTTTTAGAGAAACCTCAAGTACCTGAAAAAGTGAATATTAAACATTGAGATCTCAATAAACAATATCATGTCTAGAAAGTTATGGAATCGACCGAATAAGTGAAATCGACGTCGATAATGATTTTGAACTTGATATAGCGCTAAGTACTATGAATAAATATGAGGATCTTGAAATCATGCATGAAAATAAAGTTCTAAGATATATATGATTGGCCAAAAGGAAAAGACGCAAAAGCTGGACCTCGAGTCCGTACACCTGAAAGTGTAACGTTTTATGATATAATTGGGTCATTGTGAAATTTATTATGGAATAAAGATTTTACGCAAAGATATTGACTTGATTATGATGAGTTTTATTCTCACGTGGTGGATGCAACTATTGATATCTTATAAATCTGACAATATAAAATAATATGAAACCGCGTCTTATGGATTATTTTGAGCTCTGAAGATATTATATATAGTGCATAGAGTATGCGTTGTTCTTTAAATTGCAATATTACTTGAAGTATATAAAATGCATAGAGCATGTCTAATTACCCAAAGCTGCTTCAAACATGTTTGAAAGGTTCTTGAGAACAACATGTCGCAAATATAAGAGACATTTGGTAAAGTCTTTTTGAATATCTAACTTGGAGTTACGAAATTTATCTGCTCAAGGATATTAAAGAAATATAAAACTTGAATATGTTATGAGCGCAAAAGATCTCTATGGCAATTTTAAGTTTGAAAGTGTGAGATGAAAAATCTTGAAAAAACAAAACCGAACATTTTAATGATGAATAGTTACTCAAAAGAAATTTATATGATGAGGAATTATTTTTTTTTGGGTCATATGTATTTATCGAGTATACTAAATAGTTTGTATAATTGGTCACTTGGTATTGATAAAGATCACTTGGTATTCATAAAAATCACTTTCATTCTTTAGAGATGGAGATACATTCTTGATTCAAAATACTTTATTTGAGTAGAATCGAGTCACTATTAACATATATTCCAATATATTGTTTTTCGTTCTTTTAGTAAAGATAGAGATCTTATCCCATGAGAATGTATTAGTGGGTAAAACATATATTTTATTACCCTCGAGGCGATAAAGGTACAAGTTTACGTTATACTAACATATCAAAGCAGTTTTAGTTTGTTTTGATATTGCAGGATAGTCGATTACAAACGAATATGTATTTATATGAGCTTACATCAAGTTTATGATATATCATAAGAGAACAAAATCACCAGATCAAGGTGAAAATAATGCGTCATGGATTTTTCAACTACTGGAATCGCATACCAAAGGAAGATTGTACACAATGTTAATGACTTAAGGAGCTGAAGTGATGTGATCATCAGGGGGAGAAGATACGCGTTGCACTCTTTTTCCCTTGACCATGGTTTTGTCCCATTGGGTTTTCCTGGCAAGGTTTTTAATGAGGCAACATCCCCAAGCGTATCGAAAGAACTATGTACTCTTTTTCCTTCACTAGGTTTTTGTCCCATTGGGTTTTCCCTAGTAAGGTTTTAACGAGGCATATTCTTTTGACTGATGGATAGCCAAGGGGGAGTGTTATAAACATATTATTTATGTGGCTATCCATAAATATGACCTTTTGTATTTCCATCCATTTATTTATGTATTAAGTGTATTAATGTTATGGAGCCTATATATATGACTCATGTATGTGGATTGATACATCAATGAAAATCATCTTCTATTCTCTCTATTATCTATTGTGATATTATGTTTTGCTATTAGGTCGTTGTTTTACAACTAACATAAAGAAAGTTTCTTTTCTTCTTAAAGTGTATGTAACTTTGTTGTTCGTATGATTTCTTGCTACTATACAAAGAATAAAATCTTTTTGGCCTAAGTTAGAAAATGTCTCTAAATTCTCACATTCTGGACTGCAACAACATCACATTATTTTTCACTAACATAATTCACCTTAACAATAATATAACATTTTTCACTAAATTTTCAACTTCCCACTGCCATATAATCGTCACATTATTTTCAGTTTTTAAAAACACGCGCAAAATGTACATTAAATAAATAAAAATGTTACGAATTTTAACATATTAAATACATTACAAATCTTAAAAATAAAACATTATAAATCCTAAAAATAAAAAAAATAAATCTAAATAGTCAAACTTAATACTAGGGTCTCCGTAAACAATCAAAGGACATCAAACCTGTTTCAATTTTCAAAAATCTTCTAAAATATATTCATCACAAACCACTTATTACCTTTTCTCACATAATTTGCTATTGAGCACCATGATTTCAGCGATATTTCAAGAAATGAGAATACGTTATTCTAGTATTCCTCTTAAAGAATCCAATAGTCACTTGTCATCTGATGATAACTAGTAGGCTAGTAGCATGTAAAGCTCATTTTCTAAATTCACTAAAACTACTTGAACATTTGCCCCGTTAGGAATTCGTGGAAGGCTCATCTCCCTAAACTGCTCCGAATTACAGAGTAACATTAATACTAATCACCAAACGTCTACCACCAACCTAACACTTGTTAACAATGAAATACAAAGTATCACAACACAAAATACTAGATGACTGATAGAAATGGGGATTAGATGCTTCAATGGTATTATGAGAGGTATGGTTCTCTAGGATTCTTCACTCCTATAATAGACATAGACACCAATTGAATCATTCATGCACCTTATATGCAAGACTTTGATATCATCATAAGTGTCAATGTACAGACCTACAACATCAAAAAGTTTTTCATAAAATCCGTTGGAATATGAGGCTGGCAAGCTTTCTGAGAATGCCAATTGAGAACGACCAAAAGGTCGACGAGAATGACTTCATGGCGATAGGGAATGTGAATGCGATAATTTGATGCCCAGAATGGCTTATTGGCTGAGGCCTTATGAATGTTGATCCGAGCAGTGGCGGTCGTGAAGATTTAAGTGTCCCGGCCGAATAGAGGCAAAAATGCCCTAACTCCTAACGAATTCAAACGTATAAGCTAAATTTTTTTTATATAAATATTAACTAACGTTATAAAAATAAAACTATATAATATTTGTACTTAAAAAAATCATAATATTAGAATGTATAATATAACTAAAAGAGGAGGTTGGGGGTACACTTGGTACCCCTAATCCCCTCCTTGAGCCTAATTCTCTCTCCTAATTAATCCTCTATTTTTTAATATTTTTTTAATAATTAAATCTAGATAGGCCGACCTTATTATTAATTAAAAATCTTTTTATCCTTAAAAGTCTCCCAAAAATTATCTATATATATACAACCTAGGAAAAAACCCTCACATATTCTCACAAAAAAAAACCTACGACCAAACCAAAAAAAAAGTCGACTACCAAAAGGTTCGACCTCCTCCTATACCAGGTAACATGTTTTTAATTTTTAAAGATCATCACTTTTATGAAATTCAATATATTATGAACTTAAATTATTATTGTTAATTTCATTACAGACCCTTGAGGTATATCAGATTATCAAGTTTCAGACCTGTACTTTTTTTTATCATTACATCTCCTTATGGTGACGTTTTGCTTCATTACATACCCCTCTCTTTAACGGACGTTTATTTCCTTCCGTTAACTACCTCACATGCATATCATGTGAGGGTATTTTCATCTGTTTTGCTTTCTGTTTGCTTTTAATACCTTATAACACCCATTACACCCACCCATTTCAAACAATCAGATCAAATAACACTAACTTCCAACAAATTTTTTCTTCTTCCTTAATAATTTTAGGGTTTTTACTAATTAAAAAAGAACCATATAGTTTCAATCGATCTATACTTCCATATTCTTCATCTTTCTATTTATCTCTAATTCTATGTTCTTCGTCTAATTAGTGATATACATTTACAAACAGAAGGATCCTTACTATTTTTCCCATTTCGATTCCTCTCTGTAAATCCGTAATCAAAAGATGATGGCCCGAAGTGTAACAAGAGTCGTCTTACCGGTAACACCAACCAAGGTGAATATAAAAAAAATGTAAGAAAGATGAATATATCTGGGTTGGGCGGATGATGTTGATGATGAAGATAATGGTGATGGTGGTGGTTGACTGCGGTTGTGGTGGTGGTGGTTGTAGATGGAGGTTGTTTAAGGTGGGTGGCGGCGGTTGACTGTGGTTGTTGTTTGGGATGATTGCTGCGACAGTGGTGGTGTTGTGGTGGTGTTTTGAGGGTTATTTCGGGCGGTGGCAGACTGACAGTAATTGTTCCGGTGGTGACAGGCGGTGCCAGTGGTGTTTCATATGTATGTTTACGTATATATATAGGTTATTTATATATGTATGTATATATATATATATATATATATATATATATATATACATGTATATATATATATATATATATATATATATACATAAGTATATAGGTTATTTATATATGTATGTGTATATAAAAATTATATATAGATACTATAGATTATTCTCAAGAAATAGGATGAAGCATTAGGATTAAGTTATTGTGTTGAATCCATCATATTGGTTGGATTCATCTCGGGATCTCGCAAACCAAAAAAAAATGGATTTCCAATGGCGGCTTCATATTCAAAAAGTTTGGATCATTTGTTGACTTTTTTTTTCCCCTGCATTTCCTTTATTTTTTGGTATGAGTGGA
Source organism: Erigeron breviscapus (assembly GCA_034093135.1). Lineage (NCBI taxonomy): Eukaryota > Viridiplantae > Streptophyta > Magnoliopsida > Asterales > Asteraceae > Erigeron > Erigeron breviscapus. Next base: position 110,658,194 of record CM067169.1, on the reverse strand, counting down.
GGCGTGGAGCATATATAGATTGAAAGTTAAGATGAAACTTGTGTTTTGGACAAATTTTTAGTGAAGCATAATTATTTGATATACAAATACTCAATTTGAATAAAAAAAAGTGGGTTTATAAATTTAAAACCCTTTTGACAAGTACATCAGTTTAGTTTATAGATTATTTTGGCTTCAAGAAATAGGATGAAGCATTAGGATTAAGTTATTGTGTTGAATCCATCATATTGGTTGGATTCATCTCGGGATCTCGCAAACCAAAAAAAAATGGATTTCCAATGGCGGCTTCATATTCAAAAAGTTTGGATCATTTGTTGACTTTTTTTTTCCCCTGCATTTCCTTTATTTTTTGGTATGAGTGGAGGCGTGGAGCATATATAGATTGAAAGTTAAGATGAAACTTGTGTTTTGGACAAATTTTTAGTGAAGCATAATTATTTGATATACAAATACTCAATTTGAATAAAAAAAAGTGGGTTTATAAATTTAAAACCCTTTTGACAAGTACATCAGTTTAGTTTATAGATTATTTTGGCTTGATTTTGATTTTTAAGTGGATTTTGATTTGCATTATTTTAGTGATTTTATATTTATATATTACACATTATTTGGGAGTGGGGGAATGAAGAAGACGGACTTTTATTGTAAAAAGACTAAAATAGCCTCATGTGCAATGTACATGAGGCTTAACGGAGGCATACAACATCCGTTAAGGAGGAGGGGTATGTAATGAAACAAAAAGTCAGCATAAGGAGATGTAATGATAAAAAAAAAGTACAGGGGTGAAACTTGATAATAAGGTATACCTCAGGGGTATGTAATGAAATTAACTCTAATATTATTATTATTAGTATTATTATTATTTATTATTATTATTATTATTATTATTATTATTATTATTATTATCTCTTTTAATTTAGTTTGTTGTCCATTATAGGTTCATTATGACTTCTTCTTCAACAACAAAAAATAAGACCACATTAGTTCATCTTGAAGATCTTAAGCCAACGCATGTTAACCATCATCTACGACTCCGTGTTGTGCATGTATGGACTGTTTCGGAGTGGAACAACCCGAAGAAAATCAAAACGTTCGAGATGGTCTTTGTTGATGAATTGGTATGTATTTTTCAAATTATATACTGTACACTTTTTGTTTCTCTTTTTGTTGAGCTTAACTCTAAATCGTTTAGTCTAAAATTGTTGTTTGTAGTAAGTTTAGATATAACAAACTGCAAATTTTTTATTTAACTAAAGTTGAAAAAAAAGGGGTAAACTGGAATCAATATTTATATGGAGTTAATTTTCATATGTTTCCTTCTTTAGTTTTCGTCACTACTACACAAATACCTCTTTTGGAACGGCCCCGAAGGCATATAGCACCGATCCAAATCATTTAGAACGGTTTTGGAGTAATGATGTAGTAGTAACGATCCAAAAGATAACTTTTGGAACGTCTTTTTGCACACCGATCCAAAAAATAACTTATAGAGCATTTTTATTAAATTTGGATAAGTTTGATACGAATCGATCCAAAAAAGTTACTTTATAGAACACCTATATTAGGGACAACTGTTTATGAATTTGATCCTAAAAATAATTTTATGGAGCAATTTAAATGTTTAGTATAACGACGAGGAGAAATTATACCAGCACCGATCCATATCATAAAAATGTTTATTATTTGATGGCATTAGTTATTGGTGAAAAGTCCATGAAGTAATTTTTAATATGAACATTTGGTTATAAAATAATATTTCGATCTATTTTAGGTTTGTTGATAAGTATTTAAAATAAATAACTAATAAATCAATAGATAAAAACCAAAGTCCATATCACTTACTATATCTATCGATTATACTTTAAAATCTAATCTAATATCTAACTAACACCGGAGATAGATAAAGAATTACATTATATATTTATAAACAACAAAATTAAGATAAATTAATATTTAACCAATTATAAAGGACACACGTATAACTAATTAATTATTCATTTTTTTATACTTTAAAATTAGATTAAAGATATAAAAAACATTTAAGTTTATTGTTTAGTTATAGATAAATTCTACTTGTATATGAATATATATCAATAAGGAAATACATTATAGGAACTAGCACGGTACTCGCACAAATGTGACAACAGCGGAGGAGACAACAGTCGGGTGGTGGCGACGACTATTGGTGGTAATGGTGGTGGCGTTGAGTGGTGTAGGTTGATGTAAAGGGAATAGTGGATATAGTTTAAAAGGTAAGGGTTTATGATGTAAATCAGTAAGATAAGGATATAAGGTGTAATTAAGTTCACTATGAGCATATTGAGTACTTTCCTATCACTATTTCCAGAATAGAGGTTTCATTAAGAACAATTGAGTAATTTCTAAACTAACTTTTCTATAACCATTTCTAAAGATCGGAAGGTGGATAATTTTTATATAGTAATAACGATAACTAAATTAACGGAAATAAATATTCAACAAATTAGAAAGGACACATGTCGCGTAAGGAACGTGACAAGTGTTGTTTAGACAATGTTTCGATCCTATTAGTAACAGAGTTGTAGCTTGTAATTCGACTAAGTAGTTAGATTCCAAAGATGTTTCTGTTTCACAATTATTTATAATTTTTTATTCATTTAATAAAAAATTTGTTGAAAAATTTGTAATGATATTTTTTTAGTTAAAGGTTTTACTCTAGTTTGTAACACCCTTCGTTTAAAAATACGGGTTTCCAAAAATTTTCACCTAACGGCGTTAAAATAGAGCGGAAGAAACTTTAAAAGTCCAAACCAATTAAAATCTGTTTGGTTTTCTTATTCATTGGTGTTACTTATTCGTACCATCAAAACAAGTCTAAATAGAAACCCGTCGGCTGCCCAACACAAAACAACCGACTACATAACATGCAAACTTCATAAAAGACAAACATAAACAAATGTCTATAAAATTTCAGCATCTATGGGTAGCTAAGGTCAACAACAAGCTATCTACCCATTCCCCGCTCTTCTTCATCAACTACCTCAGCTACGCTAAACCTGAGGGAGCAACACATTTCAAAAGACAAGTGTTAGCTAACGAATTAGCTAAGTAAGATAACACTTAAGTTGTAAAACATTTGTCCATTTCAAACATTATGGATTTATATACTTCATTAAGGCACAACACACATCAAACATACCACGTCATCGACATAACATATTGGGATGAACCACCCTAAATGTGCCTATCCTGCTTTACTTCATTACACACATATAACCACATAACTGCTTTCTACATTTAACTGCTTTTCTACGTTTTAACTGCTTTACTACATTTTAACTGCGTCAATGTGTAACATAAGTCACACCCGACTAGATGGACAAACCCCACACGGCTGTACATCAAGTGTCGTTAAGGAATGGCAAGCCAATCCCGGAGTAATCCGTATGTACAAGACAAGTGGGGCGGGTCAGACCTCCCGTATTACTCTTCTGCGTTTTTGACCATGTTGCAAGGAGCCACCCAAGCAACCACTACGTTCACGCACTTAGCCGGGCTAGGGCAAGTACGGGTTAAGCTTAACACTTTCTGCATTTCATTTTAACGAGCTCGAACCTGCATCTCATTTAGTTTAGGTGACTGCGTTACCTAAACCGTTACTACGTTAACTGCTTTTACGTTTTGGGCCCTTAAACGTGCACGTGTCATGGCAACTTAACAAGTCTAGTGTACTAGATGAGCAAGCCATACATTCATGCACATACAGCAATCAACAACATTTACTACATCTCAATACATTGCAAGATACTACATAACACTTCATAACATAACACGACGTTTTACTTCATTTCATAACATTACACTACATTATATATCATTTCATAACATGCACTACATTACATATCATTTGGGACTGCATTTCAGGTCTCATTGGTCATTTACATAACCCATATTACCTCCCGTGTAACCCCGAATACCCACAAGCAATTCAAGTTATCATTTGGGAAGTTATTATACAAAACCTTCTTTTTGTTGAACCCTCAGCGTGTCAAAGTAGTGTATCTTACCTCGTGACGAGCACAACAAGCAATACGCAAGATTAATTCGTCTTGTTTGTGTTTCCATCTAACAATAGCATCACATAACCAATTGGTAGCATAAACGTGGCTTCAAAAGACCTCTCTAAGTTCCCTATATCATAAGGTAACCTATACATAAGGTCTATGGGTCAAACGAGCATGAAAACAAGCCTATACGACTGCCAGACATGAATATGCGCCGCATGGCTCTTCCATGCGCCGCATAAACCTGATCAGAATGCTCCAGACCAGTCTGTGCGCCGCACAGAAATCCCATGCGCCGCACATCGGGGTTTGTTCAGCAAATCCGACTTTTAAACTGCTTTAAACGATTCCCATTCGATCTCAAACCCTAACCCCGACCTGGAGACATGAAATTGACCTCTTTTATGACACAATTGATGCCCTAAACCATCAATTTATTCCTTGGTCCATTACAACATAAATCATTCAATTCATCACCCGAACGACATGAGATCCATAAACGTTTTGCAATATAACCCAACCCAAACCCCATGGCCTGGATCGGATCGACATATATGACTTATAAGATCAGATTTGAAAGGGGATTTACCTATAATACCTGTAGATGACTTAAAGGATCCAAGATCTTAGCAAAACTTGATCGAATCGGCATGAAACAATTAGATCTTAAGAAAAACTTGCTTGGTAGAGGGAGGGGCTGCTTAGGGTTTCTTCTCACACACAATTGCTACAGATTATGATAATTAGGGAGGTCTAATTATCCTTTAACCCCTGGCCAACTCTTTCATAAGTTCCAATTTAAGCCCCTCGACTTTACTTCTTTACATTTATGGCTCAAACGACTTACGGGAATACTTACCGACATATCTAACATGTCTTAAACATCTTTGACATCTTAATCACGTTAATATATACATCATTAAGGCATTAAAGCCTCTCACATCAAGCACATTAATCACATATAAACATTAAATCTTCTAGAGACTTAACGACTCAAGTCAATCGTTAAATAAAAGTTTCGGGATGTTACAATTACCTCCCCCTTAAGAGGATTCCGTCATCGGAATCACTTCAGCATCGAATAGGTGAGGATAATTCCTCTCGCATCACGGACTCGGTTTCCCAAGTCAAACCTTTCCCAAGAGTATACTTCCATTTCACAATCATAAGGTCAAATGGCTTTTCACGAAGCTTCTTTTACTTCTAGCCAGGAATCTCAACTAGATCATCTACAATCATTTCCTAGCATCAATCCTCACATCTTTCAATGGAGTCACATTGGTTTCAACATCTCAACATATGTTCACTCACGAAAGTACTATGGATGTCATCTAAAAGCAATACACAAGCACCCATCATATGTCTTCTAGAGTTTACCCTTTTTATGAAGGTCACACACAACATTTAACGGAACCCCCTACTTACTTCATCTATATACAAAATGGCAAGCTTCACCACACACACATACTCATGAGTGACGAGAAAAGAAGCATTTTTTATCAACTAGTCTACATCGACTCGTATCACATCATTGCCCCAAGGGGATATATACAACTTTGTCACATAATCCATAGTCGTCATATAAGTACATTTCTGCTTCGAAATAACCGATTGTTGCATCTTTTTTTTATTTTTATTTTTTTACACACTATCATCTCACCCTCGTTATTTGGCCAATGGTTTTCAAATCACCACCCTTGTACTACTTGGATGAATATACTATCAGGACCTATGGTCTCTTCAACTTAGCATGACCAACTCATTGAACTTCTTACATAGTCTTTTCTTCTTTCACCTTACATTTCATTCGTTTCGGCATTTCTTTGATTCAATCTTTAAATCAAATCAGGTAATCACCTCATTTTACATTCAGCGAAGACTATTCATTTGAAGGATAAGACCTTTCTACCCATATCAACATAGACTTACCACTTAAACGTAACTTCATATCATATCTTGGAATATCACACATAAACTTGTCACACGTATTCATATTAGCACATGTAGAGTATATACTCCTAATTGTGCCTTTCAACGATACATCATACTTATCACACGTCTCAACATATCTTATTAAATCTCACGTCACATTGTAATCCCACGTCTTAAACTATACGAACATCTTTCCCACATATTCTTATAACTTACATATTACGCACTAGCTTTACAACTAGCACGATTCTCCCACTTCTTACGCACTAGCGTTACAACTAGCAGGATTTCCCACATTTTACACTTTACTTTAACATTAGGTATATACATTACCTAACTAGTCCCACATCTACTTTAACGTTTAATCCCACTAACGTGCACAACTCATAGCAATTCCTACGGGTATCTAGTGAACTAGATATTTCACACTTAAGCCCCACACATAAGCCATCACATAACAATCATTTCATGGTGGCATAATTATAAACGACATACTACATATGCATATAACCACTTTACTTTAAACGTCATCATATCATAATAAGCCACTTCATCATACATACATTCCCACATAACCTCCCGCATAACTCGGAAAACCCAACACACATAAGATAATCCAGTTAAGAGGTTAATTAAAGAGAACTACTTTTGTTGTGCCCCCCAGCGTGATAAAAGACATGTATCTTACTACACCTCGTATCATAATAGGTCGTATCACATTTCAGGCGACATCCAAATAAGCATGTCACCACGGTTCATAAGCCTCCTTAAGTACAACTTTTGGTCATTTCGTTTTCGGATACTGAAATCTTACTTTTAAACGTATTGCTTCATGATGGTTCGTCTCACCTCTTCTGACTATGCTTCATTTCTACTACATTCTTGTCTCAAAGAACATTACCTTGAGCTGATTTGCCGTAGTCAAGTACTCACCATAACCTCACCACCACGGACGTAGCTAATAAATAAAACTTTGCTCCTTTCAACATTAAGTGTCAGCTGCTCCTTTAACTTTTACTCACTTTTGATGAATTTCAAAGCTAAGCCTCTTCGAGTTGTAATTCGTAATAACGCTCTTTACGCAAACATAATGTTCTTCGTCACACTTTGAATAGGCAAGATTGTCATCACTAAACATAATGACTGAACGATCCAGGGAAAACTCTAAACTTGACTCCTTAAATTCATACACAAGGACTTTTGTTATCATAAAGGTATTTCCAGAAACTCAATAGGGTCGTCATAATGAGCATATGAATAACTTCATCGAAACTTTCGTCCTCAACAAAGGGTAGCAACATCGTAAATCTATCTTATAAGATAAATAGATCCCACAATCGAAAACATTAACTTCTTCCTATAATGGAGAACAAAATGGAAGATGCGTTTGCATGAAAGTAACACTAGACATACATCACTTGAAGGCTCTACCTCACGATCGCAACGAAACCGAGAACCTTATAGAACGTCTCAAAACTACGAGTAGCCTCGACTTTAGAAATATAATCTTTGCCTTACTTTGGTAAATCACCTAGGCGAGAAACATGATCAATTCGGAACCAAATGCTCTTGAATACTTTTACTTCATATGCTTTAGGAAGCTATAAATATCCCCATCATTATACCTTTTACTCCTTTCTTAAGGGGAAAACTCTTTATCTTGAGAAGCAGTCATACATAAAATTCCGTACAAATATAAGATATCAACAACACCTTTACATTCATGCAATATAAGGAAGAATCTCCTCCGTAGACACTCGTCCCAATTGTCACACATCGTCCCGTAGCGAAATCAAAACTAAGCGAGTCGTAAATCCAAAACAGTCCAAAGTATGCGCCGCATGAAACATGTGTGCACCGCATAAATGCATATCTGGGGATCTATGCGCCGCATGGAACATATGCGTCGCATGGACTAATTATGCGCCGCATATTTCATCAAATTCCGTCACAGAAAATACCCAAAAATCTGAGCACATATTCTATGCGCCGCATAGAACCTCCATGCGCCGCATGGAACTTCCATGCGCCGCATAACGGGCTCCTCTTCAGAACCCATTTCCAATCTGAGCAAATATGCGTCGCATGGACTAATTATGCGCCGCATATTTCATCAAATTCCGTCACAGAAAATACCCAAAAATCTGAGCACATATTCTATGCGCCGCATAGAACCTCTATGCGCCGCATATCGGGCACCCAACTGAAATCAATTTCCAAAATTTGGCAGATATGCGCCGCATGAAAGACTCATGCGTCGCATATCGCCCAGTTCGACCAAAATCCAAACTTTCAATCCTTTAATCGAATTCCATACGAACTCAAACCTTCAATCTTAATCCCAAGCACAACTTTCACATTTAGCAGCTCGAATAAAACCTCACATCATATCATAGTGCTCTTGGAATGGAAGAGTTTCATGTTTAAGGTTCAATCAACCCTTGAGTTGACTTCTTTAATTGCTTCTGCTTCATCATTCCTTATTCCGTTTATACATGTCCACTCTCCGTGTAGTAAAATATGATACCGTTCAATGATTCCATCAATCTCATCTTCACTTTATTCGGATCAATACTGACACAGTCTCACAAACACACACATGTCGTGATACATTTACAATTACGTTCGTGACCGGAATTGTAACTATATCCTTTCATACGTGTGCCCGGTAACCCTTCTATGCGTCACCTACTAAATATCCAGCATCAACTCTACTCTTCAAACTTCATATCCATGACTTTTAAACTAGTAGACTCAACAACATTGACTACCAATAACTTCATTTAACTTCATATACATCATAATCATCATAAACATTTAATCCGGCTATCACTTTCCACCGATTTTCACACATTTCCACACACTTGCAGCATCAACATCACTAAAGTTGTAACATGGTGTTTACTTTCGACAAATAGGGGTACACTACATAGAAATCTCCCCAACTTCATTACTTTGTACACCGGTCAACACAAGCATGGCCATACAAACACGCTCGCGTCGTGATACTCTTGCAATTATGTTCCGGACCATAATTGTAATTGTATCCTTTCACTTGCATGTTCGTTACCACATTTTTGTATCGTCTTCTCTTTACCAAATCCATTCGTGCGACCATCTTCACACATACCACATCTCACTTCCTTTACGATCCTTGTCACAAACCCCATGGGTTGGACATTAATGGAATACCATCTCACCTATTCCTCCAACTTTCCTTCATTTCAAACACTTCACACATAAACTACATCACACATTTATCAAATTCAGTTAGAAAAATGGCACATTACCTCCTGTACCGTCTATCGTAGCAATAGAATGATTTAGAGACGGAGAAGCGAGAACACGAAAGAATAAAGGCTAAAAAGACATATTCACATATCATCAAACAATCATCATAGAGCCTCATTCCTACACTCTCACTCATCCCAGCCCGTCCTAAAAGCATTTCATCTCAAAGGCTAAGCATCCTACTTAAGCCTAACATGATCTTCATCGGTCTAAGTCCAAAATCCTACGGTCATGGTCGAATTTTGGTTCACTTAAACCATTTCTCTGATACCAACTTGTAACACCCTTCGTTTAAAAATACGGGTTTCAAAAAATTTTCGCCTAACGGCGTTAAAATAGAGCAGAAGAAACTTTAAAAGTCCAAACCAATTAAAATCTGTTTGGTTTCCTTATTCATTGGTGTTACTTATTCGTACCATCAAAACAAGTCTAAATAGAAACCCGTCGACTGCCCAACACAAAACAACCGACTACATAACATGCAAACTTCATAAAAGACAAACATAAACAAATGTCTATAAAATTTCAGCATCTATGGGTAGCTAAGGTCAACAACATGCTATCTACCCATTCCTCGCTCTTCTTCATCAACTACCTCAGCTACGCTAAACCTGAGGGAGCAACACATTTCAAAAGACAAGTGTTAGCTAACGAATTAGCTAAGTAAGATAACACTTAAGTTGTAAAACATTTGTCCATTTCAAACATTATGGATTTATATACTTCATTAAGGCACAACACACATCAAACATACCACGTCATCGACATAACATATTGGGATGAACCACCCTAAATGTGCCTATCCTGCTTTACTTCATTACACACATATAACCACCAAATATGCCTACCTGCTTTACTTCATTACACACATATTAGGATGAACCACCCTAAATATGCCTATCCTGCTTTACTTCATTACACACATATAACCACATAACTGCTTTCTACATTTAACTGCTTTTCTACGTTTTAACTGCTTTACTACATTTTAACTGCGTCAATGTGTAACATAAGTCACACCCGACTAGATGGACAAACCCCACACGGCTGTACATCAAGTGTCGTTAAGGAATGGCAAGCCAATCCCGGAGTAATCCGTATGTACAAGACAAGTGGGGCGGGTCAGTGGTATGTCACTTTTTATACCCATTTCCCACAACGTATTTAGTTGATTTTGCATGGTTTATTAGTCGTTTTTGTATACATTTGGTGCGTTTATGTTATTTGTTAGTGTTTCAGGTTACTGACAGGTATTTAAGCGTAAATCTGGAGAAAACGATATTGTTGAGGTGAATTAAGTGCTAACGGAGGATTTCGGAAGCATTTGGATGAAGATTGCAGAAAGTCAACCAAAGTCAAAGCTGAAGAAGGCCAGTTGCGCCGCAACCCAATTACAGTGAGTTAAGTTGCGCCGCAACTCCTTCAGTTGCGCCGCAATGCCTCTCCTTCCTGGCCAGCCACGAGTCAACATAAGTCAAAAGTCAATGCAAGTCAACGGCCAGTTGCGCCGCAATTCTTAGTTGCGCCGCAACCCGAAACCAGAGGAATAAGTTGCGCCGCAGCCCCCTTAGTTGCGCCGCAATGGGTTCAAGTTCAAGCCAGCGTTGGCCAACGAAAGTCAAAGTCAAACCCAAAAGTCAAACCCCAGTTGCGCCGCAATGCTTAGTTGCGCCGCAACTAGGCGCGTTTCTGGCAGCTTTTGGGGATCGTATAAATAGCTTGAAAAATATGCCAAAACCCCTCTTCTCTTTTAGCAGCCGTATTTGGAACCCTATTTGGAGATATTTTCAGATCTTCATCATTTTCTAGGTTTTCAAACACGATTTGATCATTTTCATTCGTAGCTTTCGATTATTATCATTAGGTAACAATGAATTCTTCTTATTTTAATTGTTATTCTTCTTTTAATATGAGAGGCTAATCACTTCATCATCCATCTTGATGGAGTGAGACAATATGTAAGGATTGCACAATTTTTATAATTCAATGTTGATTTCAATTAACGTTATATCGAGATCTTAGCGTATTTCTTCCTTATTATTTATCTTGAATTGATTGGTGATTTATGTGTGTCTTTAATGGTAGTTATTGATTACATATATTTCATTTTGATTGTTTGGGTACAAACGATTGGGTCTATGACGGGTACGGTAGATAATCGTTTTTGATAATGCGGAGAAATGTGTTAACGGTTGGGTACAATCGATAGGTATAATTGTTATGTCAATAACCAGACCAATTGTTTGATTAGAGAAGTTATAAAAGATGTCTTGGGGTACCGGTCTTTGTAACGAAACTAGTTTAAGCAAGAGAGTCAAATGATGTCATTAACTTGACAGGTACGGGGTTGGTGCTTTGTTTGAGTATCGGTTATTTAATCAACTAAATTTGGATTTGAACTTCATTTATGTGCAATCTAAACATGTTGTTGAGCGAAATAAAGATTGATGACCTTTTAAATTATTGTTTAAAACAAATTCTCTTTTCGATTAATCCTTTGGGATTACTAATTATTTACTAACTTTTGTAACGTGACAATTCTCACAAAACCCTCATTTCTACTTGAATTACTTAATGTCAACAATTACTTAGTTTTAGTCCTTGTGTTCGATCCTGGACTTACCTTTTAGCTATACTATATACGAACGGGTCCAGTGCCCGAGAGTGTGTAGTAGTCAGTTCTAGGGTATTTCTTGTTTTTAATTTTTAAACTCGATTTTACACATCAAGTTTTTGGCGCCGCTGCCGAACCAGAGGAATAAGTTGCGCCCCAACGCCCTTAGTTGCGCCGCAATGGGTTCAAGTTCAAGCCAGCGTTGGTCAACGAAAGTCAAAGTCAAAGCTGAAGAAGGCCAATTACGCCGCAACATTGAGTTGCGCCGCAACCCAATTACAGTGAGTTAAGTTGCGCCGCAACTTCAGTTCAAGCCGCAATCTTTCCGAAAGTCAAAGTTAAATGCGCCGCAATGCTTAGTTGCGCCGCAATGCTTAGTTGCGCCGCAATGCTTAGTTGCGCCGCAATGCTTAGTTGCGCCGCAATGCTTAGTTGCGCCGCAATGCTTAGTTGCGCCGCAATGCTTAGTTGCGCCGCAATGCTTAGTTGCGCCGCAATGCTTAGTTGCGCCGCAATGCTTCATGGCCAGCCACGAGTTAGTCAATGGTCAACGCAAGGAGTTGCGCCGCAACTCTTAGTTGCGCCGCAACCCGAAACCAGAGGAATAAGTTGCGCCGCAACCCCTAAGTTGCGCCGCAAAATGGGTTCAAGTTGCGCCGCAACTTGTAATTGCGCCGCAACCCGAACCAGAGGAATAAGTTGCGCCGCAATGCTTAGTTGCGCCGCAATGGGTTCAAGTTGCGCCGCAATCTTAGTTGCGCCGCAACCCGAAACCAGAGGAATAAGTTGCGCCGCAACCCCTTAGTTGCGCCGCAATGGGTTCAAGTTGCGCCGCAATCTAGTTGCGCCGCAACCCGAAACCAGAGGAATAAGTTGCGCCGCAATGCTTAGTTGCGCCGCAATGGGTTCAAGTTGCGCCGCAATCTTAGTTGCGCCGCAACCCGAAACCAGAGGAATAAGTTGCGCCGCAACCCCCTTAAGTTGCGCAGCAAGAGAGTCAAATGATGTCATTAACTTGACAGGTACGGGGTTGGTGCTTTGTTTGAGTATCGGTTATTTAATCAACTAAATTTGGATTTGAACTTCATTTATGTGCAATCTAAACATGTTGTTGAGCGAAATAAAGATTGATGACCTTTTAAATTATTGTTTAAAACAAATTCTCTTTTCGATTAATCCTTTGGGATTACTAATTATTTACTAACTTTTGTAACGTGACAATTCTCACAAAACCCTCATTTCTACTTGAATTACTTAATGTCAACAATTACTTAGTTTTAGTCCTTGTGTTCGATCCTGGACTTACCTTTTAGCTATACTATATATGAACGGGTCCACTGCCCGAGAGTGTGTAGTAGTCAGTTCTAGGGTATTTCTTGTTTTTATTTTTAAACTCGATTTTACACATCAAGTTTTTGGCGCCGCTGCCGGGGACTTTTGTTTAAGTAGTTGTTTAATTTTGTAGTTCGATCCTTTCTCGCATTAACTTGTGAGGAAGTTAATTGCTTTCTTAGGTTAGCGTAATTTAGTGTTATTTTTTTTTTATTATTTAGTTTAATTTTGTAGTTCGATCCTTTCTCGCATTAACTTGTGAGGAAGTTAATTGCTTTCTTAGGTTAGCGTAATTTAGTGTTATTTTTTTTATTATTTATTTAGTTTTAGTCCATTTCATTATTTAGTTTTTGTTTTCTATCTGTGCTTTTCACGGGTTGTGCTAGTGTTTGTTTTGCAGTATTAGCATCACAAATGGGTGATGAACCAAAACAAACACTAGCACAGCCCGTGAAAGATGAACAACCGAGAGACCCGAACAACCGTCCTTACGGGGAACGAGTAAAAAACATACCGGCTAACCGGGGCACAGCTATTCGCCCTCCTGCAATTTCGGTAGACTTCTCCTTGAAAGGAAATCACCTCAAGAGTGTTGAAGAGGACAATGTAAGTCCCAACTCAATAGATGGTACTACCTGAAGACACCTCAATGTCAATGGTGGAGTTACTTTGCAATATAGGCGCTGAACTGGAGATGACCAGTTGCAGTGAGTATATACCAAGTTCTAGATAGATTACTTATTTAAGTGACAATAATGTAAAGAACAATGCAATAATATAAAATACTTGTAAAGTAAATTGGTGAGACAATATGTAATTTTCAAGTGTAATTTATTTATTAACTTTAAATAAATTACAAGGTTGTTGCGGAACCAAGATAATACAAAGTATGTAAATATCCTAACAACCTATGAACTACAATTGATCTACACTTGGAATTTCTCTAAACAGTCGAAACACTTAAAGTTGTTAAATGTTCCTTTTTACGATTGAGAGAATATTGCACAAGTTCACCAAGAATATTGCAGGTTTGCAAAGTGTGTGTTGTTTTTTATTCTTGTTGTGCAATGACTTGTATTTATAGGCAAAGTTAACATTGGGATGTTAACTTTGGCCGTACAAATATGGTTGAGAACATTTAAGGAATAACATTTAATTCCTTAAAATGCTGTGTAAAGTTGCAGTATAAATCAACTTTACTCAACCAGCTTTATGTACCTTTTTGTACTTTATACATAGATAAATCTTATTATCCGTGTAATAGCACATAAAGCATAAAAGTCAATTTCTCGTAATCAGTGTAAAGCTTTGTAAGAGCTTTCCACTGATGGTCTCCAGTTTGTAACTGACTAGAACGTCAACTGGGCTTCGCTGCAATTGTCATTCTCTATCTTCCACTTGTTGTCTTTGACTTCAACTGAAATGATTCTTCAACTGGTCAGTTCTCAATTGGAGGAAGTCTTCAGTTGCGTTAACTGTACGATGCAACTGGACTTCAATATATTTCTGGACAAATCTTCTTGGTCTCCAGGTGCAACTGGAGACTGGCCAGTTTTACCGAAACTGGTCCTAACAAATTCCCCCTATTTGTCCTGAAATATTGCCAAGTCTTTTTCAGTTCTTGTATCTATACAAGTGTGAACTGGAGAGACTTGTTCGATTAAATCTATCTAAGTTTTCCAAGGCATTTTTATAGATCAGTAAATGCCTTGGGTTTTTCTTTTGAGTTTGTTAGATCTAATCTATTATCTATCTTGTGGTTACAAACTGGTAACTTCATTTATACAGAGAAATGGAATATACACAAGTTACAGAATGTAAATAAAAATACAAGCAGTAAACTGAAAGAAAAATTTAAGATGGCCCTTCACCAATTTTCCTTTTCTTTGCAACTGAAGAGATAGGCTGAGAGTCTTCAGGATCAATATTCAACTTAAGCTCCAGATTCTCTTTGTGTTGAATCTTGCCCTTCAAGAAGTTAACCCAAGCTTTCTTAAACCTATTCTTTTGTGCCTTTGCTTCCAAAAAGTTTACCATTTCCACCCATTCCGAGAACCCATATTGCATTGCACCAGGATTGTCAGTTCTAACCAGTGGCCCTCTGGCATAACTGACTTCAACATGAAAGTACTTGGTGCCTGGCTTACTTGTTACATGAACACCATTGATTGCCCCACTGTGTCTTCTGGTTGCCATGATCTGGGAGTAATACTCTCTAGCTTCAGATTCATTTGATATTTTAATACTCCCAGCTCCAGCAGCCAGCACAGCATTCTTGATGTCATCATTTGATACATCGCCAGTTGGTTCAACGAAAGTTCTAAGATCAGCATCTCTATGCAGTGGCTTTCTTGGTTGAGGGTTCCTTCTTGGAGGATTCAATACCCTTTTCACAACCTTTCTTACATTTTTAATTCTTTTCTGAATCCCACTGGCCCTGTTCTCCTTTGCCTTCTCCACTGATATATTTAAATTTCTGGCATCATGCTCAGCTTCATCATCAGGATAGTGCCTGTCCAGTTCAATGTCAAGCATTTCTTTTAGCATACCCACTATCCTGACATCATCTTTCACTCTAGCATACTCCTCCTTAGTGATTCCCAACAAGTGAGCATCACTAATATCAAGCAATTTTATCTTGGCCAGATGTTGTCTGGCTTCAGCTTGGTTTGCTTGTTTCATTTTCTTTCTTTCTTTAATTTGGTCACCAAGCCTTGCCAGACGTTTGCTATCACTTTCAGAAACTGGAGGAAGTATGTCAGCATTGCCAGTTTCCAACATTGGTACATCAGTGGCCGGCTGGGCTTCATCAGATGCTATAGCCTTACCCTTATCCACATTCTCTTCAACCCTTTGCTTACCAGTTTCAGTACTGGCAGCCACAATCATTTCACCACCAGATTGACTTTCAGATGGAGTTCTTCTAGGTGCAATTGGTGCAAGGACTGCACTTCTTTCCCCCTTGGCAGCATCTAGACCTGCCCTTATAGCTTCCCATTCAGAAGGGTGAGATGGCAACCGGTCAAGAGGCTGCCATGTTTGCATGTCCTTGCATTCTTTGAAAATTCCACACATCATTCTGAAAGACCTCCACAGATGGTTGGTCTCCTTTGACTGGGTCAGAACATTTGCTGTAACCTGTTTCTGACCAGTTTTCAGTTCTTCCAAAATTTTAGAATCTTCACTAAGACCCGAAACCACCTGTTCCTTAACCTCTTCATCCTTTCTCTTAAAATTATCCACTTCAGTGGTCAGCTTATCAATAGATTGAGTATGATTGGATACCTGGGTGCTCAAAGTATCAATGCTGCCTCTCAACTGGTTGATCTCATTAGTGAGTGGGGCCAGATCAACCTGAGGAGTGGCCAGCTTGGTGATCTCAGACATCACCTTTTCTATCAATTGTGTTTCCCTTGCACCCAGCGTATCATCGATCTTCTGTCCAACTGAAACCATCAACTGCTGCCCTAGCTCAGTCACATTCAACCCAGGCTTTTCAACTAACTCTTTCACCTGTTTTTCAATCTCCTTCAAATCAATTTCTGATCTTCTAACAGTGTTACCCAGTAGATTTGAGATTAAGGTTGTGACTTTGGTCTGAGTAAGGTCAAAGGCTTCTTTTAAAGATGAGGCCAAATTATTGCAGCCAATGACCAACTCATTAAGCTTGTTGAACACCAAGTCTTCATTTGCTGAAAACTTGTTAATCCCCAGATCAACCACTTTAATATTGGTCAAGTGATCCTTGTCGTATCTGGAGAAAGACTTGGTGTTTTTGTCAAGTGTCTTTTGAATATCCTCCACCCTGGTGAGAAGGTTTTGGATATCGGCTTGAACAGACACAAATTGACTGTCCAGTGACGAAGGGGAAGGTGTCACTGGACCAGCAGCAGTTACCACTGGAGTAACTGGAGGAGGCAAATTGAGGGAAGCCTCCCCAGTTGACGTCGCAGCAGTCGAAGAAGTAATAATAGGAGTGGTAGAAGAAGAAGGGACCGAAGTAACAATGTGTTGTTCATGCTGAGAATGCTCAGGTGTGAACAACGGCGGCGGTGGGGGTGACATTTCTCGAAGGAGTGAGAACTGCCCAGATGGTGATGGTGCCATACGTCTGTTTCTAGACATATAGTTATATGTTGGGAATGGTATTTCAGTAGGCTCATTTATTTGGGATGGTAAAACTGAAATTGAAGCATCTGGAGGCGAGACTTGAGATGAAGGGTTTTGATCTTGTACAGAAGACTCAAAAATCTCAATGTCTGATGTAGTACCTTCTGAATCCGAAGACTCAATAAGGATTTCCTCGTCATTAACATCCATGTCCAGATCCATGAATGTAACTGAGGGCTGACCAGATGGGTCAGTCTCTAGATGACCTTCTCCAGTTTCTTGGAAGGTAGCATCTGTTGGAGGATCAGATACCGAGGTATCTTCACCAAGGATAGAGGTCACTGGGGTTGCCTCAGTTATAGTTGCTCTATCCACAACCATAACATCATCAGCCGCAGAGTTTGGAACCTCAGTCTCCAGTAGTGACTGGCCAGAGACTTCGTCAGTTCGTGCAATAGAAGTGTTAGAAAGGCCGTGGACACTTTGTGCTGACTCAAACTCTAATCTGGGTTGGGGTAGCCCAGTTTCATCTTCACCACCCTCTCCTACAGAAATTGCGAGGGTGGCTGCTTGCGGTTGTCCCGTTTGACTTTCTCCAGGTTCCTGTTGGGAGGAAACTAGAGGGCTGGTCAGGTTTCTACTGTCAGTGGCAAGTGCTGACAAAGTCCTAATGCGACGTGTTCTTGTTGCCTTTGGAACACCTGAAAGACCTGTTGGGAGGTCTCCAAGGTAAATGGTTGTGGGGACAGACACGCTGGAGCTGGAGGGGTTAGACTATTGCCCGGGCTCGGCAATGGTCACAATTCCAGCAGACGAACTGGTGGGTCCCTCATTGTTTTGAGGCCCGCCCAGTTGTCTTTCCGACTCACCTTGGACTGGTGCATCGGTTTTTGCGAATGCCAGCCGCATTCTATCTGGAATCTCGACCTCTCCAGCTTCAGATACTAGAGAGTCAAGATTCCTTAACAAATCTGGGACAATGTAAAGTGAATCTGTGCTTAAATAAGCTTCACTGCCCAGAATTTGTAGAAAACAAAGAGAGAGAAACCTGGAGAAGGGGATACATAGTCCCCGGGTGCCCTTCAGTTTTTGAACCAGGCTTCTGTAAAGGATATCAGCAAAATCCACTCTCAATCCATTCCACAAGCAGTATGCCATTTCTGCCTGTGCGAAGTTAATCTGGTCAAGTCCACCAGAACTCCCACCCATACTTTCCACAAGGTGGATGAAAAAGTACCTCCATGAAGGTGTAAGACCCTACATGGTCATCACACCTTTTGTTTTCAAAACCCCTTTTTCGAGGCAATCCTTGTGTCCTATATCAAGGAGGACCTGGCGAAAATTGATGTTAGGGGAGATGACAACAGGAGACTCTCCTTGTCTCCAGTAATTGAGGTTAAGAGCATCCCTCAATACATCTGCTGATAAGGTACACCGGACTGTTCCACTTTTTAATGTGAAACTGATGGAAGAACAGTCGGAAGAAAGAGAAGCGGTGTACCAAAACTCACACAAGTAGTCGTGAAATATCTTGCGTGGGTTTAAGGAGAAGGAGGGTCCGATTGGAGAATCCCTAAAAAATCTTTGGATTCTCCCAATAAGGGTATCGGACCCTTGGGTTCCTTATAAACTCGCCATCGGATTATTTGGATTTAGTTTGATGAGCGTAGTATTACCAGGAGCACCAGATGCCTGTTTGACAGCTGGTGGAGGAGCATATGGGACAGATAAGAGATTTACATCTCTAGAACGGGATGATTTAGGTGCCATTTGAAATTGAAATTGAAACTTTGGAATTAGGGTTCTTGATTTATGAAGCAGAGAGAGAAACGAAGCAATTTTGGATGATTGGGAAGTAAATGAAAAGATTGTAAAGGGAAGTAAATGTGATCGGAGTAAATAAGGGTATTTATAAGGAATTCAAGATCCCAATGAAATACCAAAAATTATATTTTATTAACAAAATCAATTTTGTAAATATTTTTACAAAATAAGTTTGAATTTTGAATCAAAAACATAATTCACCGTGTCAGCATTAAATGCTACGACGGCTTAACTTACCCACGCGCCCACTAATTTTTATTTTCCCAATAAAAACAGTTGTCATTTACCAAAATGACTTTAAACACGTCAGATGACGATATCAAGTGGGTTAAAACACTCGAGTACCATCACGTGTCACAAATATTGACCAAGTATTTCTAACGTTATGAAAAATTAAGACAAGACTGAACCTGGACACTGGAGGATTAGTCCAGTTCCAGTTTCCAACTGGAGAGTTCTCCAGTTGCCATTTTCAAACAAAACGAATTTTAGTCAGAAAATTATTTTGAGTCTTTCCCCCTAAAATGATGATCCAGAAATCGATTATTGCCAGGATAGTATCACAAAGGCGTTCGATAGCCTGGCGAGCAAAGATTATCTGGACCTCCTCAATTGGAGAACTTCATCAGTGTCACTGACGCGTTCATAACAAAAATCTCCAGTTTTAAGGGTTTAACATTCCCAGTTCGCTGATGAGATTTTTAAAGGTTTTCTCATCAAGAGGTTTTGTAAAAACATCAGCGAGCTGTTTGTCAGTAGGGATGAAATGTAATTCAATGTCTCCTTTCATAACATGATCACGAATAAAATGATACCTGATGTCAATATGCTTTGTCTTGGAGTGCATCACTGGGTTGTCAGATATAGCAATTGCACTGGTGTTGTCACAAAAGATTGGGGTCCTTGTATACTTTTGACCATAATCTAGTAACTGGTTCTTGATCCAGAGAATTTGGGCACAGCAACTGGCCGCAGAAATGTACTCTGCCTCAGCAGTGGACATAGAGACTGACGTCTGCTTCTTACTGGTCCAACTTACCAGTTTTCCTCCAAGGAAATGACAACCACCAGTTGTTGATTTTCTATCTATCTTACAACCTGCATGATCTGAATCTGAATAACCCATTAGATCTAACCCTGAGCCTTTGGGGTACCAAAGACCAAGGTTAGGACACCCTTTCAGGTATCTAAAGATACGCTTAACAGCGTGCAAATGTGATTCTTTAGGGTTAGCCTGAAACCTGGCACATAGACATGTTGCGAACATTATATCTGGTCGACTGGCAGTTAAATACATCAGTGAACCAACCATTCCACGATATTCAGTGATGTTCACTGGTTTGCTAGTTGGGTCAGAGTCCAAATTTAATGGTGCTGCAATAGGTGTGTTTTTCGATGGGATAGAATAATATTTGTAGTTTCTTAACAAATCTCTGACATATTTTCCTTGGTTTATGAATATTCCATTTTCAGTTTGCTTAATCTGAAGACCTAAGAAAAATGTTAATTCTCCCATTAAACTCATTTCATACTCAGATGACATGATTTTAGAAAACTTTTTACACATTGCATCATCAGTTGAACCAAATATAATGTCATCAACATAAATTTGTACCAATAAGATATTACCTTTGTCTTTCAAGATAAATAAGGTATTATCTATTGCACCTCTTTGAAAGCCATTTTTAAGGAGATGTTTAGTTAAAGTATCATACCAGGATCTTGGGGCTTGTATTGATGAAGCCTGGAGTCTGCTTAACATACACAACTTCTTCCAATGTTCCATTAAGGAACGCACTTTTGACATCCATCTGGAAGACTTTAAACTGCAGATGGGCTGCATAAGCCAGAAATATTCTGATGGCTTCAAGTCTTGCAACTGGAGCAAAAGTTTCATCAAAGTCAACGCCTTCTGTTTGACAATAACCCTGGGCAACTAATCTGGCCTTGTTTCTTACAACATGGCCATCTTCATCCATCTTGTTTCGGTAGACCCATCTTGTACCAATGGGTTCTTTCTTTAACCCTGGTGGACAAGGAACAAGTTCCCATACATTATTCCTTTTAAACTGGACGAGCTCTTCTTGCAAAGCTTCCACCCAGCTTGGGTCTGCCATAGCCTCGTCAATCTTCTTCGGTTCAATTAGTGATAAGAAGGTGACGTTTAAGCATTGCTCACTGGTGGCTCTTCTAGTCTGAACCCCACTATTTGGATCTCCCACAATCTGTTCAATTGGATGTACTCGAGTCCATCTAGTGTATTGACTAGGCTGATGAATTACAATATCAGTGCAAGTCACCTGGCGATCTTCTACAGTTGTAGCAGCTTCTGGAGGAGGATCAGTCCAAACTACCTCTACATCCTCATCAGAGTCAATGAGGTCACGATTTGCATCATGAAATTCTTCATTAAAAGGTATTTCTTGAAGAACTGGAGAAGTTGGAGTTTGAACTGGTGCTGATATTGGAGTGGCACGTACATCAGATCCAATTACCAATTCCTGTGGTAAATTGAAATTGATAGAGGGATAGAATGACGTGTCACTGGTGGTGCTCTTCTTCTTAAATGGTTCCAATTGGTTGTAACTGGAAACATCTTTTGGTGAGACAACTGACTGATGAACTTGGTCAGTTTCACCAAAATTTATTGGAACGACTGGAGAGATATCAAGGCTTGGTCTCTTGTTGATTGCATCAGATGATTCGTCGAATGTGACATGAATTGTCTCATGAACCTTTTGGAGTCTATAATTATAAACTCTAAAGGCCTTTCGAATATCTGAATAACCTAAAAATACCCCTTCATCAGCTTTTGCATCAAACTTTCCAAGCTGACTGGAATCGTTTAAAATATAACTGGACAACCAAATACATGAAAATATCCAATATTTGGTTTACGATTCCTGAGTACTTCATAGGCAGGTTTACAATATTTGGGTGTGACAAGCAGTTGCAATTGCTTCAGCCTAGAAACTGGTGGGAAGACCTGATTCAGATAGCATACTTCTGGCTGCTTCTATCAGTGTGCGATTCTTTCTTTCCACAACTCCATTCTGCTCTGGAGAGTGTGCTGATGAGAAGTTTTGAGAGATGCCAGTGTCATTGCAAAATGTTTCAAGTACCTTATTTTGAAATTCAGTACCATTATCACTTCGCAACTGACAGACTTTTCGAGTATACTTGAGTTTAATTCTTTTGATGAGAGAGATGATTTCAGCAGGTGCATCACTTTTGGATCTGAGGAATACCACCCAACAGTATCTGGTGAATTCATCGACCACAACTAGAGTGTATTTCTTTCCAGCTCTAGTTTGAACATTCACTGGACCAAAGAGGTCCATATGAAGCATGTGAAGAGGTTCAGTGATGCTAAAGTTTTGCCTTGTTTTGAAACTGGCCTTTTTTTGCTTGCCCATCTCACACCCTGGACATGGCTTTTCTTTATTGAGATAAATCTGAGGTATCCCATCAACCAGTTGTTTGCGAGACAACTTGTTAATATTTTTGAAATTAAGATGGGATAATCTTTTATGCCACAGCCAGTTGGTGTCCTCATCAGTCTTGGTATAGAAGCACTGCTCTTTTGGAGCTGGTTCCATATCCATGATGTACACATTTCCTTTTCTGGGTGCAACCATCACCACTTTCCAATCCTTGTTAAATATGGTGCCTTGAGCAATATCGAACAAAACTCTGTAGCCATCATCACAAAGTTGGCTGACACTGATCAGGTTGTATTTCAAACCATTCACAAATGCAACTCTTTTGAATTCGACCTGTCCGTTATTAAGCACACCATATCCTTCAGTCTTTCCACTTTGATCATTACCAAACGTCACTGCCGGTCCATCTTGGACAGTGAACTCTTCAAGCAGGGGCTTACATCCGGTCATAGTCCGGCCAGCTGCGCTGTCCAGATACCAGATATTCTTCTTTCGATCGCCCTGCACACCACAAAAATCATCAGTTATTTTTGTGAACCCATCTTTTCTTGATGGGTTCACTGGACTTCACTATAGAAGTCTCAGTTGATTGTTGTGGTGGTAAATTGAAGACTACATCTGGATCTTTTTCACCAGATCCAGGTGCAGGAGTAAAAACGATTGGTATTTGATACCTGCTCCCCTTATTCTTATCAAATTTAGTTCCAGATGGAACATTCTTTTGTTTTGGTTTTGAAGGGGGTTTAATATTTTGTTTTACAACTGGAGGTGATGAACCTCCTTCCAGATTTTTAATCCGGGCAGTACAACTCTGAACCTGTCGAGACAAAAGTTGGAGTTGACTTTCCAGTTTAAACAAAATATTGTTTTCATCAGGCTGCTGAACCTTGGACCTTGGTTCAGCTGGAGTTTTAGTCTATTGGATCTTGGGCTCCTTAGACTTCTGAGGTAAAGGCTTGTTACCAGTGGCCTTTTTGACTGGAGCACTAGCCTGTTTGGCTCCAGGTTTAACCTCAATGGGGGTGATCTCAATGGGTTCAGTTTCAAAGTCTCAGTTGATTGTTGTGGTGGTAAATTGAAGACTACATCTGGATCTTTTTCACCAGATCCAGGTGCAGGAGTAAAAACGATTGGTATTTGATACCTGCTCCCCTTATTCTTATCAAATTTAGTTCCAGATGGAACATTCTTTTGTTTTGGTTTTGAAGGGGGTTTAATATTTTGTTTTACAACTGGAGGTGATGAACCTCCTTCCAGATTTTTAATCCGGGCAGTACAACTCTGAACCTGTCGAGACAAAAGTTGGAGTTGACTTTCCAGTTTAAACAAAATATTGTTTTCATCAGGCTGCTGAACCTTGGACCTTGGTTCAGCTGGAGTTTTAGTCTATTGGATCTTGGGCTCCTTAGACTTCTGAGGTAAAGGCTTGTTACCAGTGGCCTTTTTGACTGGAGCACTAGCCTGTTTGGCTCCAGGTTTAACCTCAATGGGGGTGATCTCAATGGGTTCAGTTTCAACAGTCTCAGGTTGATCATAAGGAGTTTCAACCCTGAGAGCTGGAGGCAATGCATGAAGATCTGGTATGAGAGCTGCCATTTCCAGATCTCCAGATTTCCACGCATTTTTCTGGGCATCAATTGTTCTAGAAAATGCATCGTAATTCTTTCCAGATGCTTTTACCCATGACTTGATAATCATTTGTTCTTTTTCAAGATCAGAAACTAATTTTTGATTATCAAATTCTAAAGCCTCAATTTTCAAAATTGACTCCTTGAGAGCCAACTGGACACTTTGTAAATCATTCAGTTGTGGTTTAACATTGTTTAGTTTAATTAAGATAGTGTCAAGATATCTTTCACTATCTGCTCTAACAGTTTCCGCAAAAGCCAAATCACCACTTAATGATTCAGCAAGGTCCAGTTTCAGTTCTGGGTCAACTTGGTTGTCATAATCACATACCTTTTTCAAGATGATGTCCACCCATCTTCCAGTGATGACATCTTCTTTTGCCACGTGCTGCTGTTGATCTTCCAAGGCCATGAAACACATGTCCCTTTCCTCTTCTTCATCAGCTGATGAGTCATCAGAGTACTCCCATTTTCCCTCAGTTTGTGCCATCAAGCACTGATCCTTTTCCTTTTCCATGGACAGGAGGGCAATCTGGGCCTTAAGCTTCTTATATTTAGCTTTGTAGCTATCATCAGGCCGATTGAAATTTGGGACAGAGGGACCAGTTTGGTTGTTCATCTGACTAGATCTGCATTCCTTCATAAAATGACCTTTCTTACCGCATTTATAGCAGGTAAGATTGGTTTTATCCAGAGAGCTGGAGCTGGAAGCATTGTTTGGGCCATTAAATCTTTTAGATTTATGCTTAAACCTATTAAAGGTTTTAGCGATCATGGCCACCAGATCATCATCGTCAGTTTCATCACAACCATCACTGATTTCAGTGGTCAGGCCAGAGTTCAAGAAACTGTTTAACATCTCCTTCATTGAGTGTGCCTGGACACTCTCTGCAGACATTAAAGCAGCACAAGGTCGCTCAGTTACACTAGCAACCTTGGGACTCTGGGCATGGTTCATGGCATCCTGCTCAGCCACCAGTCTTGCAGCATTATTGTCTTCAGTGAATCTGAAGGCTCCATAGAGCGATGCAAGAGTATGGCTGTGCAGGGTTTTACCTTGTCTTAAGACAAGAACCATATTTTCCCATTTGGAAGGAAGAATATCACAAAACTTCTCAAGAAGAATATCCTTATCCTTCTCTACACCCAAGCCTCTCAACTGATTAATGAGGCTAGAAAACCCGGTGTAAGTACCAGTTAGACTTTCATTGGGTAGAGCAAAGAAGGATTCATATTTCTTGTTCAGGGCAACCTTTCTGGTGATAATGGTGTCATCACCTCCTTCAAACTGAATAACTAATTCATCCCACATTGACTTGGCACTGGGAAACAACACAAGTGTTGGAATTAGATCTTCAGGGACAGCTCCAAGGATCATGTTCTTGAGTCTGGTGTCCAGATCTACAAGTCTACGATCCTCATCAGACCAGTGGTCTTCGACCTTTTCTCTTGAACCTCTTCTTCCAGTTGGATCTAGAAGTGGACTTACCCCAAGAGACATGGGTATATACGGTCCATCCTTAAGGATTTTCAGCATATATCTCTCTATCCCACCAAAATGCAAAAGCATTCTGGCCTTCCATGTACCGAAGGTCTCACTGTTTCCATCAAATTTTGGAACAGGAGTGTTAGAATAATGTACATGGACATGGTTTGGGGCAGTAGGAGGAGGAGGGTTTGTATTAACATTTTGAACAGGTGGTGTATTAGTATTCAAAGGGTTTTCACCTTGACCAGAACCATCTCCACCTTCAGTAGTAGTCATCTAAGCATATCTAGGCAAGTTTATTAGCCTTCTGCTCTGATACCACTTGTAAGTCACAACTCAATAGATGGTACTACCTGAAGACACCTCAATGTCAATGGTGGAGTTACTTTGCAATATAGGCGCTGAACTGGAGATGACCAGTTGCAGTGAGTATATACCAAGTTCTAGATAGATTACTTATTTAAGTGACAATAAGTAAAGAACAATGCAATAATATAAAATACTTGTAAAGTAAATTGGTGAGACAATATGTAATTTTCAAGTGTAATTTATTTATTAACTTTAAATAAATTACAAGGTTGTTGCGGAACCAAGATAATACAAAGTATGTAAATATCCTAACAACCTATGAACTACAATTGATCTACACTTGGAATTTCTCTAAACAATCGAAACACTTAAAGTTGTGAAATGTTCCTTTTTACGATTGAGAGAATATTGCACAAGTTCACCAAGAATATTGCAGGTTTGCAAAGTGTGTGTTGTTTTTTATTCTTGTTGTGCAATGACTTGTATTTATAGGCAAAGTTAACATTGGGATGTTAACTTTGGCCGTACAAATATGGTTGAGAACATTTAAGGAATAGCATTTAATTCCTTAAAATGCTGTGTAAAGTTGCAGTATAAAGCAACTTTACTCAACCAGCTTTATGTACCTTTTTGTACTTTATACATAGATAAATCTTATTATCCGTGTAATAGCACATAAAGCATAAAAGTCAATTCCTCATAATCATTGTAAAGCTTTGTAAGAGCTTTCCACTGATGGTCTCCAGTTTGTAACTGACTAGAATGTTAACTGGGCTTCGCTGCCATTGTCATTCTCTATCTTCCACTTGTTGTCTTCGACTTCAACTGGAATGATTCTTCAACTGGTCAGTTCTCAACTGGAGGAAGTCTTCAGTTGCGTTAACTGTACGATGAAACTGGACTTCAATATATTTCTGGACAAATCTTCTTGGTCTCTAGGTGCAACTAGAGACTGGCCAGTTTTACCGAAACTGGTCCTAACAGACAAGTTTGATGGGATTCGAAGAACCGACCCTTATGCACATCTTGAGAGGTTTGAGAAGATTTGCAGGTTATATCAGTATGGAACAGGGCAAACTGAAGCTGTTAAACTTGAGCTATTTCCATTAACTCTCATTGGAGATGCAGCTGCTTGGTTTAAGGAGTTACCCGATAACTCATTCACCACTTGGGCCGAACTTCGTGAAGGATTTATTGATTAGTTCTATTCATTAAGAACTCAAAGGCAATTGGAAAATAAAATCAGAGGATTTACTCAAGACAGTGTTGAGGATGTTGTTGATGCATGGAAACGGTTCAAGGAAATGCTAAGAAATTGCCCCGGACATAGTATGGGTACTGAAGAAAGTTTTGAGATTTTCTATGATGGATTGGATAGAAAGACTAAAAGGGAGCTCGGTTATGCATTTGGGGGAAGTTTAAATAACATTTCCCCGAATGAAGGATACAAGATCCTTGAAGATATGGCGAAGGAGTATTCAACCAGAGATGAGGACCGAGATAGGAGATCCAGTAGAAGTACCGTGGCTAAGGTTGAGAGTAATGAGGATTCAAAACTTGTTACTGAAGTTAAGGCACTCTCGAAGCAAATGAATGAGAGGTTTGATAATCAAGATAGCAGATTCAAGAGCCTTGAAAGAGATGTTAAGGTTATGGCTGACGGTTGTGAGCATTGTGGGGACTTGCATTATACGGAGGATTGCCCGGATAAACCAGTTCAAGATGTTAGTTACGTTCAACAGCAGGGGAATTTCAACCAAAACACCGGTTATCAAAACCGGCAATCAGGTAGTTCTTACCCTACTTTCTTCTTCTTTTAATTCTAACAGTTCTGGTTATGGTGGCAACAGGTTTAGTAGGTTCAACAATCAACAAGGCGTGGATTCAGAACTAAGAGAGATAGTGAAGGATTTATTGATTAGTTCTATTCATTAAGAACTCAAAGGCAATTGGAAAATAAAATCAGAGGATTTACTCAAGACAGTGTTGAGGATGTTGTTGATGCATGGAAACGGTTCAAGGAAATGCTAAGAAATTGCCCCGGACATAGTATGGGTACTGAAGAAAGTTTTGAGATTTTCTATGATGGATTGGATAGAAAGACTAAAAGGGAGCTCGGTTATGCATTTGGGGGAAGTTTAAATAACATTTCCCCGAATGAAGGATACAAGATCCTTGAAGATATGGCGAAGGAGTATTCAACCAGAGATGAGGACCGAGATAGGAGATCCAGTAGAAGTACCGTGGCTAAGGTTGAGAGTAATGAGGATTCAAAACTTGTTACTGAAGTTAAGGCACTCTCGAAGCAAATGAATGAGAGGTTTGATAATCAAGATAGCAGATTCAAGAGCCTTGAAAGAGATGTTAAGGTTATGGCTGACGGTTGTGAGCATTGTGGGGACTTGCATTATACGGAGGATTGCCCGGATAAACCAGTTCAAGATGTTAGTTACGTTCAACAGCAGGGGAATTTCAACCAAAACACCGGTTATCAAAACCGGCAATCAGGTAGTTCTTACCCTACTTTTTCTTCTTTTAATTCTAACAGTTCTGGTTATGGTGGCAACAGGTTTAGTAGGTTCAACAATCAACAAGGCGTGGATTCAGAACTAAGAGAGATAGTGAAGGATTTCATTAGTGCCCAGAAGGCAACTAATGAACATGTTGCAGAAGAGTCCAAGAAGGTGATTTATGTGTTGGACGCTTTGACTACTCGTTTGGACGGATTGGGGCACAAGCTGGATCAAAATAAGAGAGATAGTGAAGGATTTCATTAGTGCCCAGAAGGCAACTAATGAACATGTTGCAGAAGAGTCCAAGAAGGTGATTTATGTGTTGGACGCTTTGACTACTCGTTTGGACGGATTGGGCACAAGCTGGATCAAAATGCGAAAAACCATCAAGCTTCAATCAAAGATTTGGAAGGAAGGATTGAGAGGCTCGGGAACTCTAATAGACCACTCGGTACTTTACCGAGTAACACTCAACAAAACCCGAAACCTCAATCAAATAACCAAGGGCAAGGGCAGAAGTATACCCCTTCTAATGTTAGAAACGAGCAAGTGAATGCAATCACTACGAGGGCAGGTAAGACTTATAATTCTGAAAATCCTTTACCTGATGATTCTACCCCACTTGTGTAGGTTAATGAAGCTGATGAGACTGTCGATGATGAGATTGAGATGGAGCCGAACCCAGCCGTGAAGACACCGGCCGTTCCATCCAAGCCCGTTGAGAAACCGACGGTGAAGCCATATCAACCCAAGATCCCATTTCCTCAGAGATTGGCGAAAGATAAGCTGAAGGAGCAAATGGACAAATTTGTAAGTCATCTAAGTAAGTTGCACATTAATATACCATTTTTAGATGCAATTGTGCAGCAGGTTATGCAAAGTGTTTGAGACAGATTTTGATGAATAAGAAAAATCTGGCGGGGGTGGCTACTACAGTGCTTGAGGATGTTTGTTCAGCAGCAGTAACAGGTAGGTTGCCCGAGAAACGCGGGGATCCAGGTAGTTTTACTATCCCTTGTAAGATTGGTAATTTATTGGTAAAACGTGCCTTAAATGATTCGGGAGCAAGTATTAATCTGATGCCTTCATCGATTTATTCTAAGTTGAATTTAGGAGAACCGAAACCGATTAAAATGAAAATCCATTTGGCCGATAAATCTGAAATTAAACCAATGGGGATTTTGGAAGATGTGTTAGTCAAGGTGGGTGGTTTGGTTTTTCCTGTAGATTTTGTCATTATTGATGTAGATGAAGCATTAGATGTGCCCCTTATTCTAGGAAGACCGTTCCTTGCTACTGCCGATGCTAACATTGAGGTTGGTCGTGGTAAGCTTACATTGAGAGCAGGAAATGAGTCAGTGACATTCTTGAATACTTGTTATATTTCTTTACCTAATGCCGCTAACTCTGTTGAGATTGCATGTGTTAGCTCTATAGATTTGCAGATTGATGCATGGTTAGACAAGAAGCTGGGGGAAAAGGAAGTTGAGGTGAAGTCAACAGCAGTGCCTATTTCTAAACAAACAGATAGCCCGTGTGCTAAGATCCGTAAACTTTACAGTCGTTTGAAGTCTGCTGTTTCTCATGGTAATGTTAAGTTGTCTGAAGAGTTGTGCTCGAATTTAGCAACAAAGGAGAAAGAGGAGTTGATGATGGTTGTTGATACTTCCGGGCGAGCGAATGATTGGATTTCTGAAAAGGTGAAAGGTAACTGTTTCTCTCCTTTCAAGGGTAGACCGCCCAACACTTTAAGTGTGGGGGCGTCAGAGGCCCCACCATGGTAATTCTTTGGGGTAGGAGTCTAGCTAACGACTCGTTAATAAATTAAGCGCTTCTCGGGAGGCAACCCGTGTCTTTTATTTTGTTATTTAAATTTAAATTTAAATTTTGCATTTTTCTTTTTGTTTGTATTTTTGAATAAACTCTTTGATGATGGTGATGGTTATGCTATTTGTTTGGTATTCCTGTTTTGCGTTGATTTGTTGTAACATCCGTGAATTTTGACCCGTTGACTTTACGTGTAATATGACTAACAATATAAGTTAATGAAGTATTTGAGTCGTTTTATGAATTAAATGATAATGTGGTATGTTAGTCGGGTCGATAGTGTGTTTAATCGGTGTTTAAATGTATAACGATTTGTATTTTGGCTTGAGAAGGAAACGGGTCGGCCCGTGGGTCATCCACGACCCACCAGCCCCTTTAGACCCATTCCCTCCCCTTATCTTCATTTCTCACCACATATCTTTTTTCTCTCTTCTCTTTTCTCTCTAAGTAAAAAGAAAAACCATCCATCTCTAGTTCTTCATTTCTCTAGCATCATTTGGCGTTTTGGAACTAGTTTAACTCGAGAATCATCATCGTCTTCATCTCTTTGTCACCATATCGAAGGATCAAAAGTCTTAGTGCAAGGTTTTACCCATTTTGACCCAATTCGGGTTCTATCTCGAGAAGGAAGCTTTGGTAAGTCAAATTCATCCCATTTGCATCTAATTATGTTTGTTTACATGTTTCTAGTCATTTCAAGAACTTACAAGTCTTAAATCGACTCAAAATGGAATTTGGGTCAAATTAGGGTTAATCGATTTGGAAGATTTGGTGATGTTATGAATCGAAACTAAGATGTGGGTTATCTTTGTTTATGTCAAATGATGTTAGTTTATGCTTCAAAACACGTCTTGAACCTTTCTAGATCGATTTCTAAGTCAAAAATGGGGTTTTGGGGTCGTTTAGATGCTGAAACTGCTGCACCTGAAGTGCAGGTTCTGCCCACTGCGGCGCAGTGGCATTTTTCTGGTCAAAATTCGTGTTGGGTCTCACTGCGGCGCAGTGGGACTGTTAGGGTCTGACTGCGGCGCAGTGAGACTAGTTCAGCCGAACATTTTTCTAGTTCAACTTCAAACGCTTATAACTTTTGATCCGTAAGTCCAATTAAGTCATTTGACCTATCGTTGGAATCATGAGAGAGTCTACTTTCTCATGGTAAAGTCCTTTTTGTCTGAATCCTTGTCCATTTTAAAAATGTCGGGTCAAAGTGTTCTAGTTCATGCTCGGGAGAGTCATTAAGGCGTTGTGGGATTTTGGCATGACTCAAACTTACTTAACCAATTTGGGTAGGATCGTAGAGTTGAATTTGATGATACTATGATATACATTGATAGGTTGTAGGCACGTGGCGGTCGTTGGACATTTATAGCTCGATATTAACTTGTCGTTTTGCTTGGAAATCAAGGTGAGTTTCGTAGCTCCCTACTCAATAGAGATTCGGGCTGAAAAGTGTACATATACGTGTTTGTTTGATTGTTGGCTAGTTTGATTGACTGTTTACGTATTTTCTGATTGATTGTTGATTGATGGATAGTGTTGATTGATTGGGTAATGGTTTTTGTATGTGTTTGTGATATCATGGTATTAGGATAGAAGTATGTACATGGAAGTCGGTGATTAATTGATTGGTTTAGTTGTATTGATGAGACGGTTTATTATGTTTGATTTACTTAGTTAGGTTGTGAAGTATATTATTATTAATATTAGGATAGACGTACATACATGGAAGTCGGTTATGCCTTTTAGATGTGGTGGGAAGGCTGCGGGTGACCCTATATATAAGCATCTGGGACTCGAAGAATGGATAACCCTCTTAAGTGTATGTACGTATAGTTGGTTTGAATAGTGATTGATGGCTTATGATTGATGATTAGTGATTGATGGCTTAAGATGGATGAGTTGAGATTGATGATAGTTAATTGTGATTGATGCATACACGATTATGTTAAACACGCACCACCAATCTATGGGAAACGTGAGCGGGAACGTACGCACCCCTTTACAATGGGAAACGTGTGCGAGGCCGTTCGCTCCCCGGGGAACTTAAACATGCATATGTAATGATATGGATATTGATGAGACGTACGCACCACCAATCTATGGGAAACGTGAGCGGGAACGTACGCACCCCTTTACAATGGGAAACGTGTGCGAGGCCGTTCGCTCCCCGGGGAACTTGTGCACTTTTGATGATTTTGAGATACAGCCTTGTTCATTGTGATGACAGGCGGGTATCGTTGCATACGTGACTTGTAGCTCACACATATGATAGGCATTATAACTATTTATGCATTTGGCACTTGTATTTGATATTTACATATTTTGTACACGTTTATTATACGCTTACTTGTTTGTGTAATCTTGATTGTCGACGTTAATGTGTTACATAGAGGCTCACTGTAAGTCATGCTTCGCCTCTACTTGTATATTGTGATTATTGACGATGATTCTTTCAGGACCATTACTACGAACTCACCAACCTTGTGTTGACTATGCTTAGTACACTTTTCAGGTAACCAGGTTAATCCAGAGCGTGGAGTTTGATTGTTAGCTTGCTGTTGAACCCGGACTTGGACTTATATGGATCAAGGATCCATTTACCTTCTTTTGCATTGTACTTAGAACCGTTAGCCATCTTATGATGTTCTATTGTAATCTTTGATGATGACATGCTTCTGATGTATTTTGATACTTGTTTATCTTACTGTATGGGTTCACTGAATCCTTTATTTGCATTTAGTTCATGTTCTACATTAATCCCACCTTGTGCTATATGATTTCCGTGATATTCTGAGCCTTGGCTTGAGGTGTTACATTTGTGTGTTCATGTTGATAGCAAGTTGGTTGTCATATGCATATGCTGACAGTAAGTGCAGCGACATATTTTATTGGCATCATTCAAGCATGGAACACACGACATACCCGACAAGTTTTTCTTGTTCTTTATTTTGCTTTTTGTTTACTTTCCCCTATTTCCCATAGTTTGCCTTAGTTCATTGGACATTGAGGGCATTGTCCAACTCAAGTGTGGGGGGGATGGTAAATAGGAAAAAGTCTGGTATGTTTGAGGAATTATGAAGGAATTTTGAACTTTTGCATGCTTGTCCTTGTAGTTAATTGCTTTTGTCACTTAATTATAGAACTTAATAAGCAATTTGACTACACCCTTGGTACAAATTTTAATATGTGGAATGTGTTTTGACTGATTAATTAGGCAATCCCTTCTGGATTAATAATATGACTAGCACGCTTATAGCACCAAAACACCCAAATTTGTGAGATTATTGATTCATTGCTAGTTATGATAGGTGTACGGTTTTGGAATTATTAGCCTTGTAAATTTGTCCCTCTCGTAGGCTTTTGGATTTATCCAAGAGTAAGGGTCTCTTTTAGAGCTCTGAACTATGATGTGCAAGTTTGAGGTTGGTTTTTCCATTTCCGGTTTATTTCATTTGCTATGAGTGTGCCGGTGATTGCGTTGATTCTAGAACTTGTCCTGGTTGATCGTTCCGTTTTATTTATCAGAAGAGGCAAATTTAGGATAAAACCTTTGTTCTTTGTTTGATTCACCCTTGTTTCGTAAAATTTGTTATGTGCATGTTTTGTTAATGTGCTTAGTAGCTAACTAGTGAACCTCCTGTTTAAACCCTTATGTTGCACTCACTTTTAGTGCACGAAACAATAGAAAACCTGTTGTCACTAGCCTGTTCTTTGTTAATAACTCTACCTAAATATACACCTTTCCCTCGCCATACCGATAGTCGAAGTCCTGGTGGGTCATTGGTTGCCTGTGCTAGTGGATGGTTTGGGGTTGTCCTTTATGTCGGGTTGGGATATTCTCGGTTAATGAGAATAGATTGATTTTGTCATGGTTGTTTGGATAAAGTCTGGATCGTTCATTTGAGCATATGAGTATATGATTTGTCACTGTTTCTACATTACTAGAGAATACCAATTAGTCAGAGTAAAAGTAGCTCACAAAAAAAAAGAGAATAAAAGAATTGAAAAACAGAAAAAGAAAAAAAAATAGAAAAAATGAAAAAAGAGCTTGGGTTGTCAGTTGGTATTTCTCACTTTTGGTCAAATCATTTTTATTAGTTGGTTCATCAATTACACCAACAAAAGCTTCATTGTTTCTACAAATTATTGAGTTGAGTTGGTACATCTTTATAACCAACAAAAGGTTCATTGTTTCTACAAATTATTGAGTTGAGTTGGTACATCTTTATAACCAACAAAAGCTTCATTGTTATTTCAAATTATCAAGTTGAGTTGGTACATCTTTATAACCAACAAAAGGATTATAATGTTATACTTTTCAGTTATCATATTTAGGTTGGCAAGTCCGTTTAAGCCAACATGGTTAGTATTGGTTGATTGAGTTGTTGATTGTCATACACCACAATGGTGTCGGTTTTTAATCGTTCTATTGGGGGTATTGTCGGGACAACTTATCGGGGTTTTGGACCGTTGGCAACTGATGACATGGGATTTATGGATTAGACTATTATGTAAAAACTTTGTTAAATGTTATGTTATTTGTTTTTAACACCCTTTGTTTACCCAAATTTCCATACCCTTTTAAATACCTTGTTTAACCTTAAAGTTCATTCAAACCCTTAAATTCCTCTTTTGATAGACGTTGTGGTGCTTGCACCATGGCGGTGAAGGAACGAACCTAGTACAAGCCTATGGTTAAAAGATTATGCATCACGACTAGGCATTGAGTGATTATTCAAATATTCACCCCCAAAAGTAAGTTAGTTGGAGTAGGATAGACGAGATATCACTTATTCGATTCTTTTGTGCTTAGTCGTGTTATTAAGGCTTGTATATCAGTCAAGTATTGTCAAACATTCCAGTTTTCATTTAAGATTAAAACTGCCTAACCATCTCGTTTCATTTTCAATGATGGTTTAACGTCTTTTTGATTACGGTAATGTACTTCCCATTTGTGCCAAGGTAAATTGAGTTTTGAAGTTTGAAATTGCTTGAGGACAAGCAAAGCTTAAGTGTGGGGGGATTTGATATGTCTCTTTTTATACCCATTTCCCACAACGTATTTAGTTGATTTTGCATGGTTTATTAGTCGTTTTTGTATACATTTGGTGCGTTTATGGTATTTGTTAGTGTTTCAGGTTACTGACAGGTATTTAAGCGCAAATCTGGAGAAAACGATATTGTTGAGGTGAATTAAGTGCTAACGGAGGATTTCGGAAGCATTTGGATTATTGGCATCATTCAAGCATGGAACACACGACATACCCGACAAGTTTTTCTTGTTCTTTATTTTGCTTTTTGTTTACTTTCCCCTATTTCCCATAGTTTGCCTTAGTTCATTGGACATTGAGGGCATTGTCCAACTCAAGTGTGGGGGGGATGGTAAATAGGAAAAAGTCTGGTATGTTTGAGGAATTATGAAGGAATTTTGAACTTTTGCATGCTTGTCCTTGTAGTTAATTGCTTTTGTCACTTAATTATAGAACTTAATAAGCAATTTGACTACACCCTTGGTACAAATTTTAATATGTGGAATGTGTTTTGACTGATTAATTAGGCAATCCCTTCTGGATTAATAATATGACTAGCACGCTTATAGCACCAAAACACCCAAATTTGTGAGATTATTGATTCATTGCTAGTTATGATAGGTGTACGGTTTTGGAATTATTAGCCTTGTAAATTTGTCCCTCTCGTAGGCTTTTGGATTTATCCAAGAGTAAGGGTCTCTTTTAGAGCTCTGAACTATGATGTGCAAGTTTGAGGTTGGTTTTTCCATTTCCGGTTTATTTCATTTGCTATGAGTGTGCCGGTGATTGCGTTGATTCTAGAACTTGTCCTGGTTGATCGTTCCGTTTTATTTATCAGAAGAGGCAAATTTAGGATAAAACCTTTGTTCTTTGTTTGATTCACCCTTGTTTCGTAAAATTTGTTATGTGCATGTTTTGTTAATGTGCTTAGTAGCTAACTAGTGAACCTCCTGTTTAAACCCTTATGTTGCACTCACTTTTAGTGCACGAAACAATAGAAAACCTGTTGTCACTAGCCTGTTCTTTGTTAATAACTCTACCTAAATATACACCTTTCCCTCGCCATACCGATAGTCGAAGTCCTGGTGGGTCATTGGTTGCCTGTGCTAGTGGATGGTTTGGGGTTGTCCTTTATGTCGGGTTGGGATATTCTCGGTTAATGAGAATAGATTGATTTTGTCATGGTTGTTTGGATAAAGTCTGGATCGTTCATTTGAGCATATGAGTATATGATTTGTCACTGTTTCTACATTACTAGAGAATACCAATTAGTCAGAGTAAAAGTAGCTCACAAAAAAAAAAAGAGAATAAAAGAATTGAAAAACAGAAAAAGAAAAAAAAATAGAAAAAATGAAAAAAGAGCTTGGGTTGTCAGTTGGTATTTCTCACTTTTTATCAAATCATTTTTATTAGTTGGTTCCTCAATTACACCAACAAAAGCTTCATTGTTTCTACAAATTATCGAGTTGAGTTGGTACATCTTTATAACCAACAAAAGGATTATAATGTTATACTTTTCAGTTATCATATTTAGGTTGGCAAGTCCGTTTAAGCCAACATGGTTAGTATTGGTTGATTGAGTTGTTGATTGTCATACACCACAATGGTGTCGGTTTTTAATCGTTCTATTGGGGGTATTGTCGGGACAACTTATCGGGGTTTTGGACCGTTGGCAACTGATGACATGGGATTTATGGATTAGACTATTATGTAAAAACTTTGTTAAATGTTATGTTATTTGTTTTTAACACCCTTTGTTTACCCAAATTTCCATACCCTTTTAAATACCTTGTTTAACCTTAAAGTTCATTCAAACCCTTAAATTCCTCTTTTGATAGACGTTGTGGTGCTTGCACCATGGCGGTGAAGGAACGAACCTAGTACAAGCCTATGGTTAAAAGATTATGCATCACGACTAGGCATTGAGTGATTATTCAAATATTCACCCCCAAAAGTAAGTTAGTTGGAGTAGGATAGACGAGATATCACTTATTCGATTCTTTTGTGCTTAGTCGTGTTATTAAGGCTTGTATATCAGTCAAGTATTGTCAAACATTCCAGTTTTCATTTAAGATTAAAACTGCCTAACCATCTCGTTTCATTTTCAATGATGGTTTAACGTCTTTTTGATTACGGTAATGTACTTCCCATTTGTGCCAAGGTAAATTGAGTTTTGAAGTTTGAAATTGCTTGAGGACAAGCAAAGCTTAAGTGTGGGGGGATTTGATATGTCTCTTTTTATACCCATTTCCCACAACGTATTTAGTTGATTTTGCATGGTTTATTAGTCGTTTTTGTATACATTTGGTGCGTTTATGGTATTTGTTAGTGTTTCAGGTTACTGACAGGTATTTAAGCGCAAATCTGGAGAAAACGATATTGTTGAGGTGAATTAAGTGCTAACGGAGGATTTCGGAAGCATTTGGATGAAGATTGCAGAAAGTCAACCAAAGTCAAAGCTGAAGAAGGCCAGTTGGGCCGCAACATTGAGTTGTGCCGCAACCCAATCACAGTGAGTTAAGTTGCGCCGCAACTCCTTCAGTTGCGCCGCAATGTCCCTCCTTCCTGGCCAGCCACGAGTCAATATAAGTCAAAAGTCAATGCAAGTCAACGGCCAGTTGCGCCGCAACCCGAAACCAGAGGAATAAGTTACGCCGCAACGCCCTTAGTTGCGCCGCAATGGGTTCAAGTTCAAGCCAGCGTTGGTCAACGAAAGTCAAAGTCAAATGCCAAAAGTCAAACCCCAGTTGCGCCGCAACTGGCCGTTTCTGGCAGCTTTTGGGGATCGTATAAATAGCTTGAAAAATATGCCAAAACCCCTCTTCTCTTTTAGCAGCCGTATTTGGAACCCTATTTGGAGATATTTTCAGATCTTCATCATTTTCTAGGTTTTCAAACACGATTTGATCATTTTCATTCGTAGCTTTTCGATTATTATCATTAGGTAACAATGAATTCTTCTTATTTTAATTGTTATTCTTCTTTTAATATGAGAGGCTAATCACTTCATCATCCATCTTGATGGAGTGAGACAATATGTAAGGATTGCACAATTTTTATAATTCAATGTTGATTTCAATTAACGTTATATCGAGATCTTAGCGTATTTCTTCCTTATTATTTATCTTGAATTGATTGGTGATTTATGTGTGTCTATAATGGTAGTTATTGATTACATATATTTCATTTTGATTGTTTGGGTACAAACGATTGGGTCTATGACGGGTACGGTAGATAATCGTTCTTGATAATGGGGAGAAATGTGTTAACGGTTGGGTACAATCGATAGGTATAATTGTTATGTCAATAACCAGACCAATTGTTTGATTAGAGAAGTTATAAAAGATGTCTTGGGGTACCGGTCTTTGTAACGAAACTAGTTTAAGCAAGAGAGTCAAATGATGTCATTAACTTGACGGGTACGGGGTTGGTGCTTTGTTTGAGTCTTGGTTATTTAATCAACTAAATTTGGATTTGAACTTCATTTATGTGCAATCTAAACATGTTGTTGAGCGAAATCAAGATGGATGACCTTTTAAATTATTGTTTAAAACAAATTCTCTTTCGATTAATCCTTTGGGATTACTAATTATTTACTAACTTTTGCAACGTGACAATTCGGTCACAAAACCCCCATTTCTACTTGAATTACTTAATGTCAACAATTACTTAGTTTTAGTCCCTGTGTTCGATCGTGGACTTACCTTTTAGCTATACTATATACGAACAGGTCCACGGCCCGAGAGTGTGTAGTAGTCAGTTCTAGGTATTTCTTGTTTTAATTTTTAAACTCGATTTTACACATCAGTCAGACCTCCGTATTACTCTTCTGTGTTTTTGACCATGTTGCAAGGAGCCACCCAAGCAACCACTACGTTCACGCACTTAGCCGGGCTAGGGCAAGTACGGGTTAAGCTTAACACTTTCTGCATTTCATTTTAACGAGCTCGAACCTGCATCTCATTTAGTTTAGGTGACTGCGTTACCTAAACCGTTACTACGTTAACTGCTTTTACGTTTTGGGCCCTTAAACGTGCACGTGTCATGGCAACTTAACAAGTCTAGTGTACTAGATGAGCAAGCCATACATTCATGCACATACAACAATCAACAACATTTACTACATCTCAATACATTGCAAGATACTACATAACACTTCATAACATAACACGACGTTAAAAAACCCTAGGATGGTGTACTATGTGTTTCTCTCAATTTTGGGCGATGGTTCTCCCTAGGATCCCATTCGATCTACATTCTTCAACTTTCATCCAAAAACACAATTGAAATCACAAATCTGTTATCATATTTTAATTCCTTATTAAATTTCGATCCTAAATATGCCAAGAAAATCACCTAATAATCGATCCAAAGCTTCAAAAAATTCGAAAAAGATAGAAGTTATCTTCGATGGTATTGATGCTTCGAAATCCAGTCTCAATTCGAATTCTTCTAGTGTTAATCAATCCAATTATAATCTTAGATCCTCCTTTTCTTCTTCCATTGTTTCTGATTCATTGCAATCTGGCTCTATTGATCTGATTCCCCCATTAAAACTGGCCGATTCTGATCAAAACAAAAACCAACCGCCGCCTGCCACCTACCAGCCATCACCGGCTGCCGTTGTTGAAGGGGCTGCCGGCCACCAGGGGGTGGCCATGGCAGCGGTTTCTGATGAACAGGGGGCTGTTTCGATTAATTCTGGTCAAAAATCTGATTTGGAGGAAAAAGGTGCGACCACATCTCTTGAAAACCCTAACCGCCCCACTTTTTCTTTTCCAGCACCCACTACCACTGCTGCTGCTGTCCAGTTTCCGGACAGCCACCAGGAGGCTCCTGGTAGTGCGACTGTTGGGCCCCAGGTTGCTGATGGGTCGGGTTCTGTTGGGTCCATGGGTTCTAATATGAATAATAAACAAACCGAAAACCCTAGTGTTAGGTCGGAAATCGACCAAGTATAATTTGTTCAGAAATAGCTTGAAGTTTAGTGAAGACGTTTGTACAGAATTCTGAGATGTCTCAGAATTCCTTCACTGAAGCTTCACTTCAGTTCAGATCGAGATAAATCTGAAGCATTCATTCTGAAGTCAAAGACTGAAGTATGAAGAAGAGAATCATCTCAGAAGCGA
Organism: Erigeron breviscapus; assembly: GCA_034093135.1. Taxonomy (NCBI): domain Eukaryota; kingdom Viridiplantae; phylum Streptophyta; class Magnoliopsida; order Asterales; family Asteraceae; genus Erigeron; species Erigeron breviscapus. The sequence goes on along the minus strand of CM067169.1, from coordinate 110,617,680 downwards.
GTAAAGAGTGATTCTACCAGATCGAAGACTGAAGCATCTCAGAGTAAAGTATTTACAACACTTTACACTGATTACGAGGAAGACTTTTTACTTTACATACCTTTACCCAGTTAATAGATTTATCTATTAATAAAAGGTACAAGGTAAAAGTATAGGTTTGGAACATAGTACTATAAGTCACATCAACTGACTTATATACTCTTCCTAGTATGAGCATGCAAGGAATTAGGTTTAATTCCTTAAATGCTCACAACCACATTTGTACGATCTTGTCCACATCATCATGGACTTGGTCTATAAATACAAAGTCTTCTCACAACTTGCAAATAGCTTGAAACTTTAGCATTGCAACTTATGAGATATACTCTAAGTAAACTTACGAGTATTTCCAAGTTATTTAGATCACTTGTTTTTCAGGATTGTTTAGATACTTACACTTGGGTGTTTATCTTTGTTCCGCAACAATCCTTGTATTTGTTTATATATCAATAAATCAAATACATTAGAAAGAAAACAACGTGTCTCAATGCTACATACTTGATTATACATATATATATCTTATATAGTTTCAGCCATTTAGTTCTTGTTATTTTCTTTAAGTCAATTGCTTCTTGTTATCCATATCTGGATCGTAAACTTAACTTGTCCATCAAGATTAGTTGTACTTGCCAGTCGGGTTTAGTTAATCATCTATATTTGGGTCTCAAACCTAGTTTTTGCTTTGATAAACCAATGCCACCACCACCCTCTTCTGTGTATCCGGTGGAGGCTGGGTTGGATCTTGGCTATGATTTGCATGATAAAGATGATGATTCGTTAAGTGAAGATAGTGAACAAACTGATGAAGATGATGTGTTTTCCGTTCTAAAGGATGGAATGGAATTGCTTAATAATCATCGAATATCTAAAGATCAAGTGGTCGAATTGCAGAGGATGTTAGATGAACATTTGGCTAATATCACTAATGTTGAACCTGTTTCGTTTTCTCCTGATGCTGATCTTGGAACTGATAAACCTTGTGACAATTCTGATGATATGACTTCTTTTGAGAAAGTGGCTGATTCTTGGGATAAAAATGTTGTTTCTACTGTTGATGAAGATAGAGATTTGAAGGAATCGAGTGGTGATGGTCAGAAATCACATGCCGAATCACCTTTGCATGATTTACATGGTAAAGGTGGTGCTACTAGTGTTCCTCCTATGCCGGGTCCTCCAAAATTTCCTCCTGATTGTTCTTACTTTAAGCCTGCTTCTGATCATGCTCATGACATCCCTCTTGTTTTTGATCCTGCTTCAGATAATGTACCTAAACATGATGTTAACCCTAATGATCTTGGTGGACATCCTGATAGTCCCAAGACACAGCAGCCACGTTCTTATGCTTCTATTTTTCAAGATGCTACTAACATACGTAGGACTGGAAAGCTTCGATTTATACCTCCTGTTTTCACTGATATAGGTTCTAAACATGCTGTTATTCCTGATGATCTCATTGTTAAACAAAGTGAGCAGTGGTTGTTGACTTTGGTTGGTTATTTTGTTGGTAAGAGACCTGTTTTTCCCTTTGTTCGTTTTCATGCATTTCGACTTTGGAAAAAGTATGGTCTAGTTGATGTGGTGTTGAACAATCAGGGTAGGTTTTACTTTAAGTTTGATAGTGCTGAGGGCTTGGATTTTGTGATTAATAATCGACCTTGGTTATTTAATGATGTTCCTGTTTTGTTAAAAAAATGGGAAGTTGGGATTGAGAATGATAAGATTATACCTACTTCCGTTCATATGTGGGTTAATATATATGATTTGGATTCTACTATGTGGGATTATGATATTTTGAGTCACATTACTAGTGTTATTGGTGTACCTGTTGCTTTGGATAGATTCACAGAGGAAATGATTGAGAAAAAGTCGGGGAGGGCTATGTTTGCTAGGGTGTTGATTAAAGTAAATGCTGATCATGATATTCCAGCTTTTGTTGAGGCACGTGTATTGGGTAAAATGCAGAAATTTAGATTACAGTATCTCTGGAAGCCGGATAGATGTTCTCATTGTGCTGTATTTGGGCACAAGTTTATTGATTGTGTTGAAAGGCCAAAGTCTGCTGAGGAAATGGAAGCTGGGGCACCCAGAACTACCCAAGCTACTGTAGCAGGTCCTTCAGGCACTAAGACACATGATATACAGGTACCACAGGATGAGCAGGGCTTCCAGCAGCCCAAGAGGAGAAGGAGAAGGGCCAAAAAGGCCCAAGTGGCAGCAGGCACCCATATCCCTAAGCCCAAGGTTAAGTATGTCCCTAAAAGACCAGAAAGGCCTACCATCTCTAAAAGCAAGGCACCGATGACTGCTCCAGACAATTCAGCATCCACAGAGTCATTCCAGCCAGTCAGGGGAACATCAGATACGCATTCAGATACTTGTGCTATATCTCAGCAGGATATTCCTTCTTCTTCAGCACCAGGTACCACCACAGGTAACCCATATGATGCTTTTTATGGGTTAAATACAGATCCAACAGATATAGAGGAGGTTGAGTCAGATACAGGAGAGACTGCCCAGTTCATGAAGAGTGATATATAGACTAGCTTTATTGACATTCTTGTTAATTAGATTGCTAGTCATAGTTTCATTTGATAGATTCATGTGTTCTTGATTTAGTTGGGTGATCTGAGCCTGTCCAGTCACCTAGCTGGTTCATTTCTGCATCATGGGTCTCCTTTATTTACTATGAGGGGGCCCATGAGGGCATTTTCTTTTGAATTGGTTGACACTCTGTCAATCCACTTGTACCTAAACTACTTGTAATAATCCTTTGGGTGATTTATAAAAGCTTACCGGGGTTTAAATTCCCCTTTACCCAAAAAAAAAACATAACACGACGTTTTACTTCATTTCATAACATTACACTACATTATACGTCATTTCATAACATGCACTACATTACATATCATTTGGGACTGCATTTCAGGTCTCATTGGTCATTTACATAACCCATATTACCTCCCGTGTAACCCCGAATACCCACAAGCAATTCAAGTTATCATTTGGGAAGTTATTATACAAAACCTTCTTTTTGTTGAACCCTCAGCGTGTCAAAGTAGTGTATCTTACCTCGTGACGAGCACAACAAGCTCTTCCATGCGCCGCATAAACCTGATCAGAATGCTCCAGACCAGTTTGTGCGCCGCACAGAAATTCTATGCGCCGCACATCGGGGTTTGTTCAGCAAATCCGACTTTTAAACTGCTTTAAACGATTCCCATTCGATCTCAAACCCTAACCCCGACCTGGAGACATGAAATTGACCTCTTTTATGACACAATTGATGCCCTAAACCATCAATTTATTCCTTGGTCCATTACAACATAAATCATTCAATTCATCACCCGAACGACATGAGATCCATAAACGTTTTGCAATATAACCCAACCCAAACCCCATGGCCTGGATCGGATCGACATATATGACTTATAAGATCAGATTTGAAAGGGGATTTACCTATAATACCTGTAGATGACTTAAAGGATCCAAGATCTTAGCAAAACTTGATCGAATCGGCATGAAACAATTAGATCTTAAGAGAAACTTGCTTGGTAGAGGGAGGGGCTGCTTAGGGTTTCTTCTCACACACAATTGCTACAGATTATGATAATTAGGGAGGTCTAATTATCCTTTAACCCCTGGCCAACTCTTTCATAAGTTCCAATTTAAGCCCCTCGACTTTACTTCTTTACATTTATGGCTCAAACGACTTACGGGAATACTTACCGACATATCTAACATGTCTTAAACATCTTTGACATCTTAATCACGTTAATATATACATCATTAAGGCATTAAAGCCTCTCACATCAAGCACATTAATCACAGATAAACATTAAATCTTCTAGAGACTTAACGAACGCGAAGTGTTGACTTAACGACTCAAGTCAATCGTTAAATAAAAGTTTTGGGATGTTACATAGTTATAATGCTTTTTTTAGAGACCCTCAATAATTCACGCCTGGTGAAATATCCCAAGGTCAAAGATCGGCCCATTGGCAACAATGATGTTTATTGGATTGCACTTTTAGTTATTTGTTTCTTATTTTCTGTTTTGATCTTAAACTTATTTTTATCTTGTTAAAAATGAATTTATTTAAGTGGCACTTAAAATCACAGTAAAATTAAAACTGAATATATTTAAGTCGTACTTAAATTCAGATTAAAAAGGTGAAAAAAGTTGTACTTACAGCCTCCACAACTATTTGATATACGAGTATTATAAATATTCTCTGCTATTTTCTTTGGGACATATCACATATTATTCACATAGTTGTAATTTAACAGTTTTTTATATTATCATAAACTATGAATAACACTCTAACTATGAATTACTATTTGTTTACGTTCTTAGTCAGCTTTATACAACATACGAGTTTAATCTAGCTTAAAATATACATGAAGTAACTTTTTCATGAAAAACTTTCCTTTAAATATTAAATTATTTTTTCAACTATTAATACGTATGGATATATCAAAGGGAAACTGATTAATTCTTTTAAAGATTAATTTAAGAATTATTTTCAAATCATAAAAATATGACATATGGATTATATTACATGTCTTTACTAATATTTCTTTTTTAACTTTCCAAATGTCATCAAAGATATTTAGGTAAACTAAATGAATACTTGCGTGATGCAACAGTGATGACGGTAGCGAATAGTGTAAGTTATTGATGTAAAATGATAGTGTAGTTATTTTAAAAAACCAAGAGTAGATATTGTAAATTTATTTCATTAAGGATATATTGGATTATTCGGTATTCAATAGGCTCATGGATATCATTAGTTATATTATTAAGGGAAACTGATTAATTCTTTTAAAGATTAATTTAAGAATTATTTTCAAATCATAAAAATATGACATATGGATTATATTACATGTCTTTACTAATATTTCTTTTTTAACTTTCCAAATGTCAATTTAACAGTTTTTTATATTATCATAAACTATGAATAACACTCTAACTATGAATTACTATTTGTTTACGTTCTTAGTCAGCTTTATACAACATACGAGTTTAATCTAGCTTAAAATATACATGAAGTAACTTTTTCATGAAAAACTTTCCTTTAAATATTAAATTATTTTTTCAACTATTAATACGTATGGATATATCAAAGGGAAACTGATTAATTCTTTTAAAGATTAATTTAAGAATTATTTTCAAATCATAAAAATATGACATATGGATTATATTACATGTCTTTACTAATATTTCTTTTTTAACTTTCCAAATGTCATCAAAGATATTTAGGTAAACTAAATGAATACTTGCGTGATGCAACAGTGATGACGGTAGCGAATAGTGTAAGTTATTGATGTAAAATGATAGTGTAGTTATTTTAAAAAACCAAGAGTAGATATTGTAAATTTATTTCATTAAGGATATATTGGATTATTCGGTATTCAATAGGCTCATGGATATCATTAGTTATATTATTAAGAGCATATTGAATATTTTAAAGATAAAAAGGTTAAAAGAGGAAGAAAGAGTGTATGCTTTAGGTAGTACATGAACTAAGGCTCTGTTCTTTTTTTCTAAAATAAACTTAATAATTAAGAACTTAATGCATTCAGTCAAAATTTATGTTCTTTTTTTAGCTTAATAAACAAAAATAATCATCAATTACTTAATTTTTACTTAATGCATACAGACATTATTTATACATTCAGCAACTTAATACATTCAACACTTAATTAGTAAAAAAAAAGAAGGGACCCTAAGAAGATATATCTTTATCTTTCAAATACATTATTTAAAAAAGATTTTTTTAGATTAACATAACCTCTTTTATAATTAAAAGATTAATCCGAACAATTAAAAAAAATTAGACACCAAATTTGAAACCCACCAAAAATTCAATCCCCTTTCGAGCCTTTTTTTTTATAAATTTTTTTTACCCCAATTCCAAAATTCCCTCCACCAAATTAAACTGCCAAAATTTTTATTTTAAAACAGTTTTACTATTTAACTCGACTTATATGGAGATCTAGTATAAAAGTTTTCAAAATCTAACTCCCTTTATATTTCACTCTACTGCTCTCAGTTTCTCACTTCCCCAAATTTTATTATATAATATTATATTAATACCTATCAATATATATTATTTTATTTCAACCTTTTAATTAATGTTTTCATTTGATGTAATTAATTGCCTATTCAATATCAAGTTTTAGCATTTTGAAATTCAATATATATTATTATGAGTAAGGTAATTTAAATTCGAAATCTGATGATGTTTAGTTTCTATATATATAATATATCTACCAATATACTAAAACAAGATTGATGTTCTTTTTAATCAACACTTGGTTTATTCTTTGAATGACATGTGTCTCTTTTGAATTCTTAATTTTAAGTAACCTTATAGCTATCAAATACTAATATTTAATATAATAATAATAATTTTGTTTTATACATTTACTAAAGTAATATTAATCGTTATATAATTCTATTTATATGAAATACTAAATATTTTTTGATATATTTAACTGCCTTAAATAAAAAGATAAGATAAAATATATTTGTTTGATATATATCCCTAGTAGAACTAATACCTACGATATACGAATTAGTGGTATATATGTACAATATACACCTTAAAAATGATTTTTCTTATAAAGAAACTAAATTATAGAATGATGCATCTACCGATCTACGTAAGTGTATTTCTCGAGTTTGTTTATATAAAGTTTTATTTATATTAGGAATTTTTAAAATTTGCCATACAGAACTTTAAAATATGTGTAGTTTTATTAATAGATTTATTTGAAGTCTTTAAATATAAAATAAACAAATAAAAAATAAATTGAAACCAACGTCGCTTTATATCAAAACAAAATAATAAATAACACTGGAATTTGAAACCAACTCAAGTTTTATATGCGTAAACAAAATAGATAAAGATTATTTATTAAATATTTACCAATAAACTAAAACATGATTGACATATTCTTGAAACGACACGTGGCGTAATCCTTGATCGACACGTGTCCTTTTAATTTATTTATTTTGTTAAATTAGCTTTTTTAGTTGTATATAAATTCAATTTCCTTATTAGACTTAGAATTAAACTCTAACTTTTCGCTTAATAAATTTATTGTCATTAATAAACTCTAATATTGTCATTAATACATTGTCTCTTTTTCTTTTCTCAATTATTCAACGCCTATTACTTATATTAATTATAATAAGTTATTAACATGAAGACTTCAAAAATTGAGTTTACGATCCGAAATCACAAGGCTATTTGTCATCATCCACGATCCACTATGATTACAAGTTCTGATTTTTATATGGTTCTAAAAATTTAAAGTAAATCCAAAATTCTAACTAAACATGTATTATATTTATCATTACTGTTTATTAAAATTTAGCTTCGATCATTGATTTACTTTAACCACGATTTATTTCATACTCACGGATCATGTATGAGGCATATTCGAATTTCTTTATGATACAATCTATATAGCTACCGTACATCGTACGGGTATTAGGACTAGTAATATAATATGTTTGTACTGACATTAAATTAGATTAAGTTAAGTTAAATGGTGTGTTATGTTTTTTTTTAAAAATTTACAGGATACAAGTGATATAAAGAAAACGGCTGCAATTGGAACAAACAATTTTAATACTAGACCACCTCTGCATCTGCATCCATTACATTCTGCAAAGTTATTCAGGTACAATGTCATAGATATTGGCTAATGATCTTGTTTATTATTTATTTATTGTAAGATTGGTAAATTTTGGGTGTGTTGATAGCTTAATATAAGGATATTGGCTACTTGAGGAGCGGTTTCTTTGTGTCTCATTTAGTATATAGGTTGATGCAAAATGAAAAGAACGAGGTATATGTTTTTTTTTTGAATATCTTATGATTGTGTTTGAGATTAAAGGTTATGCATTTTAAGTTGTAACCCATATTGATTTGTTTTACTTTGGGTGATGATTGTAGATAATTACGGTATTGGATCAATGGACAATCTGAGACAATGGATTGGTCATAATACGAGATTTGAAATTATTCATCACGGTATGTGTTTTTATTACAACCATGGATTATATTAGACCAAGGATAGAATCGTTTTGTGTAGTAGTATATGGTTTTGTGGGATTTCACAAGACTTATATTAGTTATATACTTGTATACCATTTTATGCATTTTGGTTCTTTTTATTGCTAATTTTGATGCATTTTTCTGCAGGTTTTTTTGCTACATAATTGTTGCTGTTTTGCAGCTTCTATGGTGTTTTTGAAACTTGAAAGTTGTTTTGCTACATTTTTGTCATACATTTTACGTTACTGTTTGTCAGGGGTTTCACATCTGTTTGGAAGCGTTTATTAGTTGTTTGGGAGTTGTTTTACCTCTATCATTTGTCAATAGTCAGGCTACTACTTTAACAAATTTAGGTGTTTTTTTTTAATGATATTATTGTTTGAGTTTCTTTAGATTTTCCTTTTAAGTTTCTCATTTTGTGTCATAAATAATGAGATGTAAGTCATTTGTATGTTAAATCTTTGGTATTTGTAATTTTTTTCAATTGTCATATTCTTTATATATTGTTGGAATATTATATATTATTTTATAATTTAGTATTTAATATATATTAATACTATATAAATATCGTTAAAAGTCAGTCCACAAGTTCAAACAAAACTGATCTAAAAGATCAAAAAAAAAAAAAAATTTCGAAAATAAGGAAAAAAAACAGATTTAACATTCCAAAAATTGAAACAAAAAGTACTTGTAAACTGATCTATAAAAGCAAACTAAATGATCCATAAATAAAGACAAAGAGATCCAAAAAATAAGAACAAACTGATCTAAAAATTAAGACAAACTGATCTAAAAGTCATGAAAAGAGTTGTTCCAGAAAACATGAAAAAATGATCCAAAAAAAATTTTCAAACCGTTCTAAAAAACCAATTATTTTTTGGATCACTAGTTTTTAGATCACTCCCAAATTACTCGAAAACAACTATTTTGGATGCTCTAAAAAACCCATTTGTGTAGTAGTGCGTATTGATTAAATTGTGATATTGGTCATAGGGATTTAATATACTTGAATTCCAATTTTTTAACTTTGATTATTATATTTTGAGACTACCGTCCATTGGACGGACCTGAGTACTAGTATATACTATATTAGTTATGAGTTAACTTATGAATCGCGAGTGAAGTTTTCATAATATTCTTAATAGCAATTTGGATCATATCATTAGCTCTTCCCAGTTTATTATATATAATATATATTTTTTGAAAGTTTTATGCCCTGTCTCAGCCGGGAATCGTGTTTATCCCTTTAGGCCTACCCTAGATCTGAGTCTGCGAGATGTCATATGTGTAATGTATGTAACGAGACAGCTAGCCCCGAGAGAAACCATTTAACAGTTTAGTTGATGTTTGCCGCAAAGGCCTAGTTATCGACTTATCGTCCATGGAGTAGCACTATATTAAAACATTTTGGGCTACATATTAGCCCACTTAAACTCATCAACATATCGATTTAGCTTGCGTTTCTAATCTATTTAGCTATCAGCCCAAATTAATAACGAGACGTCGAGAACACATGATATAACATTAACACTTCAAATCCTCATATAATATTCTAGCTATACTATACTACTTTATAATTAAGAAGATGGATAGTGTTTTAATATTTATAATTCCAAAAAAAGAAATTATTTGAAAATATGTTCAAATTTTGAATTTTTCAACATTTTCATATTTATATTATTTTTGTACTTAACTATCTATACTACTTTATAATTGATTGAGATGCGGGATGTTTTGGACAATCCAAAGTTGGATTCAACAAAGCTGTCCACCGTCACCTCTTGTGGGGTGTTCTAACTGTAATTTACAAATATTTTAAAAATTAAAAAGTCATCTATCTCCACACATTGTGCGGATACCATTTCTAAATAGATTCCTAAATAATGTAGAGGAAAACAAAAGCATTTCTCATTTTGCTTGATCCAGTAGATTCCCTCGGCTAAGTATTCAACTTTATACGGACTATTACGGAGTAGTACATGCGAAAAACAGAACTAAAGTTTTGGGCCCAAATAAAAACAAGGCCCTTCTCCATGACACAGGTCGCACACCATGAGCCTGGACTGATCGAAACGACGAAACATTCCAAAGTCAAAGCTACCAATAATTCTTTTATTTCGAAGACTTAATAATACAACATTAAACATCTTAATCTTAATCTTAATCTTATCTTAATCTTAATCTTAATATATACTATAAGACAGTTGAACTAATAACTTATTAACCAATCATATCACTCGATTTCATCAAATTGACTCTCGCTTATGTCATCATTTAGTATAATTATTATATTATTTTATTATATTAATATTCGTAGAAAAAGTCTCACTAATTTACACTTTTTTGTTTTCCATCAATAATTTACATTTTTTAGCCCTAAATAATTAATTTATATTTATTACAACTTTTAGACATCAGCTTGAGAAGATTTTTTTAATTTTTCATCATTTAATTAGTAAAAAAATGTAAACAAATAAAATATTGTCTAAAAAATATATTTCAAAAGATGAAATACAATATATGAGTTCAATGTTCTAAAGTATATTCTTTTAAATTTGTTTTTACTTACATTTTTTATATTTAAATTTATATATTTAATAATTTATCTTATCTTTAAAATGTTATAAACAATCTGTGTCAGTTGATTAGGATAATGCTACATTTTTCTTTTCCATGCTGCTACAAAGATTTTTTTTCTTTGTATGGAGATGATACATAGCTGGGAAATGAGGGAAACGTGTACATCATCTGTAAGTATATTGAAATGAGCTGTCAAAGACATAGAGATGTGATGAAAGAATGTTCAGGTTTTCTATTACGGGTTATTTATTGGTTTTTTGCACATTTTTTCCCTTTTGGGTTTCCAAACAATATATTGCAACATTCTTTTTTTTGTCATATCACGTACTATTATGTACCCTTATTTGGTTTATATATATATATTATTAAAGCAAATGGACTCATGAATAGTAACTCGCCTGCGTGGCGAGTTACTATTCGTCCATGTAACACCTCGTACCATTAATCGAATTTTGTTATATCGCATCCTGTTTGGGGTATTCTATTACGGGTTACTTATTGGTTTTTTGCACACTTTTTTATTTATTTTTGGGTTTCCAAACAATATATTGCAACTTTGTTTTGGTCATATCACGTACTAATACGTACCCTTATTTGGTTTTGCACATTTTCTCCTTTGGGGGGCAGATAGTTACTATTCGTCCACGTAACACCCCGTAACATTAATCGAATTTTGCCACATCGCATCACATCCCGTTTGGGTTTTCTATTACGGGTTATTACTTGGTTTTTTGCACACTTTTTTTCCTTTTGGGTTTTCAAATAATATATTGCAACTTTTTTATGGTCGTATCTCATACCATTATGTACCCTTATTTGGTTTTTGTACATTATTTCTTTGGAGTTTCAACTAATATATCGAAAAATTTCATTATATGTATCTGATACTATAAACTTTTAGAAGCGTTTATGGCATTGTTTAAATAAACAAACTTATTCATTAATTAGGTAGTTGGAGGTTCAACGCAAATACCTTAAACAACACAACTGTTGAGTCAAGGATTCGCTGACCAGACTTGGTCACTGATGAGATTTCATCAGCGAACCATCAACGAGTCCTGTGACTCTTTGCCAACAAGGAATTCTTATCCAAATTGTGAGTCAAGGTGGGAAGAATTCAAACAAGAAGAATACAAGAGTCACATGGTGGTTGTTCCAACTATAATATACCTTTTATGGCAAATGTGCAGTTGGAAAGAAAAAATTAGTTTCTCTCTCATACCCGATTGGGTAAAGAAGACAAAAGGGCATCTGTCGCAAGTACTTCAAACCAAAGGATTCGACAACCACCATCTTATCACCATCAAGACAAAGTTGTGTTGCCCTACTTCTCCCCTATATAAGGCAACACAACCGCCCGCAAGATGTGTGTTTGTCACCACAAGTGTGTGTCACTTAGAAAGTGTGTCTTTCATATTTCTTGTAATTACTTAGTTTTTAGTTAGTCTAAATTTAACAATTGTAATTTAATTTACATGCTTGTAAGTCAAGTTGTAATATCGACCATGTATTCACTGTTTAATCAATGATACATATGATTAGACTTGCATAGATTGTTGTTCTGGAATCTTTACTCTTGTTCTTTACTTTCTGTTCTTACATTCTTGTCTAGTTAATTAATATAAGTAAAGCAAACAAGTGGACTGTCGACAAGCATTTTAAAATGAAAATCGAGGCCCCGCAACGTGTGGCTCAAACTTATTTACTAGTTAAAGATAATTAAATTGCTTAATACAACATTTTTCTGAACCAAATTAACATTAACCTCAAAAACAATATTGTATATATTTAGCAAACTTCAAGTTATAATTCCCTACAAAGATTAATTGAAGATTGTCTAGAAGTTGACACTTGACAGTGAGAGGGATTATTAAGGTCTCTGCCAACCTAAGACACCATCCTCCCTCTTCCACACTGCCACATTAGCTTTTCTCTCTCCTAAATCACCTCTTCCTCACTCACTACCAACCCTATCTCTTCCTCACCTCTTCCTCATCTCTTCCACTTTATTTATTTCTATTTTATATTTATCTTAAAATAAAATAAACTTACTTTTATTAAATTAAAACATTACATTAATAAAATTAAAACAGATTACATCTAGAAAACAAAAAAACAACACGATACATAAATAAATAAAGACAAGTTTTACATTATTATTAAAAAAAAACTTCAACGTTGACGATGGTTTTTCGGCAAGTTCCTTCAAGTAATGATTAAATAAACGGGTTGCCGCTTCAGCGTGGTTTCTGGGTATGTACCTTCTTGGTGCTCTTGGTATGTTCAACCGTGTGGAGCTCTCGACTTCTCTTTCTTCATCTTCCAAAAAAGTAACAAATGTGTTCAAAATTTCTGGATCTATTGTGTACCTACGAATGTATGATGTTGAATCTTCGTCGGAACTTGACATTTTTGTTTTATGAAATGGTGGATTGTTTTTAAATTTGTATGTGTGTGTGTGTTTTTTTCTAATGAAATGGGGTGGATGATAGAATGGTTGAAGTGTTTGTATAAATAAGGTGGGTTTTTTTTTATAAAAAAAAGATAGCCGTTAACTTCAAAAAATAAAATAAAATAAAAACAAGTCTAACGGTCAACAAACCCCGCTCCTCTCGTCTATGATCATCGATGGATCAAAGGGAGAAGAAAATAAACCGGTCGACGAGCTCCCTGCCAACCTCGGCCTCATCGACGAGGTGTTCGAAGGGCCTGTCGACGACGGGTTGGCAGAGGCCTAAGTGTAACTCATTATATTTGATAATCAAATTGACGATGTACCCCTCCGAACCACTATACGAAGGACATACAGAGTGAAGCACCTCCACGAAGGGCACAAGCCCAGAGGTGGCGAATTAATTAAAAGGCTAAAGGATTAATATAAATCCTTCCCAAAGATAAATACATATCTTTGCCTAGACCGGAATATTCTAGGATCATCTCCTAAGGAAACTAAATCGGATAAACATGGCAAGTAGATAACGACTCAAAGAAAGAAAGGGAAAACCCTAACCTTCTTCTCCAAGGAACCTCCCCCTATAAAAGGAGAAGGATTCCCGCAAATGGACGATTACAAATCGGCCAAAACCCTAACTAAAGTCGAACAAGCTTCGACCATATCACATCAAACAATCTTAGTTGGCGTAAAGGAGCACCGTTCATACCTTCGGGGAATCACCAACAAAACCTAAAACCCTTTTTAGGTCCATCCATAAATCGCCCTTTAGTTAAAAGCCTCTCGACGCGGTTTGGTGTACAATCATTTGGCGCCATCCGTGGGACCCCATACAAGAAACCCACCATCAAACCACCACATCGATTCACTAAAATCATGTCGAACGCAGGCCCAGAAACCCCACTCAGCGCAGCCGCCTCCCAAGCGGCTGGAGTCTCATCTCCATCGTTCAGCACACCAGCGAATGGGACTCAAAGCCAACCCGAGTTTGCGGCAGCCTCCCAATCGCCATTCAGCTTGAACCATACTTACCGCCCAGATCCTTCTATACTTTATCAAAGACGAAACAATAGGGCAGAATCTTCAAGACAAGCAGAACCAATTAGCTAAGAGCACCTCCTGGGGAACAGAGCTTTGCTTGAAGAAGCCCTAAGGTATATCAATAGACAGCGAGTGGCGGGAAGAGCACTGAACTTTGAAGACGAAACCGACGAAGAATGAGAGGTAGAGAACCAAGACGGAAGACCAACATGGAACAATGCACGCAACATCCCAAGCCCAGACGTCACTCCCCGACCACAACGAAGGGCTCTGGAGTTCACAGATGATGCAGACTTCAACTTCCCTGATTTGACAAGAATCCCTAGGTCTCGGGCGGGAACTAACAATGTTCCCGGAGCCCCTATCGTTACGGATTCTACAATAATCACCCCTCAAGGGATTCCCCACCCATATGATTACTACTCATACTAGGGAATGCCGTCTCCGATACCCCCAAGGTACGGTCCCAGACCTCCGGGGTATCCTCAAAGCTACCCCATGACTCAACCTCAATTCTCTGAACCCCAATCTTCACATGCAATGGCTGGACTAGGACCTCATCCGTTTTACCTTTGGTTGAATGGATACAAAAGTACCCATTACCTAAAAATATGAAGTGTCCGTCCCATTTAGGAACATACGAAGGAAAGACTGATCCCGATGACTTCCTACAGTTATTCAGAGGAGCAGCAGCAATGCAACAATGGAACGACCCGGTAGCCTGCAGAGCCTTCGGCTGGGTACTCAAAAGTGATGCCAGAGAATGGTTTAACAATCTCCCAAAGGGATCGATCACCGGTTTTTCGGACTGAAAGAAAAATTTCGATCACACTGCAGTCAGCAAAAGAAGCACAGAAAGACCCATATTGCAGCCCATAATATCAAACAAGGAGGAGACGAAGGTACCAGAGCCTTCATAAATAGGTATACTAATGAAACTCAGAAGATACCTACCTTACCAGAATCTCAAAGGATATCAGGCCTCATTCATGGATGCCGAAGCAGAGCCCTAATCGAACATTTAGTGGAAAAGCTCCCCGAAACTTTCAAAGATACAAAGGCTAAGGCATATGCATGGCTAGATGCTAGGGATACAGCTGCCAATAGCATTGGAGGGCCAACACAAGATGGGGAGCCCTCCGGAAGCAAAGGGAAGCACAATTTGTTCAACAGCAAAGATAGCCAAATTAAGTATTCTCCTTATAACAAGGAGGATAAAGGAAAGAAAAGGCCAATCCTTCCAGAACTCACTAAGACCCCTAGGGCAATCTTAGCAACAGAAAAGGTAGCAAAGACCTTCGCACCCCCTCCGAAGCTCAGTAACAAAAACAGAAAGAATTATGACGAGTACTGCGAATTCCATTGTGATCACGGTCACGACACCAATGACTGTATCAACCTAAGGAAAGCCATAGGTAAAGCTATAAAGGAAGGAGAGCTAGGTCATCTACTAGTGGAAATTCGACAGAATGCTAAGGTAAAAGATGAAGAGGGAAGCCAAGAGAAGAACAAAGCTTTGGAGCTAACAATCTTTATGATTCATAAAGAAAACAACGAATTGTCGGATATCGAAGGCTCCCAAGAAAGCGAAGAATCAACCTCGGACTCAGTCAAGCCTTCAAAGACCTATAACCCAGAGGAATCCACCGGATCCTTTGGGATAAAGGAGGACGCTAACTGAAGGAAATATGGAAAAAGCACAATGTGCCCGGATTGCTTCGTAGCCTTTATTTTTTCACAAAAATGATCAATGTAATAGGCTAAATCTCTTAGATGAATAATAGAAATCCTATTAGGAATTTATGTAATCACAAAGTGATTAATGAAATTTTTCGTTCTTTAGGTCACAAAGTGATCCCCTATAAATTATACGAAGGGTCGCTCCCTATCGTATTATTATCTTTACCACGTACGTACAAATCAATTCACTAAAGACATGCTACTGAGGCTAAAAATGTATGTTCAAAGGGACGCCTACATAACATAAAAGCCAAATCGTAAGTAAATTTTTTTTACTACGAAGCATGCAAGAAAAATAAGACATGGAAATTATGAAGGAAATTACCTTCGAAACCATGCACGATTGTGAGATACAGAACAACCGAACGGGGATACCCTCGACACTGTGTAAATTAAGAAATCCCACAATTTATACTTTAAGAAGATCACAAAGACCTTCGAAAAAGTTAGACCTTCGTAAAGGTCACATATTTTGAAATATTGTAAAGCAAAGTACCATGGCCAACACGAACCATATAGACATTCACAAAACCTGCGCACTATGCAGGATGCAACATAACAAAGTTCCCAAGATCACAGTATTCAAAATAGGACAGAATAAAAATTGTCTTAAGGCCGGTGGACGAATATAACAGTTTCATAAGGAGGTCACGAGGGGGTAACAACATCAGCAGTCGAAGTTCCTTGGTCAATGGGAGAAGCAGGAGCAACCACGGGAGTAGCATGAGAATCTAGGTTGGTCAGAGCGGGAAATGATGAAGGATCAATCTTATCTGGGACAATGTGCATCAAAGTATTGTACGAAGCAGCAGGATCAGAGGTCAGCTTATCAATAAATGGGAAATCAGCATTCTTGTAATTAGCCACAGCCTGGTCAATAGCCTCAGCTGTATTAGCCTTGAAATCAGAACAAGAAGCCAAATCCACCTTCCCATCATCGCTCAATTTCTTCAAAATAAGAGACCTCTCATCATCCATGTTTGCTATAATTACTGCTGCAACAAGTTTCCCGAACTCATCACTATCCAACAAAGCTCTACAAGCATAGGGAATTACATCAGTTATCAGTCCAGCATGCTCCGAAATATGCTCCTGCACCAGCTTTGACAGCCCAGATGACACCTCCCTCTTTAAATTTGAAACTTCATCTGATTGGTTCTTCACATCATCAAAGGACTTCTTTAACCTCTCACACTCCTGATTCTTCTCACCCAGTTGCTCCAGTAAATCTTCAATACGAGAACAAGTAGCTCTCAAACGTTCTTCCACAACTAAATTCATTTTGCTCTGACAGTCGGCATGCTTGTTATACGATCGAAGGAAGTCTAAGTCATTCATGTTACGAAGGACCTCAAGAGGAACATTGTCATCGTCAACATAAGCCTTTGGTGGTGAATCATCTACACGATCAAATATAGCATACGCTGCACGCAATCAAAAGTAAAAAAAAAAAAAACAGAGAAAGAAAGAGAGAGTAGAACAGAAGAAAAATAAGGATAAAATAATATTACGTACCCTTCAAATTCGCCTTTCTTTTCTTCAACGGAGGGCCTGAAGAGGGCTCAGTTCCTTTCCTATTACGAAGACGAGAGGCAATGCCAACCTCTGGAACCTTCCAATCACTTGCCTTCGCACCAGTAATCTCTACCCCGTCATCATCTTCGACAACAGGGGTTCCCTCTTCCCTGGAAGAACCTACATCCCTAGGAGGAAATGATCCACTCCCCCTTGCGTGAACACCACTTGTCGTCTCTGTTCGAGCAACAACAGGAACAGATGGGGGGTTAGAGCAGCCTCAGAAGATGATTGTATAACATCCTGACCACCCTTCCTCACAAAATCCATGAAACTCATATCTACAAAAAGTCAAAGAGTAAACAAGGTCAGAAAAAGGATAACAAAGAAGAGAGATAAGTGATGAAGCAAACATGTGCTTACCATCCAATTCCTCCTCCCCAGCTGGCAAAACGTCCACAATCCCCGCTTTGAAAAGCACACTATCGGGGTACGATAACACAACTATATGATTCTCACTAATTTCCCTAAACAGAGGGCTCAGATCTTCATCAGGAGGGATGTGATCAACACACTTCTTTACATTCCCTAAAACTTCCCTATCTATTAAGATACTAAACACATTAGGGATCAATGTGTCACTCATAAACACAAAGCGATCCTTCCAATCCCTGATGGTTACCCCTCCCTTCTCAAAACAACCAACATTGTTCGGCCTATTTTGAATAGTTACCCAATCACCGGTATCACAAATATTCGCAAACTTCCTAAATAAATCAAAAGTGGGATCACCACCATACGCACGACACATTACCTCAAAGGCCATTATCTTCGCATGACCCTGTGGATGCCACCGAGATAAATGGTTCTCATAATGACTAAGCATACTAAGGAAGAACGGAGAAAAGGGATATCTGACATTGCCAAATACAAAGGAATCTATATATATGCCGACAAAACCACCGGGGGAGATATTATGCTTTGTTTTTTCCCAGGTAAACGAAAAGCCCTAATTTTACCAGGAAAATACCTATCAACGAAATCCCTAAGTTGATCGACCGTGATAGAAGAAAATGACGACTTAATACCTATCTTCGCCATTACAACAACAAAAAAGGGGAAGAATACGAAGAATACCTGGTATAGCGGCTGGATTGATCGAAAGAAACAGAGGATGACGAACAATGGAGGGAAAAAAGAAAAGTAAAGGCAAGGGAAGAAGTATTTATGGGATTACGAAACACGTTTCCCAAAGTAGGCTATGTACCGCCCACTTGTTGTAATTAAACACCCGCAACTACCTACCCATCAAAATTTTCATAATTACCCCCTGCAGAATAAGTCACCGCCCCTTTTACCCTCCACAACTAAGAAAAGTGGAAATGTGGCTCTTCGAAGTAATTTTCTCAGAGATAAAGACGATTGATACAGCAAGAAGATTACAAGAACGAATCATCTACTTCACCTCTCCAAAAAGATACATATTTCGCCTTTCGAAGATATTATTTGATCATAAAATGGGACGAGAAGATTCTGAGTATAGTCTAAAATCATAGTCCAAGTAGTCTATAATATTAGACTGGGGGGCTTGACGATGTACCCCTCCGAACCACTATACGAAGGACATACAAAGTGAAGCACCTCCACGAAGGGCACAAGCCCGGAGGTGGCGAATTAATTAAAAGGCTAAAGGATTAATATAAATCCTTCCCAAAGATAAATACGTATCTTTGCTTAGTCCAGAATAAGTAGATATCGACTCAAAGAAAGAAAGGGAAAACCCTAACCTTCTCCTCCAAGGAACCTCCCCCTATAAAAGGAGGAGGATTTCCCCACAAATGGACGATTACAAATCGGCCAAACCCTAACTAAAGTCGAACAAGCTTCGACCATATCACATCAAACAATCTTAGTTGGCGTAAAGGAGCACCGTTCCTACCTTCGTGGAATCGCCAACAAAACCTAAAACCCTTTTTAGGTCCATCCATAAATCGCCCTTTAGTTAAAAGCCTCTCGACGCGGTTTAGTGTACAATCACAAATCAAACATATGTATTGAATTTCGTTTTAGAACGTACAACAGATACATACAGTATATATTGATCGAGATCCAAAAGGTCTTAGTCAATATCAACTTTTAATAGTAAAAGATAGTCTGTTCTAACCATGAGTTAATTATACCCGTAGACTTGGAAACGTTAATTATAAGGTGGAATGTCAAATTGTCAACTAATTCCATTAACTAATACGGATTACTTTATATACATACACATATGCTATATATTTACATGTATATGTATATAATTATCACAAGCTGTGCACAATTGTCAACAATATATGGAGAAAATAATTATCTTTGCATGCTTGCTTCTGCTCTTGAGCTCTTGCTCCCCGGCTGCGAAGGGCAGATATTACTCGAAGAGCCACATAGTTGATGCTCCAACCACCGAAAAGAAAACCAATCTCCATTTTTTCATTCACGACATCCTTCAGGCAACAACCCTTCGTCTGTCCTCGTGGCAAAACCAAATGGAACAGTTGTCCAAGAGGGAAATGTAGGACCGTTTGGAGTAGTTTACGTGTTTGATGACCCACTCACGGTGGGACCTGAACCAAATTCAGAGGTTATTGGTAATGGACGTGGGTTGTACGCTTCAGCCAGCCGAGGATCAGACCCTACCTTGTTGTTAAATGGCGATTTGGGGTTTACGAGTGGTAAGTTTAATGGGAGTTCCATAAGTTTGTTTTCAAGGGATCCGATATTTGGGATGAAAGAGGTGGCAATGGTTGGCTGCAGAGGCAAGTTCAGGATGGCTCAAGGGTTTGCTTTGCTTAATGCCGTTTATGCAAATGCTATAACTGGTGATGTCATTCTTGAATTTCATGTCACCATTTTTCACTCATGAAACAATGCTAATTATATTGTTTGTCGATTACTATTGATAAAAACATATCACTTCTATGTGTTTCTTTTTTTGTTTTTTTATCAATGAATGGGTTGGAATTAATTGTGATTTTTATCCGTTCTATATTATGAGTTTCCTTAGCTACGTTAGATATAACGTGAGTTTCTTTGCAGTGTGTATGTAACTATAAACTATGTTATGAATTTTTGCTACAAAGAATAAAATCTTGAGTTAATTGAATAAAACGTCCCAGTTTGCACAAATTTGTAGTTTACATCTGTAACATCCGTAATATTTGACCGTTTGACTTTGTGTGTAATTAACTAGTTAAACATGATTAATAATATAATTGGGTCGTTTTTGTAACGACACAACTCGATTTAAGAGAAAAATAAGGATTTTTTTTTTATATATCCCACTGCGGCGCAGTGGGGCTGAATCCTCCCACTGCGGCGCAGTGGGAAACTTTTGTCCAGAATTCACAAAACCCACTTTGACATTTCAAAAGACTTGCAAACTTTTACCAATCATATTCAGACCTTAAATCCCTTTACCAAACTTCAAAATGAGTTAAAGACACATGATTCAAAATTTCGAAAGCTTTCATTTGATCAAGTGTAGCATTTATAACGAAACGGATCATTTTACCCAAGTTGACACATTACAAAAGATGTTACGGATTATTGTTTTTCCAAAACACATTTAACCAAAATAAATACATTAATACTACAAAACGACCCATTACAAGAACTAAAAACTCAAATCTAGCATTTGACGTCATAATAACTTTACCAAAATGACCCAACAAGTGTACCATGAGCCAATAGATCCAAGGGGGTCACTAAGGGTCCTATTATCAATACCATTATCCGCATTTAGCTAAAGCAATCAACATCCAAAGGGCATCTTCAAACTTCAAACTTTATTTTACTTAACTTTCTTCCGCAACCGGGACAACCTATAAACAGGGTAAACAACTAAAAGAATAAGCTAAACGCTTAGTGAATGCATACACATACAATCATAAGCAAGTTACCGTACAAAAGTGCATCAATTATAGCCTATCATTTGATAGTCATCTCATCCATTTCAATCATAATGCTAGTAGGACTTTACCCACCTACTAGTCTTAATCAACAAATTGGCTAGTAGGAATTTACCCACCTACTAACCCTAATAACAATTATGCTAGTAGGAATTTACCCACCTACTAGCTCACACAATCAGTTTGGCTAGTAGGAATTTACCCACCTACTAGCTCACACAATCATTTTCAACATGGCCATGGAAAATTGGCTAGTAGGAATTTACCCACCTACTAGCTCTTAATCACAAATTGGTTAGTAGGAATTTACCCACCTACTAACCCTAATAACAAATATGCTAGTAGGAATTTACCCACCTACTAGCTACTAATCACACATGAGTTAGTAGGAATTTACCCACCTACTAACCCTAATAACAAATATGCTAGTAGGAATTTACCCACCTACTAGCTATAAATCACAAATGGATTAGTAGGAATTTACCCACCTACTAACCCTAAATCACAATTTGGCTAGTAGGAATTTACCCACCTACTAGCTCAATAATCAAATGGGTCATAGGAATTTACCCACCTATGACCTCAATTAACAAGACATGATTATATGCATATACACTCACCTTATTTGCGACCACAATTGCAAGATGACCATAAAACAACGTATTTGCAATCAACCTATCAATTCACATTAAAAACACACATATGGTCATCCATCACGTATAAAGTCATCTAGCCATAATCACTAGTATTTCAACACCCAACCCATCATTTACAATCTTATATTAATCTTGGGTTGGTTCACATAACATGTATCTCTTATATCATTTTCAATTGGCCAAAAGTTACTTTCGTATCAAAACCATCGTTTTCATATTTGACCTAGCAGACTTCAAACAAGCATAACTCAAGTTCTACTTACTCTTTTAACATTATTCCAGTGGCCAAATTTACATGACACATATACCTACCTTTTATCTTTAGTGACCAATATGCGAATTGTCCTTCAAAGGTGACTTCTGGTCGCTTTAAAAACCGACACTGTTGCTGTTAAACAGCTTTGACCTTACTGACTTCAAATGACCATAACTTGAGTTCTACACCATATTTTGACCTCATTCCAGTTGCCACTCCAACTTAACACATTTAGGTACATTTTATGTTCAGTGACCAAGACATGAATTTACTCATAAGAATGTGTTTTACTCGTTTTTATAACAGGCGCAAAAATCAGTTTTGCTGAAAGATCAGCATGACGACCATGAATTCAAAACTTCATATCTAGAGTTCTACTTCGTCTTTTTAACCCATTCCAGTGGCAAATTTGAGAGAACACAATAACCTACATTTTCTTTTTAGGACTCAACAAGTGAAAATTCTGTCATAGGGGTGTTAAACTCGTTTCAAGTTCAGGGGCAGAATCTGCCCAACTTTGTTCTCACAAGTATTCATCAAAATCTATCATGCACCCAATTAAAACCCTAATTTGATTAACTTCCATGAACCCTAACTTGTTATAATCAAAATAGCTCATTTTATATAAAAACCCCCAATTTCATTAACATCAAGAACCCTAATTTTAAATATATCAAAATAGTTAAAAGTACCTTTAACTTGAGATGGAGATCAACTAGATGATGACATGCAATTACATACTCAATTCTTTTCTCTTCTTTATGCTAGAACCAAACACCCCCAAAACAATTGAATTCCAAGAACCCTAATTTCTTAAAGAACAATCAATCACACCATACTTCAAGAATTATTAACTAGATGGAAAGATGAACAAAACTAGTTTTTTTTCTTCCTTTCTCTCTTCTAATTTTCAGCCCCATAGACACTTCTCTTCAAACCCTCAATTCAATTTGCTAGAATACTTGAAGATTTAATCTTATTATTATCTCTTATGGGGAGGATTTGGTTTAATTAAATTATGGAATATGAGAATTGAAATTGAAAAGAAAGGAAGGATAAGAATAGAAGTGGAAATGTGATACAACCAAAAGAAGATGCTGGCTAGCACCATCTCTTGCCACGTTTTCTTTCAAAAATAAGAGGTATAATACCCGCTAGCCACTAAGGTTCCAACTAAATTAATCCCGTATCTAAAAACAAAATGCTAGGAAATTATTTTAATGTCAAAACTATAATAAAGGTTAATTTTCATTGGCTTAAAAATTTTAGGATGTTACAACTCTCCCCCACTTGGAACGGATCACGACCTCGTGATCCAAGCCACATCCTACGATGACAACAGTATAGAAAAGCTTTTCTCTCAATTTCCATTAACACATACGACATTTTCTTATTTGATCTCATTTTGAAATTCGATTTCCTCTAAAAGCACACGTGAAACCTTGGCGATATAGTACTTCGCAAAACGAGAGACGTGAAAGGTAGAATAATTTCTCGGAAGTTCCGTGGGCAATTCCAAATAAATAGCAACCTTGTTGACTCAAGCAAGATTTTGAAAGAATCGTTATACCAAGACCTTAGCTTTGCTCATATGCAAAATCGTAAAACGCCTCACCATGGAAGAACTCTTAATGTATTTCATAACCTCCCGCTTCATTTCGGGTCACAACAAATCTCCTCTTTAAGTCTTGACATATCTTTCTCTTACCAGGCAAAAGAAGTATTCAGATTTTATAGGTTTCATTAAGGAGAGGATTCTAAGTTCTATTATGACGTCTAGTAAGCCCGTAAAATTCTTTAGAAAATATTTCATATGCTCCTAACTTCTCGTTGCAAAGTGTTCTCTCGAACTTCCTTTATTTGATCAATAAGTCAACTGTG
>CM067169.1:110544639-110592501 GCA_034093135.1 Erigeron breviscapus | reverse complement strand
ACCATGATAGCAGCAGTAGTGGAGATGATTCCCATCCGGTACCGTGGGATGGAATCATATGATGTTTGGTTATGTTGGTATTCTCATGTCATTACTTTAGTTATCATTGTCTGGTATCCACCCTACGGGGTGATGAAACATTTGTACTTTCCTTTGTTTCTTTTATTTTCTGCATGATACTCTTTTTAGTTTGCACTTTGTATGGATATTTGGGATTTGTTCTTGTGATGTGGAATTGAGCAGGTTTGATCCGAATTGATGGAAATACTTAGTGGAACCCAAGTGTGGGGGAGGACCCGTTGGATTCTCATTCTCACCTACATTCGTTGGCATTGATTTGTTTGATTGTGTGATCGTGTTAGTAGCTCACTATGATGTCACATGCATATGCTGGCAGTAAGTTCAGCGCAACATTTTTAATTGGCATCTTTATTGACATTGTTTCACACACAGCTCTCGCACATTCCGTTTTGGGCTAGTCTGTTTCTCCCGTCAAGCAAATTGGACTTCCTTTTTAGGAAGAGCAATTTGTGGTGCGGGGTCGACTTACTTGTTTTGAAACGGAATGTGTCCATGATCCGGTATGTGTTCTCATTCTTTCTGTCTATTTTGCTTACCCCTATTTACCTTAGTTTTGACCGAATATTGGACATTGAGGGCATTGTCCATCTTAAGTGTGGGGGGTGGCAAATAGGTTTAAGCAACCGGATATATCTCTTTTGTTGTTTTGCCATTGAGATTTAGCCATTCTTGTGGATGTGTCCCTCTTGTAGGCTTTTGGGGTTTATCCAAGAGTAAGGGTTCTATCTTGAACTCTGAACTATGATGTGCATGTTTGAGATTGGTGGCTTTGATTTGGTAGGATGACGGAAGACGGTATGATTTGAAACTTGTGTTGAGCTTGTCCTTGTGGTAAATTGCTTTTGTCACTTAATTCATAATAACTTAATGAGCAATTTTACTACAAAATTTTATTCCTTGGTACAAATTTAATCGGCAAAATGTGTTCTGAACGGTTATTGGGCTAATCCTTGTGGATTGATAACATTACTTGCATGCTCAAATTTCCCAAACACCTAAAAGTTGTGAGATTCATCATTTATTTATAGATGTGCTAGGTGTTGATGGTTTTGGTTTGATTGCCTTGTAAATTTGTCCCTCTCTTAGGCTCTTGGATTTATTTGGGAGTAAGGGTTCCATTTCGAACTCTGCACTAAGATGTGCGAATTTGAGGTTAATTTATTCCATTTCCGGGTTCCTTTCTTTGATATGAGTGTGTTGGTGATGTGTTGAGCTAGAACTTGGCCTGGTGATCGTTACGAGACCGCAGTGAGATCACTTTTGTGATAGAAGTACATTGGATGACGAATTGGCATACTAGGTTTGACCCGTATTTTCTTTCTATTCACCCCTTGCTTATGTATATTTTTATCTTTTGTATACATACTTTCATACATGTACATACATGTTTTGTGTTACTGGCTACTCTGGTCAGTGATTTTCCTTTCTTTGTAAACCTTTGTTGCACTCATCTTTAGTGCAAGATACATTTAGACACCCTTTTTGAACTTAGCCTTTCCTTTGTATAAATCCACTTAAATATGTAAACTTTACCTCGCCATACCGATAGTCTAATTTTGGGGGGCCATTGATTGTCATTGGTTTGTTTGGACGGTTTGGGAGAGCTTCAATGGGTTATCGGTTGTAATATTCTTGGTCTATGGGAATACGCCGATTGGTCAAGTTATTGGGGAATGTATTGGATTGTTTCAAAGGAAGTATATTGTTATAGACATTGTTCATCATTGTAAGAGGGTGCCTACTAGTAGAGTAAAAATGGTTCAAAATAAAGAAGAAAAAGTGAAAAACAGAAAAATTAAAAAAAAAGAGAAAAAAAAAAATAAAAAAAAAGAAAGAAAAGAACTTGGGCTACTAGTAGGTGCTTCTCATTTTTATATGTCAAAAGAATTGTTGTATCATGTGGTTCGTGAATAGAATGGAAGATTTGGTTGTTCCTAAGTTGTTTGAAGTTGATACACCACAATGGTGTCGGGTTTGCTTAACCTAAATTTCCCAAATCCCATTGTAAATACCATTAGCCTAACTTTACAACCGACTTATATGCCATCTTTTGATGATGTACTTGGTGTCACGCCATGTCGGTGAAGCTATGATCCTAGTTCAAGCCTATGGTAAGATATGCATCACGACCGAGCAATGAGTGATTTTCATATATATTCAACCCCAATAGTAAGTTCGTTGGAGTAGGATGATTTTGATAGGCTCATTTGTTTCACTTTTGCTTAGTCATGTTATTGAGGCTTGTGGACTGTTCAGAGATTGTCAAACATTTCGGATTTTCATTTAAGATTAAAACTGCTTCACCAAAGTCCTTGTCATCGACATACTTGGTTTGGCTTCTTTTTGGATATTCGTAATGTGTTTATATAGCTTCGTGCCAAGGAATGTTTTTGCTTAATTTCCAGATTTGCTTGAGGACAAGCAACGCTCAAGTGTGGGGGGATTTGATGTGACCAATTTATATAGATCGCCCACATCATTATTGGCCTTGTTCGTATGTGTTTTGAGTCAATTTTGTATGCATTTGGCGCGTTTATGGTGTTTGTTAGTGCTTTCAGGTTCTTAGCAGGTTGTGCGTCCATTTGGTGCATTTTCTGACGATTTTAGGCCAAGATGTTGATCCGAGTGTTCGAGAGCTGTTAATAAAGAAGAACCGAAGATTTCAGCAACTTTTGACTGCGCCGCAGTGGGAGGAGTGCATCCCCACTGCGCCGCAGTGGGAGGAGTTCATCCCCACTGCGCCGCAGTGGGAGGGAGTGCCCCACTGCGCCGCAGTGGGAGGAGTTCATCCCCACTGCGCCGCAGTGGGAGGAGTTCATCCCCACTGCGCCGCAGTGGGAGGGACGTTGCCCCACTGCGCCGCAGTCAAAGGCCGAGAAAAAGTAATGAATTTCCAGAGGATTTTAACTGCGCCGCAGTGGGAGTGCACTTGCCCCACTGCGCCGCAGTCACTAGAGAACAAGAATTCCAGGGATCCTTCACTGCGCCGCAGTAGGGGTGCACAAGGCCCACTGCGCCGCAGTGAATGCACGGGGAAATCAGGGTTTCAGCCTTTTGCAGCAGATTTTGGGGGTGGTATAAATAGAAAAATAAACCCTATTTCCAAGTTATCAAATTTTCTTTCTAGGAGCTGTTCTACCGCGAATTCTTTCAAGGATCATCTCAGATTTCATCATTGGATTCATTGAAGATTCAAGAACACCCATCTAGATCGTATTTAATTTTCTGTCTTGCAATTTACATTCAACAAATATTGGTACAATATGTTCTCTTTCTATTTCGTTTGTTATTTTCAATTTAGCATGAGTGGCTAGATTTATAATCATCCACTTTGATGAAACTTTACGAATGATATGATTGCAATATTTTAATTCAAGAGTTGATTCAATTATCGTTGTGTCGTGATCTTTATCAATTAATTCCTTGTTATTTATTCTTTTGATGTTGATGGTTTATGTGTTCATCGTTAGTGGTACTAGGTGAATATGTTTATCGTTGCAATTCGATTGTCTATGGTCGTGTGTCACCGGTTCATGGTATGACGGTGAATGTCAAATCTATAATAGGAATTAATCAGTAAACGTGTTTAGAAACGGTTGGTGGTACCACGTTTTCATTCACATAGGCATAATTGGTAATTGGATAATCAAGTAAACTAATTGTTGGGGAGATTTTCTAGGCATTGGTGGTACCAGCTTGGGTAATTAAACTAGCAACTTAGGTGTTTGGGTGATTTGCGAGCGGTTGGTGGTACCACGCGAGCATTTTTATCCTTTCACGATTATCCTGTCAACTCTAAATAATTTGATCTTTAACGTGTGCAATCATAACTGAAGTCAAGTGGATTCGAAGTGGATGATCTTTATTTATATTGTCTGAACTTTCTTTACTTTCAATTGTCTTGTCATTTCAATTTCTTTAATTTCAAATTGTCAAAGTGAGGTAGCAATTCGGCTACGGTTCCATCCTTATTCTAAAACCACTTTAGTAAACAATTATTTCAAAACCAATCCCCGCGAACGATCTCGGACTTACTACTTACTATACTATATGCGATCAGGTCCACTGCCTGAAAGTGTGTAGTAGTCGGTTTTTTAGTGGGTACTTATTTATAAATTTTACAAACTCATTTCACACATCAAGGTTAATGATGATCCCCTTAGATGTGGAGTCGTCCCTATATATAGGGGATTAAAGACTTGAAGAGGAGGAAAAGAAGTTAGGGTAAATCTCTTCCTCTTTGAAGAATATCTTTTAATCTTTTAAGAAGATTGTGTTCGGGTTCCTTAAACCACATCCGAGGTATTCGGGTATTTGATATGTATTTCCTTTATAAGGAGATCATATAAGTATAGAAAAGATTTGGGTATATCCGGAGCTTAGTATAATAATCCCAGGAGCTTCGTGATAATCCTGACTACGAAGGCCTGCACCCGTGAGAGCTAGTGCTTCGTAATCATTTACTAATATGGAGGTACTTCGAACTCGGAGGTAAAGCTTCGTATAGGATATATCATCACCAACCACATGCCACGCATTCTCCTACTCGCTAACGGATGATGCACGAGAATGAATTGATGGCCTACCCAAGAATAGCATTAACAGTTTCGAAGTGCTTAAAAACAAATTCAAATTCGGCATGCAGAAAAAGCACAGAAAAACCCATATCTCTGTGCACAACATCAAGCAGAAAGAAGGAGAAAAAACAAGGGACTTCATCGTTAGGTACACTAACGAAACCCAACAGGTGCGAGGACTGCCCGAAAGTCAAAGAATCTCAGGACTCATCCATGGCCTCCGCACAACAGATCTCATTGAGCACTTAAGTACAGACTTGCCTGAAACATATGACGGCCCAATCATCATCGAAGCTATCATTGCAGGTATCAAGACAAAGGAAGTCCAAATAGATGGAGGAAGTGCATGTGATATCCTCTATGAGAACTGTTTCTCTCGACTACCAAGAAAAATCAGAGAAAAACTAAGGACAGAGATAACCATCGGAAAACACCCGAAATGTAGAACCGAAAAAGTCACATTCACGGTCATACCAGCAAACTCTGACAATAATGCGATTCTTGGGAGAGAAGCAATGAGGAAGTTCGGGATGATAGCGTCCACTATTCACTCGCAAATAAAATTTTAAAGCGAATCGGGAATAGCAACAATATCATTCAACTCAGCCACCGAACTAAAGAAACACAGTGAGAGAAGTCAAAGCTCATCGAATAGACATAGAAAAGAGGATCCTACACCTCTAGATAAAGAGGTAAAGCCCCCAGAACCACCAAAGTTCAGGAGAAGAACACGCAAAAGGAACCGAGGGGCCAGAAGGACCAACACAATAAGGAGCTTCGGAAGCGAACTCAAGGATAGAAAGACGGAGGACCAGAGAGACCTACGTCACAAAGTAAACAATCTGAAAAGGCAATGGGATAAGTCCGATTAGCTACCGGATAAGTCCCTTGAAGAAAGCTAGCAGCTAGGAACCTTACTATGTAACGTCCTCCTGCCAATTATTTTAGAAAATAAAGCTATCAAAATATTTTTTAAGATCGATCAATAATAACTTTAAACGCGCGTAATAATACAAAAAAAAAGACTTTATGTAAATGTTCAAGGGGACGCCCGCTAAAACATTCATAAAGCAAATAAAAGGCACACAAAAATGAGCATAGCTAAGGAAAGCTGCTATAAAGGGGTATGGCCATATAAAAAACCACTGAAAGACGGATTCGTTATAACGAAAAAGTTAAGGGTATGGTTACTTAAAGACACAAACGTGCAGATACGAAAGAAATATATACGATAGGACCTTCCCCAACCATGAAGGAAGGCCAGTGGAGAATTCACAAAAAATTATTATCCAAAACACATAAGGCACGCAGGCCATCAAAAGGAGGAGATCAAAATGTCTACGGCCCTAACAGGCTACCAGAAGATCCAAATCAAAGACACCATTAAAACGTTTTCATGGAAGAACGTGCAGAAGATCAGATGGGGAAGCCTCGGGATTAGATGATAATTTGTGCAGATAAGTAGAATTGAGATTAGCCAAATCGTCCAATGCGTGATCTAGACGACTAGCTGTATCTTCAGGAATATCACGACCATCCAAGCTTATGACACCTTCTTCAGCCAAGACACGCATCAATACTGCCTCCGCATCAACCCTGTTCTCATGACACACCTTTGATAACAGTTCACCAACCTCAGGACCATGAAGAAAAGCCTTGCAAACATGATGAATAACTTCAACAACCAATCTCCCATATTTTCCAGTCTGTTCTACAAGAGCACTCTGTGTCTCCTTCAACAGTGCATTCTTCTCTCTAATTTGGCTCAAAAGGACACCCAGATCTTTCTCCTTCTCCACAATGATCGCCCGTACAGATTCCAACTCAGACTGCAGGCCTCCACAATCAACTTCCAGATCAGCAATCTTCATCTCAAGGAAATGATTCTCTGACATCAGCTTCTCATATTGCTCATTCGACGGCCCAGACTCCTCAGAAGCTTCCTGCAATCTTGAATCCAGAACATTGCCAATAATGGCACTGCAAAAGATAGAACGATTTAAGTAATTGGAAAGCTCTGGGATCTCCATATTCATCAGATTGGTGACTCATCCATAAGGAGCAATGTTTTGCACAGAACGATGGCAAGAGGCAGCATCAGTAACCTCCTCAAAAGGATTGAAAGCTGCAAAAGAAGAGCGACAGATAATCAGATAATAAATAAGAAAACAAAAAAGACTAAAGAAAGCTTACAAGTAGACTCCTCGGAGACTTCAAGACGCCTGGTCCACTTCTTTGTCCGAGAACCACTAACACTTTTGGATGACTTCTTCTTCCTCTTCTTCAACTGGCTCGCAACTGTATTCTCCTGGGAAACATCTTCAACATCTTCATCAGCACCATCGGATACGTTAACAACCCCTGTAGTCTGTTCTTCCATAACTTGCTCCTGAGCAGATGAAGGTGGTGTCTCAGGCAAAGCCTCAGCAGCGGCACCCTCCTGAAAAGAAGAGGATGGGGCAGAAGCTGGATAAAGAGCCACCAGCTTGAACACAAGACTGGATAAAACAGGTTGCCTATCAATCATTTCCTTAAACGCCACTTCTGCAGAAAAGGACGAACCGTATTAAAAACAAAAAGAACAAGAAAAGAGAGAAAAAAGGAGGAAGGAGAAAACAAAATAACCTACCCCGACCACCACACTCAATGATGAAATCTTGAGTACCATGTTCCCAAAACGAAGCAACACCAGATTTAAACAAAACAGCCTCAGGGTATACACAAAGTTTAATGGCATAAGTGGAAAGAATATCAACGTCAGAATGTTTTACACCATTCGTATTGGGGATACCTATAGACTGATACTCCAACCTATCCACATCCAACAAACCTCTGCGATTCGGGGGAATCAAAGAATGACTAACAAAAACAAACAACTGCTTCCAATCCCTAACCTCTGTACCACCAGCAATAAACAACTCATACTCACCATTATTCGACACAATAACCCAATCACCAGATTCTTTCAGCTTATAAAAGGAATTTAACAAAGCTACGGAAGGTTCTATATGGTTGGCACTACAAATAACCTCGAAAGCAATTATCTTTGCTATACCAGTAGGGTAAACAGTAGAAACATGGCATTGATAGTAATCTAGGACAGCTAAAAGGAAAGGAGAAAAAAGGAACCCTAAGATTACCAAGAGTAAATGCCTTCACATATAAACCAACAAAACCAGCAAGAGGATCGAGAACAGACTGTCCTCTTTTAGGGAATCGAACCAAATTAGGGTTTCGCGCAAAATAGGTTGTTACAAAAATCGTGTAACACCCGACGTTTAAAAATATGGGTTTTCAAAAATCTTTCACCTAACGGTGTTAAATTGCGGAAGTAAAGACTGTAAAAGTCAAAACCGATAAAAACATTTCGGTTTCTGCATTTGGTTGGTGTTACATGCCATATCAAACAATAGTTCAAATGAAAACCCAACGGTTGCCCAACATTAAACAACCGTTCACACCTTACTACATAAATTCGACATCAAAATGAAATGTAAACAAAAGTCTCCATAATAAGCACTATGGGTAGCTAAGGAATCTGCATGCTTTCTACCCACGCCCTCACGTCCTGCATCTACTAGTCTTTCAAGCTAAACCTGAGGGAACAACCACATTAAAGAAACAAGTGTTAGCTATAAGAATAGCTAAGTAAGATCACACTTAATTTAAAAGTATTTGTCCAATTAAAACATTTCTTCATTATTAGACAAATTCATTAGGCACAACACACAACACACATAACTGCATATCAACTTCATATCGATTAGGATAATCATCCTAAATGTGCCTATCCTGCATTAGTTCACACATTATCACACATATCTTCGTTATCTGCATATAGGTGTGCCCTGCATCACACCCGACTAGATGGTCAACCAAAAGGCTAATCATCGTACGTCGTTAAGGAATGGCAAGCCAATCCAAGAGTAATCCGTATGTGGAGGTTGGTCAAACCCCTCGTATTACTCGCCCTGCATTATAAAGACCATGTTGCAAGGAGCCACCCAAGCAACAACTACGTCAACGCACTTAGCCGGGTTAGGGCAAGTACGGGTTAAGCTTAACACTTTCCTGCATCAAAGTTTAACGAGCTCGATCCTGCATTATTTAGTTTTAGGTGACTGCATTACCTAAACATTTACTACCTTTATTGCTTTTACGTTTTGGGCCCTTAAACGTGCACGTGTCATGGCAACTTAGCAAGTCTAGTGTTCTAGATGAGCAAGCCATACAAACATGCACACAACAACATGTCTACATAAACTGCATCTCAAATCATCACAAGATACTACATATTACTTCATATCATAGCCCTTCATTATTCTACATACATACACTACATCATACATCATATCATAATAACATGAACTGCATTACATATCATGAGAGACTGCATTTCAGGTCTCAATGGTCAACTACATAACCCATATCACCTCCCGTGTAACCCCGAATACCCACAAGCAATTCAAGATATAAGTTGGGAAGTTATTATTTGAAACCATCTTTTCGTTGAACCCTCAGCATGTCAAAAGTAGTGTATCTTACCTCGTAGAAGCGCACACAAACGATAACTAAGGTTACCGTGCAAAGCAAATATTCCTGACCTCCTATAATCATTAAGCAATCATTAGACAAGCTAATACCCACATCATTAAGGTCATAACTCAGACCTAAACACCTATCAACATGACCCATGACAATGCTTTATGCATTGGAGGTTTGATTAATACATTAGGACTCATAGAATCCAAAGAAACTCGACCTTCACTCACTAATTCAACCTTTCAGGAACCTTGACATCAAAATCATACTTTAAAAGCATTACCATTAGAAAATAGACTCTCTCACGATTCCGTGGATAGCTTATTTGTCAAAAACAGAGTTACGGTTCAAAAGTTATGGCCATTTGAAAATTCTGTCGCTATTGCGTCGCAACTACCAAATTGCGTCGCAGCTAAAAGTCACTGTTTTCTGGTTGCGCCGCAACTTAGTAGTTGCGCCGCAGCCAGCCCCGATTCTGCACAAAACTCATTGTTTAACCTCCAAAACTTAACCAAACACACCCCAAACGACCCCAAACCTTATGAACGACTTTTGTACCTCAAAATTCACCATTTTAAGACCATAATGATGCAATGAAATCATTGATTAACCCCTACTTGATTTGCATCACAATAACAAACGTTTTAGGTTACCGAATCGATCAAAACACACGTTTTGTCATCAATTGATCTTCTAATAACCTAGACCGGTTATGGATCTGATTATATGATTGAAAGGACATGAAATCAACATTACTATACCTTTACAACCTGGAGATCACAATGGGGATGCAAAACTCTTGACAAATCACACCCGAATCACACACAAAGGGACCTTTCGGCTTGCAAATCAATGGAAGAACTAAGGGGGGCGGTTAGGGCTTGTTTAGGAGGAAGAGAATCTGCCACTAATGACCTAATGACACTCCCTAAACCCCTTAACCCGTTTTTGACTTTGCCCACATGTCAAAACTAGTCCCTAAGCTTCCTAATCCTTCATTATTGGTCACAAACTACTTTAATGACCATATACAACATTAATCCTTCATTAAATGTCACTACATAGACATTAATCTTCATATTACACACATTTATACTACATTAACATTAGGCTTACAAGCCTCACACATAACACACATTAACTACATATAAGCATTAAATCTGAAATAGACTTAACGACACACACAATATTGACTTAACGGCATTAGTCAACTAGTAAAGAAAAGTTTGGGATGTTACAATTACCTCCCCCTTAAGAGGATTCCGTCCCCGGAATCTCATTAGTAAGGAACAACTCGGGATACTTTTCCTTCATTACTGCTTCAGTTTCCCACGTTAAGCTTTCTCCATGATTATGCTTCCACTTTATCAACACAAGGTCAATCACTTTTCGGCGTAACTTCTTTTGCTTTCTTCCAAGTATCGCTATTGGTTCATCTACTATTCTCTTCATTGGGTCAATACTCACATCTTTAATGGGAATCACACTTGACTCATCGGCTAAACATTTCCTCAAGTAGGATACATGAAAGGTGTTGTGAATTCCATCCAATTCTGGAGGTAATTCCAACTAGAATGCCACATCTTTAATCTGCTTCAGAACTTTAAGTGGTCCAATAAATCTTGGACTCAACTTTCCCTTCTTTCCAAACCGAATAACTCCTTTCCAAGGTGATACTTTCAGCATCACTAAATCACCAACATTGAATTCAATCGGTCTCCTCGTCTTATCTGCATAAGTTTTCTGTCTTTCTCTAGCCACACGTAAAGCTTCTTTAGCCACATTGACTTTTTCAGCCGTAACTTCAACAATTTCAGGACCGGTTAACTGCTTTTCACCGGGTTCCATCCAACAACTTGGAGTCCTACACCTTCTACCATACAACATTTAACGGAACTCCCTACTTACTTCATCTATATACAAAGTAACTAGCTTCACCGCGCACGCATACTCATAGGTGACGAGATAAGAAGCATTTTTATCACTAGTCTACACCGACTCGTATCACATCATTACCCCCCAAGGGGATATATACAACTTTGTCACACAATCCATAGTTGTCATATGAATACATTTCTGCTTCGAAATAACCGATTGTTGCATCTCTCCTTATTGCGCTCGGTGCTCAGATTTGACCTGTGTACAAGTCACACATTTTTGTACACACACAATCTCCTTCGTTATTTAGCCATCACAAATTGGACTTCAAATCAGCACCCTTGTACTACTTGGATGAGTATACTATCAAGGCCTATGGTCTCTTCAACTTAGCACAACCAACTCATTGAACTTCTTACATAGTCTTTTCTTCTTTCACTATACATTTCATTCGTTTCGGCATTTCTTTGATTCAATCTTTATATCACAACAGGTAATCACCTCATCTTACATTCAACGAAGTCTATTCATTTGAAGGATAAGACCTTCATGCCCATATCAACATAGACTTACCACTTAAACGTAGCTTCATATCATAACTTGGCATACCACACTTAAATTTGTCACACGTATTCATATTAGCACATGTAGAGTATTTACTCCTAATTGTGCCTATTCTTCGTTCTTAATCACACGTCTCAACAAATCTTATTAAATCTCACGTCACATTGTAAACCCACGTCTTAAAATTACATGTACATCTTTCTCACATATTCTTACAACTTACATATTACGCACTAGCTTTACAACTAGCACGATTTCCCACGTCTTACGCACTAGCATTACAACTAGCACGATTTCCCACGTCTTACGCACTAGCATTACAACTAGCACGATTTCCCACGTCTTACGCACTAGCATTACAACTAGCACGATTTCCCACGTCTTACGCACTAGCATTACAACTAGCACGATTTCCCACGTCTTACGCACTAGCATTACAACTAGCACGATTTCCCACGTCTTACGCACTAGCATTACAACTAGCACGATTTCCCACGTCTTACGCACTAGCATTACAACTAGCACGATTTCCCACGTCTTACGCACTAGCATTACAACTAGCACGATTTCCCACGTCTTACGCACTAGCATTACAACTAGCACGATTTCCCACGTCTTACGCACTAGCATTACAACTAGCACGATTTCCCACGTCTTACGCACTAGCATTACAACTAGCACGATTTCCCACGTCTTACGCACTAGCATTACAACTAGCACGATTTCCCACGTCTTACGCACTAGCATTACAACTAGCACGATTTCCCACGTCTTACGCACTAGCATTACAACTAGCACGATTTCCCACGTCTTACGCACTAGCATTACAACTAGCACGATTTCCCACGTCTTACGCACTAGCATTACAACTAGCACGATTTCCCACGTCTTACGCACTAGCATTACAACTAGCACGATTTCCCACGTCTTACGCACTAGCATTACAACTAGCACGATTTCCCACGTCTTACGCACTAGCATTACAACTAGCACGATTTCCCACGTCTTACGCACTAGCATTACAACTAGCACGATTTCCCACGTCTTACGCACTAGCATTACAACTAGCACGATTTCCCACGTCTTACGCACTAGCATTACAACTAGCACGATTTCCCACGTCTTACGCACTAGCATTACAACTAGCACGATTTCCCACGTCTTACGCACTAGCATTACAACTAGCACGATTTCCCACGTCTTACGCACTAGCATTACAACTAGCACGATTTCCCACGTCTTACGCACTAGCATTACAACTAGCACGATTTCCCACGTCTTACGCACTAGCATTACAACTAGCACGATTTCCCACGTCTTACGCACTAGCATTACAACTAGCACGATTTCCCACGTCTTACGCACTAGCATTACAACTAGCACGATTTCCCACGTCTTACGCACTAGCATTACAACTAGCACGATTTCCCACGTCTTACGCACTAGCATTACAACTAGCACGATTTCCCACGTCTTACGCACTAGCATTACAACTAGCACGATTTCCCACGTCTTACGCACTAGCATTACAACTAGCACGATTTCCCACGTCTTACGCACTAGCATTACAACTAGCACGATTTCCCACGTCTTACGCACTAGCATTACAACTAGCACGATTTCCCACGTCTTACGCACTAGCATTACAACTAGCACGATTTCCCACGTCTTACGCACTAGCATTACAACTAGCACGATTTCCCACGTCTTACGCACTAGCATTACAACTAGCACGATTTCCCACGTCTTACGCACTAGCATTACAACTAGCACGATTTCCCACGTCTTACGCACTAGCATTACAACTAGCACGATTTCCCACGTCTTACGCACTAGCATTACAACTAGCACGATTTCCCACGTCTTACGCACTAGCATTACAACTAGCACGATTTCCCACGTCTTACGCACTAGCATTACAACTAGCACGATTTCCCACGTCTTACGCACTAGCATTACAACTAGCACGATTTCCCACGTCTTACGCACTAGCATTACAACTAGCACGATTTCCCACGTCTTACGCACTAGCATTACAACTAGCACGATTTCCCACGTCTTACGCACTAGCATTACAACTAGCACGATTTCCCACGTCTTACGCACTAGCATTACAACTAGCACGATTTCCCACGTCTTACGCACTAGCATTACAACTAGCACGATTTCCCACGTCTTACGCACTAGCATTACAACTAGCACGATTTCCCACGTCTTACGCACTAGCATTACAACTAGCACGATTTCCCACGTCTTACGCACTAGCATTACAACTAGCACGATTTCCCACGTCTTACGCACTAGCATTACAACTAGCACGATTTCCCACGTCTTACGCACTAGCATTACAACTAGCACGATTTCCCACGTCTTACGCACTAGCATTACAACTAGCACGATTTCCCACGTCTTACGCACTAGCATTACAACTAGCACGATTTCCCACGTCTTACGCACTAGCATTACAACTAGCACGATTTCCCACGTCTTACGCACTAGCATTACAACTAGCACGATTTCCCACGTCTTACGCACTAGCATTACAACTAGCACGATTTCCCACGTCTTACGCACTAGCATTACAACTAGCACGATTTCCCACGTCTTACGCACTAGCATTACAACTAGCACGATTTCCCACGTCTTACGCACTAGCATTACAACTAGCACGATTTCCCACGTCTTACGCACTAGCATTACAACTAGCACGATTTCCCACGTCTTACGCACTAGCATTACAACTAGCACGATTTCCCACGTCTTACGCACTAGCATTACAACTAGCACGATTTCCCACGTCTTACGCACTAGCATTACAACTACGCGAGTCGCAAATCCAAAACAGTCCAAAGTATGCGCCGCATGAAACATATCTGGGGGCCTATGCGCCGCATAACGGGCTCCTTTTCAGACCCATTTCCAATTCGGGCAAATATGCGCCGCATCTTTCATCAAATTTCATCCTCTAATCGAACTCCATACGAACTCAAACCTTCAATTTTAATCCCAAGCACTACTTTCGCATTTAGCAGCTCGTATAAAACCTCACATCATATCATAGTGCTCTTGGAATGGATGAGTTTCATGTTTAAGGGTTGGATCAACCGTTGATTTGACTTCTTTACTTGCTTAAACTTCATCCTCCTTTACTTCATTCATACGTGTCTACTATTCACGTGGTTAAATGGGATACCATTCAATGGTTCCACCATTGTCATCTTCACTTCGTTGGGATCAACACAGACACAGTCTCACAAACACACACATGTTGTGATACATTTACAATTACGTTCGCGACCGGAATTGTAACTGTATCCTTCCATATGTGTACCCGGTAACCCTTCTGTGCATCACTTATTTATCACCCTTCAAATATCCTGCATTAACTCTATTCGCCAACTTCAAGTCCATATCCTTTGAACTATTAGACTCAACAACCTTGTCTACCAATCACTTCACTCTTCACCTACCTTTAAACTTCATTTAACTTCATGTACTTCATAGTCATCATACACATTTAACCGGCTATAACTTTTCACCGATCTTCACACATTTCCACGCTCTTGAGGCATTAACGTCATTAAAGTTTGCTACATGGTGTTTACTTTCGACAATTAGGGATACACTACATAGAAATCTCTCCAACTTCATTACTTTGCACACCGGTCAACACAAGCATGGCCATACAAACATGTTTGTGTCGTGATACGCTTGCAATTATGTTCGGACCATAATTGTAATTGTATCCTTTCACATGCGTGTTCGTTACCACTATTGTGTATCGTGTCCTTTTTCCCTCTATTCCAATCCACATAATTTTCAGCACACAAGCTACATCTCATACCCTTTGCGGTCCTTGTCACTAACCCCATGGGCTAGACAACGTTGATGGGATACCATTTCACCTAACTCTCCACTTCATTCACCTCAGATACTTCACACATAAGTTATATCACACGTTTATTAAATTCAGTTAGGGAAATAATACATTACCTCGGGGACCGTCTATGGTAGCATTAAGATAATTAGCGACAGAGGAGCGAGAAACGGAAGAATAAAGGCTAAAACACATATCCACCTATCAATAAACACACATCAAATAGCCTTAATCCTACACTCTCACTCAATCCCAACCCGTCCTAAGGTACTTCATCTCAAAGCTAGGCACACCTACACAAGCCTAACTTGTCCTTCATCGGTCTAAGTCCAAAATCCTACGGTCATGGTCGAATTTTGGTTCACTTAAACCATTTCTCTGATACCAACTTGTAACACCCGACGTTTAAAAATATGGGTTTTCAAAAATCTTTCACCTAACGGTGTTAAATTGCGGAAGTAAAGACTGTAAAAGTCAAAACCGATAAAAACATTTCGGTTTCTGCATTTGGTTGGTGTTACATGCCATATCAAACAATAGTTCAAATGAAAACCCAATGGTTGCCCAACATTAAACAACCGTTCACACCTTACTACATAAATTCGACATCAAAATGAAATGTAAACAAAAGTCTCCATAATAAGCACTATGGGTAGCTAAGGAATCTGCATGCTTTCTACCCACGCCCTCACGTCCTGCATCTACTAGTCCTTCAAGCTAAACCTGAGGGAATAACCACATTAAAGAAACAAGTGTTAGCTATAAGAATAGCTAAGTAAGATCACACTTAATTTAAAAGCATTTGTCCAATTAAAACATTTCTTCATTATTAGACAAATTCATTAGGCACAACACACAACACACATAACTGCATATCAACTTCATATCGATTAGGATAATCATCCTAAATGTGCCTATCCTGCATTAGTTCACACATTATCACACATATCTTCGTTATCTGCATATAGGTGTGCCCTGCATCACACCCGACTAGATGGTCAACCAAAAGGCTAATCATCGTACGTCGTTAAGGAATGGCAAGCCAATCCAAGAGTAATCCGTATGTGGAGGTTGGTCAAACCCCTCGTATTACTCGCCCTGCATTATAAAGACCATGTTGCAAGGAGCCACCCAAGCAACAACTACGTCAACGCACTTAGCCGGGCTAGGGCAAGTACGGGTTAAGCTTAACACTTTCCTGCATCAAAGTTTAACGAGCTCGATCCTGCATTATTTAGTTTTAGGTGACTGCATTACCTAAACTTTTACTACGTTTACTGCTTTTACGTTTTGGGCCCTTAAACGTGCACGTGTCATGGCAACTTAGCAAGTCTAGTGTTCTAGATGAGCAAGCCATACAAACATGCACACAACAACATGTCTACATAAACTGCATCTCAAATCATCACAAGATACTACATATTACTTCATATCATAGCCCTTCATTATTCTACATACATACACTACATCATACATCATATCATAACATGAACTGCATTACATATCATGAGAGACTGCATTTCAGGTCTCAATGGTCAACTACATAACCCATATCACCTCCCGTGTAACCCTGAATACCCACAAGCAATTCAAGATATAAGTTGGGAAGTTATTATTTGAAACCATCTTTTCGTTGAACCCTCAGCGTGTCAAAAGTAGTGTATCTTACCTCGTAGAAGCGCACACAAACGATAACTAAGGTTACCATGCAAAGCAAATATTCCTGACCTCCTATAATCATTAAGCAATCATTAGACAAGCTAATACCCACATCATTAAGGTCATAACTCAGACCTAAACACCTATCAACATGACTCATGACAATGCTTTATGCATTGGAGGTTTGATTAATACATTAAGACTCATAGAATCCGAAGAAACTCGACCTTCACTCACTAATTCAACCTTTCAGGAAACTTGACATCAAAATCATACTTTAAAAGCATTACCATTAGAAAATAGACTCTCTCACAATTCCGTGGATAGCTTTTTTGTCAAAAACGGAGTTACGTTTCAAAAGTTATGGCCATTTGAAAATGTTGTCGCTATTGCGTCGCAACTAACAAATTGCGTCACAGCTAAAAGTCACTGTTTTCTGGTTGCGCCGCAACTTAGTAGTTGTGCCGCAGCCAGCCCCGATTCTGCACAAAACTCATTGTTTAACCTCCAAAACTTAACCAAACACACCCCAAACGACCCCAAACCTTATGAACGACTTTTGTACCTCAAAATTCACCATTTTAAGACCATAATGATGCAATGAAATCATTGATTAACCCCTACTTGATTTGCATCACAATAACAAACGTTTTAGGTTACCGAATCGATCAAAACACACGTTTTGTCATCAATTGATCTTCTAATAACCTAGACCGGT
Source organism: Erigeron breviscapus (assembly GCA_034093135.1). Taxonomy (NCBI): domain Eukaryota; kingdom Viridiplantae; phylum Streptophyta; class Magnoliopsida; order Asterales; family Asteraceae; genus Erigeron; species Erigeron breviscapus. The sequence goes on along the minus strand of CM067169.1, from coordinate 110,574,605 downwards.
TATGGATCTGATTATATGATTGAAAGGACATGAAATCAACATTACTATACCTTTACAACCTGGAGATCACAATGGGGATGCAAAACTCTTGACAAATCACACCCGAATCACACACAAAGGGACCTTTCGGCTTGCAAATCAATGGAAGAACTAAGGGGGGCGGTTAGGGCTTGTTTAGGAGGAAGAGAATCTGCCACTAATGACCTAATGACACTCCCTAAACCCCTTAACCCGTTTTTGACTTTGCCCACATGTCAAAACTAGTCCCTAAGCTTCCTAATCCTTCATTAAATGTCACTACATAGACATTAATCTTCATATTACACACATTTATACTACATTAACATTTAGGCTTACAAGCCTCACACATAACACACATTAACTACATATAAGCATTAAATCTAAAATAGACTTAACGACACACACAATATTGACTTAACGGCATTAGTCAACTAGTAAAGAAAAGTTTGGGATGTTACAATTCCGATAACCAGAATGATTTAGCACGCTTAAGATATTCCTAATCCCTTCTTCGACATTGCTAATAATATGGAATAAAAGAAGAAGGAAGGTGCCAAGTGTACCTGTTGAAAATGAAGATCCTAAGGGGAGACGTCGAAGTCTAGTAGCGGAAGGAGATTTTTCAAACAGTAAAATAGAGAGAGGCAAAAGCTCTTTTTTGACAAAAAGTTGGTATTTATATTATGGTAATAATCACGGATACCCACCGATGAAAAATACCTTGAGATTTGTGCTAACAAGTTGTTACTCTAAGGGATAAGCCGTAATACACTCTCTGAGCCTAGTGGAATTAATACCGCCTGAAATTAATAAATTGAAATGACAGGCAAGTTGCATTACGAAGCGACGGAGCACGTTTTCTGAAGTCTAATAGGATATTCTGAAGACAATCTTTCCCATTAGAACTGGGGGCTTGATGATGTACCCTATACGGAGTCCTATCTCCGTACCCGAAGCAGATGTGAAGACACCTTCGTAGAGGTAAAATTACTTATTTAAAGCTTAAAATATCAGATCTATATCTAAATCAACGGAGCACAACCTCCGTAAATCATACTCACTCCGGAGCTCCCGGAGTAATCCGCCCAGCTCCGAAGGAACATATCAAAAGATCGGATATACATAAATCCTTTCCATGGTTATCCGAATCTTTTTATAAAATAGATAGTATATCTAGGTCTGAATACCTCGGACATGGTTTGTTATAATATCATCATAATCTTCTTAAAAAGATAAAAGATATCCTTAAAAGAGGAAGAGATTTACCCTAACTCTCCTATCCTCCTCCCCAAGTCTTCTACCCTTAAAAGAGGAAGAGATTTACCCTAACTCTCCTATCCTCCTCCCCAAGTCTTCTACCCTCTATATAAAGAGGAGATGTTATACGGCACAGATCATACACAGCTCTCATACATAATTCACACCAGCTCTCGAGCTCGGTAATGAATCACAACATAAATTAGGCGTCAAGCGGCTATAGTCCCTCTTACCGGAAGGGAATCGCCTACAAAACCATCCTCAAAACCTTCACACCCCCTCGGTTGTGCCATAGTGCGATTATTTGATCAAACAATATCCCTGGTTCATTCCTAGGCATGCTTTTCATATATGGCTTGTTATGCGTAACAAACTTAAAACACAAGATAGAATGAAACGGTGGGATGCCGGTAGTGAAACTAATCTGTGATTGATGTGTTGCTCCCTTTGTCAAAAGGGCCTGACTCGCACTCACATCTCTTCTTTGAGTGCGAGTACTCTTTCCATGTGTGGTCCTTAGTAAAAAATTATGCTAGTTTGCAACAGCTGTCGAATACATGGGAGACTATTGTCGCTAGCTTGGATGATCGATTAGTATAATCAGAAAGTTGCACATATTATTATCTCGAAATTATTATTTCATTTGGCAGGAAAGGAACAGTAGACTATTCACAAGCAAGAAGAGATCGACTGATGAGCTGGCTGTTATCAAGCATACGATCAGGTTGAAACTTGTATCTATAAGATTCAAGAACACCTTGAATGTGCAACATTTGCTCGACGCATGGAAGCTACCAATGGGGCTGATTATTGAAGATAGCTGATGGAGAAGACTTGTTTATATACATTTGCATTTGTAGTTGATGCTAGGATGTAATGTAATTTTTTCTCACTAGTTCGTCTAGGATAAAATTTTCTAGCTAGTTGAACACGTACATATGGCATGTCATATGTATGAACTAATGTGACACTCATTCACGTTACTTGTACTTTTTTTGTTGGTATTGTTATAAATTCATCGGGATAACCTATTTACCCAAAAAAAAGGTAATGTGAGTGAAAAATTAATGAAGATTAAATATAAACTACAGGATGTAAAAATAGGCAACAATAATGTTTGCATACCAACAAGTTTTTAATCTTTATCAAAAACATGTCAAAATCAAATAATTCTTGGCACTCCTTTTATTAAGAAAATATTTCCTTTATCAAAAGTAATGAAAAATGAATATAATATAAACGAGTATAATAAAATATTATATAGGGTTAAATGTAAATTTTATCCATGTGGTCCTTCGAAACACACATTTCGTCCACGCTGTTAAATTTATGCCTTTTTCATTGACTTTCGTCCATGACTCTGTTAACTTTTTTTGGGTGCAAAGCACGTGAGGGGCATTTTTTGTTTTTATCATTTCATCCATCTTCACCTTTGTTCTTGTTCTTCCAAAACCCCCCAAAAAAATTCCATCTTAAACACAAAAACACATCCAATCTTTCACACACAATCATATATAATTAAACACATATCCAAATTTTTTCCAACTTAAGCACAGTCCATCCTGACGTGAAAATTATGTAGAGATTGTTAAATGAATACGTACTTTGTCAGGTGGTAGCCGATCTTTATAGTTGAATCAAATGGTTAATAGATTTGAATAAAGTACAAGCTTGTTGGCCACGGAGTTAGTTGTTTGTTTAACTCTAGTTATTTCATCAACACAATTGAATTGAATTTTCACTTATATATAACCAGAGTTTATCGTGTCATGGATTCGTAGTAAATGACTTTTAAATCTTTATTTACAACAAATTCTTTTTAGTTAATTTTACTAAGTTTTTAATTTTAGTTTTAAAAGCAAAGTGACGTTGGGTCATAAAACCACATTTTAGAGTTACTATAACTCGCTTAGTTCTTGATAGACAATCTTTGTGGATTCGACCTGAACTTAGTTTTGAGCTATACTATATACGAACGAGTACACTCCCCGAGAATGTGTAGTAGTCAGTAATTGAGAATTTCTTGTTTTTATATTTAAGCTCGATTTTACACATTAGGTAACTGGACGATCTTGATGACGAGGTGGATAGATTTACAAACCCAAACATCCTCTTCTTCTTGTTTACATAACACTAATCCGATAGATGATTTCTCGCCTTTGTATCGATTGGAAACCAAACAAAAAAAACACTTATACCGCCACATGTATTGGGCGTGAAAAAATCCTAATACTGCCACCACTATGCCACCACTGTGGTCTTCAGAATGGAGAAGAAGAAATTGTGCCAAATTAAGAAACCCTAAAATATACGTATACATATATGGTTGTTTTACTATTATATTTTTTATTTTAAGAAAAATCATTAATATTTTTATAACGGTTCTTTTAAATTAAATTTTGACCTAAATTAGTAATAATAAGTGTATTTCTTAGTATGAATATTCGTTTTCCACAACTAGAACTAGAAACCATCTTTTTTTGGCAATTTTTTTTATGTCTACTTTTGATAGCTCGCTTTAAGAGTAATGACATTTTTATGTCTACAAGCACTTGCTATAGTTATACTTGACTACCATCTACCTTTTAATGTTTTTACTATTAAATATTGAGCCAATAACTAACACGGGTTGTTAAGTCGTCACCTTGATGTGAGCCAATTACTACCTTTATATTTGGATAAAGGGAAATGATCAATCCTCCTAATTAGGAGGATGATAAATCCTCATAATTAGTAGGATCTTGACATGTGGAAAATCAGGGGGGAGATTAGGAGAGAGAATTAGTGGATTACATGTGTCAAATGGTGGATATATTAGGAGGATTTTTAGGAGGATTGGTTAGGAGGATAAATCATTTTCCTTGGATAAATACCGGAAAGCAATGTTAAAAACTGGGTTGAATAAGTCAATAAACCATATTTTATTAGTTATGTTATTTTATTAACTCGGTCACTAACCGAGTATTAAGCTAGTTATTGCTTAATTGACAGGTAGTCTAATTCATTTAACAAATAATATATTTTGATTAGTAAGAATGAGAGAATAATGGAAATTAGATTATGAAAAAATTGTGATGTTGGTTAAAAGCCACGCATAAGTTAATTTAATCTTTTGTCCCTTAATCTTAATAGTTCAACTACCATATCATATCAAAATACACTATTTTATAAAAATACAATGTTCAAAATTAATAATTACTTTATCTTTTTAATATAGGGTGTCACAATATTGATATGATATTTATTTACAACTACTCATATCAATCTTTAAATTTCGTTTTTCATTACTATTTAGAAAGCTTTTCTACCTACCTCATCTTCCTCACAACTATAACGTCTTCTTCTTCTTCTTCTTCTACAATCTTTTTGTTCTTCTTCTTCTTCTTCTTCTTCTTCTTCTTCTTCTTCTTCTTCTTCTTCTTCTTCTTCTTCTACTTCTTCTTCTTTAAAATAGGTGTCACAATATTGATATGATATTTATTTACAACTACTCATATCAATCTTTAAATTTCGTTTTTCATTACTATTTAGAAAGCTTTTCTACCTACCTCATCTTCCTCACAACTATAACGTCTTCTTCTTCTTCTTCTTCTACAATCTTTTTGTTTTAATATATACTAAAACAATGATATATTTATTTCTCTCTTCCACTTAAAAAGATAAAAAGAAAAACAACAAGCAAGATGCCCGTTAAATAGCAAAGAGCAATGAACAGAATAACAATGGGCTACAATGAGTGGACAATGACCGACAACGATGACCGGGAAAATGGCCAACGACAGCTACGACAATGATTAACGATTTGTGAGTAGCAACTAAAAATAAATGAAATATTGTGATTAACTTTTTGGGTTTTCATGGATTTCAGATGTAGGTAGATGTTATTTTACATCTGACTGAATTTTAGTTTTTCCAGATTTAAAACCTCGGGATCTAAATAAAAAACAAACGCCTCTAAATTTGGAATCCTCTTACCGAATCAGATACATATGTACTTTAGAGTTTTAAAGCAAAAACAAACGGGGCCTTAATGTTAAATGAATAATAATTAAAATGTTTTTAAAGTTTTTTGATTTTTTAGACTCATTAAATGAACAAGGGTCATGCACTCATGCTATATAAGATATTAATTTATTAACAAATTAACGTTCTATTTTATTATTAACAAATCAACATGTTCTAAGTTCTATTCCAACACTACTTTTACTACCAAATGGGAAAGAAAAAAAAAAGAAAGAAAAGATATTTCCCACCTAAAAGTTAACAAATAGAAAACCAATCCCACACAAAAAGTCCCAAAAAGTGAAACATAACGATCTGAGTCGTACACACGATTGTTTTGATAAAATAAAGGCCAAGATAATTCACCCGGATCACCAATATCTATATAAGCGTGTCAGGGGAAAATTCAATTTGAAAAATGAAAATGTAAACTCTTATCGTCCTATCTTCCCTCCTAGTGGGTGGACTGGGTGAGGATGTATTCTGATCACAAAAAAATCAACAGACAATAACTCATCTAGCACCACCGCCCACCCATCACCCGCACCATGCTCCCCTGCACCACATCCTCATCCACATCGACGTCAAAGGATAAAATGTCATTGGCCCCAATTTCATTCATCCTGCCCGCTAAAACCTCATCCTCCCAATTTCAGACATCTCGTCCACGTCAAAGGCTAAAACCTCATCGGTCCCAATTTCAGTCATTCCACCCGCTAAAACCTCATCCACCTCGATTCAGACATTTCGTCCACGTCAAAATTGGGGCGGATGAGGTTTTAGCAGGCGGAATGACTGAAACTGGGGCCAATGAGGTTTTAGCCTTTGATTTGGATGGAATGTCTAAAATTGGGGCGGATGAGGTTTTAGCGGGCGGGATGACTGAAATTGGGGTCGATGGGGTTTTATCTTTTAATGTAGATGTGGATGAGAAATAGTGAGGTCGATGAGTGTGGCGGTGGTGCTGGACGACTGAGATCAGAATATTGGTTGGTGCGACCACAACTTCTCCCAGTCCACCCAATAAGAGGAAAAAAAGGATGATGAGAGTGAACATTTTCATTTTTCAAATATTTGAATTTTGAATTTCCCCTGATGGGATTATATAGATTTTGGTGATCCGGATGAAAATCATCTCGGGCGTCACTTTATCAAAGCAATTGTGTGAACCGCTTATATCACTTTTGGTTGTGTTTCTCTTTTTGGGACTTTTGGTGTGAGATCTGTTTTTTCTTTTTTATTAACACGTGGGTGGGATATATCTCCTTTTTTTTTCATTTGGTGGTAAAGGTTGTGTTGGAAAAGAACTTACAACGTGGTTAGTTTGTTATAAAGTATAACTTTCATTGTAGGTATAGTCCGAGTTTTGAATATGATGTTGATTTATAGATTCTGGTGGGGCGAGGTTGGATCCACGTGAAATGATCTTGGCCGTTACATTGTCAACAAATTTTCAACTTTTCTTTTCCTCACGGCTGAGATGGGATGAGATTTTTGGGGTGGGATTGTTTGTTTTGTTTTGGCGGAATGAAATCTTGGGGATTTTTTTTCATTTAATACATGTCTAATAATGTGTTGAAAAGTTATTTAGAGGTTGGGATAACTTTTTTTTTATTCCTTTACTCCAAACTTTTAAAACAATCAATAAAATTATCCATACTTTTTATTACTCTTTTAAACCAAGCTTCATTGTAGTGAGAATATTGATAGTAAACATTAATCAAAGTTTGTAAAGGAATTAGGAGCTACGTATTTGTTGATGACCCGTAATTGAAAGAAAGGAGGAATTGTGCAAAAATAAATAAATATAATATCTTATATAGCATGACAAATGAGTCTTAAAATTCAAAAAACTTTAAAAACATTTTAACTATTATTCAATTAACATTCGGTCAGATGTAAAATAATATCTACCTACACCTGAAATCCATGGAAAACCAAAAAATTAATCACTACATCGTTTATTTTTAGTTGTTACTCACAAATCGTTAATCATTGTCCTGTTGTTGGCCATTTTTCCGGTCATCGTTGTCGGCCGTTTTCCACTCATTGTAGCCCATCGTTATCTAGTTCATTACTCTGTTATTTATCAGTCATCTTGCGTGTTGTTTTTCTTTTTATCTTTATAAGTGGAAGAGCACAATAAATATATCATATTTTTTAGTGTATAAAAAAGAAAAGAAGAAGAAGACGTGAGAGTTGTGAGGAAGATAAAGAAGATAAGGATAGGTACAAATGCTTTCTAAATAGTATTGAAACAATAAATTTTGAAGATTGATATGGGTAGTTGTAAATTAATATCTCAAACTCAGAGATTAAAAAAAATAAAAAAAATTGTAAGAGAGCTAGACCATGTACAAATTTAAAAATTTTGTTGGTCATACACATCAATATTCCAGCTTAATGGGCAATCATGTACAAAAAGAAAAGTACGTGAGCCATCTAGTCAATCCCTATATATATACTAGTGTTATATTCGATCGTTGGCCGGGGATAACAAACATTAACTGTTTTCTTATTTAAAAATAAAATAAAAAGATATTTGCAAATTAATATACTAATAAATTAAAATATAACATCGTTATCCGTGTAACAAATATTGACTGTTTTCTTGTTTGGGTTAACCGTTTAAAAAACTTACAAACTAGTATGCTAATAAATGAAAAACTAAAATATAACATAAATCATTCTAAAGTTGCTTCATTGTTATGTATCATAATTGAAAGTTGAAATAGATTGTACAAATCCAAAATTCAATGAAAAATAAACGGCAGGTAAAAACATGACGAAAAAAAAACCCAAGCTAGCTGGCTGGCAAACAATATTACAACAACATGCTAGCCAGTTAACATGTTTCATTGTTAACGCCACATTATGACACTAATGAAATACAAAAATATATATAATAATTAAACTTTAAATTTAAAACGTATAATTCAAGTAGAAAAAGATAGAAATTTTAAAAATATATCAAGGCCTCAAGACCCAGCTTAATCTTGATATGTTTCGTTTTTGCTCGGCAAAATAAAAGAACATTAAAATTAAAAGATTGATAAAACATATTAAAAAGAAAAAAACAGAGGAGAAGCTGGGATTAAACCCAAAGTTTCATCACCAAAAGGCATGTAATCTTGCCACTGGAACTATTAGTATACTTGATTTGACTTTGTTATTTGTAATAAATATAGTATTCTGTAATCGGTGTTAAATTTACTATTAACATAAAACTTTTTAAATAAGTAGTAACTAGATTTTTTTTCTTTCTTTGTTTTCATTTATTTTTAAGAAAACCCATATTATCAGCTCAGGTACATTTTGCTTATTTCAGATTTAAAGTCAACACCTTAAGGTGTCAAATTAATCCTCCAAAAACCAATTGATTTTATTGATGGTTAATACATTTACTTATTAGCTTTTCATTATCAGATTCTGGTTGTGTCAAATCAATTGTATGAAATCTCCTTTAAATTAAATAAGATAAGTTAATATGGGAGTTTTTGCTAACTAGTGTCCCGGGACATTAATTAGTGTGCATTTAATGATATCTAAATTTTTTAAAATAGAAAAATATATATTTATGATTCCGTTTAATAGGTTAAGAATTAACTTGATTTAATAACTATTAAATGAATTTTTATTAAACATTAATTACGTTTATCAATATTTTAGAAAACTCGAAATTCATTAAACACTCACTAACTGATGCTCGAGTGCATTAGTTAGCCATTCTCAACTATTAATACAGATCTCTTAAAAAAAAGTAAAAAAAAGTGATAACGATGAAGGTGAAATATCAATAGTTCATAGAAAGACAACCATAAAAAGCCTCTTATATACAGTAACATATAATATAATGAGAAAAGTACAAATTGTTTTTCAGAAAAACATGTTTCATCCTTGCCGTAAAAAGTGAGATTTTTTCATCCCTGTGGTTTTTCTTCCGTTAAAAAAAGGCATCCCTTCCGTTATGTCCCCCACGTGCAGGTCACGTGAGGGCTTTCCTAGCCTAGTATAAATACCCCCTCCCTTCTCATATTTTGTAACCTTTGTCACACATTAATACCAATCATCCTTTTATCCATTATCTCTCTAAAACACTCACATTCAAAGGTTCATATATATTTATATACATATCTATACACACTACTAGAAAAATAGCCTTTAATGACACCAAAATTATGACACACGCATCTACGATGACAAGCAAAAATGTGTGTCATAAAAAAACTGTCATAACTTGTAAAATCTGAAGGGTTATGACACGCAATTTTTGGTGTCATAAAAAAATGTAGTGTAACGCGGAGTACACTTATATTTGCGTGTCATCCTCAAGTGTCGTTTTATAATTTTGTTCCCCATATATAAAAGCTTACGTTCCTGCTAATCCAAAAAAAACCTAAGTGTTTGAAGCCCCAAAATTCCCCCAAAATCGAAGCCCCCAAGAAGAATGTTCCTTCGTTCCTTCCTTCCCAGATTCATCTGATCAAAATCAAAATCAAAATCAATCTCAATCTCATTAGGGTTTCTACATATTCTTTGTATTTCTCAGAAGATGATATGGCAAGTCCATGGTTTGCAGTCACACCTGCAAATAATAACTATAACAATAATAAAATAACAACAGGTATTTTTTGTTTGATTAATAATAACAATAACAATAATAAAATAACAACAAGTATTTTTTTATTACTATATTTATAGCTTTTATATTGAATCTGTGTTTTTTAATTGATTTTAGTTGTGTATTTTGACAGATCGGATTGATTTGATTGATTTTGTTTTGTGAATTCGTTGATCTTTGATGATATATATATGTAGATATATAGATATATACGTATATGTGTGTGTGAGTATTAACTGTTTCTTCATCAATATCCAGTACAAAAAAAGGTAACACATCAAAGGTTCTGTAAACTTGTAATTGTTTAATTTTCAGAATACATCTGATATAGATCATGTAAATACCTAAACTTGTATGTATGTTTTTACCTAATTTTTGTTAGATCTGTCAAGTAATGGGTTATTTTCTGTTGTGATTTAAGTTTATAAATGTTAAATTAGGTGATTATAGACTTCAGCATGTTCTAGTAAGATCTATGATTGTAAAATGTTAGCTGATTTGAACATTCGTGCGTGTTAATTTGATTTATTGTTAGGAATGTAAGCTTAGATGACTCTTGTTAGTCGATTTTGGTTTTTGTATATGAACTTGTTATACATGACTCTGTAGGTATATATGTGTTATTTTGGTGGTTGGCGTGGTGAGAGATTTGTAAGTTTCAGTGAAATGGGTATCGCTTATTGTACATTTGGACTTATAATAGATCATGTAGAGTTCCATGATGAACTCTATTGCTAGAATCTCACTGTGGTTGTTTTATGCAAAAGTAAATTGTCTATATATGCAACTTATGATGTAATATATTAATTTGTATCAGTTTGAATGGCCAGACTTGTTGTAACACCCCAACATGGCGGAATCATGGAGTATCACTTAGAAAAGCACAGCATGACATGGAAATTATGTAGAGTCAAACTATATGCATTCATAAGATTGAAACAATCCACAAGCTCATTCAAATATATTACAATAATCAACATCCATAAAAAATACACACTCAATCCATACTTAAAAGAAAATGTTCAAACGATAGTAGTTGATCCTAAGCATAACCCATTAAAGAGAAATAAGGATCATGGATCCAGACAGTCCAAAGCAAGTCCAATCCTAGCAATGCAAGCATATATTCATCCATTCTGTCTCTGATTAACTTGATTTCCTGAAAAGTGTACTAAAATGCGTCAACATAAAGTTGGTGATTTCGTAGGGACAAGTAACAAGGAATAACCGTGTCGGGATAACAACCGTTAACGATAAGCGAGGATTAGAATATCTAATCATATCCAAAGAAACCCTAAAAGGTTTCACATTAGCACAGTTCAATACAATCAATGTTTCAATATCAATATCATTATACATTACACCATTTAAACATTAACCAATACGCCTAACATGATATATCATTTACATGATAATCAAAGCGACAATCATCATTAACCAATACGCCTAACATGATATATCATTTACATGATAATCAAAGCGACATTCAACATTAACCAATACGCCTAACATGATATATCATTTACATGATAATCAAAGCGACAATCATCAATAACATTCACATCAACAATCAACAAATAGACAATTAACATCTCGTTCCATATCATGACAAAGTGAATCAACCGGCAATCGTTTAACAACAAGTATTCATAAACGAAAGCATAATTAACCAAGCAACAAGTCAATACGTTAAATCAAACAATCAATCAAACATACATGTACACTTTTCAGCCCGAATCTCAATCGAGTAGGGAAGGTTTACGAAACTCACCTTGATTGGATATGCAAGCTAAGTACAAGTTATAGTCGAGTTATAAACGTCCAACAGTCGCTTAGCGTTCACCACCTATTAACATATACATTACAAATCACTTGTCAAACTCTATCTAGGTTTCAGAAGAGCAAATCAACTTTGTCACACCCCCAAAATACGGGTCCACGGGTGGGGCGTGACTTCCATAATATCACAACACAAGAGTATAATGAACGACTTAAAACGTAGTCGTTTTGAAAACTTGCATTTTATAACACATAATCATTCAAGATCCAAATACATTACATGAAATCAAAATAGTCTTGAATTGAAAAAGATTAAGAAAACACATTTGAACTACGAATCCATATCCTTTAGCAAAAGATGGAGCACTAGAAGGCATGGAGGGTAGGGTCTTTATTCAACAAGAACAAGCGAACAACAAGTAGCAATCTGAGCATGACAACATCTAATCACCTGCAATACATACTAAATTGTGTCAACATAAAGTTGGTGAGTTCCTTAGGGTTTTAATAAAACGTTTTGCCATGAACCACAAGCCATAAGTTAACCATTGCTTTACCACAATGAATGTAGCCATTGTTAAACAACAATGCTAGGAATGTAAAGAGTATACATCTATATAAGCTCATGATACGAAACTGACACGTTGTTATAGTTTGCCTCCCGGTACTTGTTCAAGGTACCGAATGTTTACAAATATGTGTCACCCGTTCGGCTCCCAGCCGTGTTTATGCCGGGTGGGGTGTGTCGACCCAAATAGCGCTATTCAACATATCCACGTTTAAATCCATAATTAACATATCATGATTGTGAGGACTTGTTGTGAACATAGTAACTTATAATAGCCTTGTATACCGTTGTGCATGTACTTGTGTTCATAAAAGTAAGAGTATGTATTGCAGCCCAAAATATATAAGTAAGATGGGGCTAAGGAGATCTCACCTTTTGATGGTATAATTGATGAGAATGGATGAGTTGATTAAGTATGCCCTATAGAAGAAAATATAATCTATTTTAGTATAGAATGTTGGTGTTAGATTATTTTTAAGGTTTTCATCACCCCAAAACTTTATTAAAAACATGGTTCAAAGTTAATTTAGTTGGTTGTTGAGTTTATCCATTAAGATGACAAATAAAGGTAGATTTTATAAAAATGTCTTATTTTATTTCCAATTAAGTATATATATATACCTTATACTTGCATGTACGTATCAATGCCTACGAGACCATACATGACACCGGTTCCCATCAATTCAAGGATGTGGTGTTTCGGGTAGGTATAATCGTTTGCATGGACACACTAGTGCACCCAAGACCATACAATCTGTAGGTTTTTCCCAAGTGCACTAGAGGAAACATATAAGTATAAAACATATATACACATATGCATCTTTTGTATTATTACATCCTTGTGCTCATACTCACGCATGTACAATACACTTGTAGTTAAAGTGCACAAGGATATATTAATACAAAAGTGACATAACATGATAGATGGAAGTATTAACTTTATACTTGTGTGAGAACCTAACTTGTGAAACCATACAATCTGTTGGATTTTTTTCCACATGTATAGATCCAATCAAAAGTATAAAATTAATACATCTTCACTCATGTTAATGAGTCCAGGAGTTTACTTTATATTTCTGATTTTTCTTATGTTATCCAATCATTAGATCCAATCTTTCTTTATCATATACAAACAAAGAACAAAGAATATACAAACAAGACAATAAATCAACTTGGATCTAATAAAGAGTAAAAACAATAAACTCTTTAGTGATGAATTCCAATGAAAATAATACCATAAAATGAATAGATAAAATAACTTGTATTCCTTATTACCATATGGATGCTTAAAATCATAGTTAAACATCTAAATGGCTAGAGGATGATAAAGGGTGGCAAAATAGATGAAATAGAAATCACAAAAAGGTTTGTCAACCCTCCTGATGACTTCGACTTCACCAAAATAAGAAAAAGTCATGGCCTTTTTAATTTCACTACTTACTTACTTCCTTAAATAATTGGATAAAAGATGTTTTAATGGCTTTGATGAATTATAGGTTATGTTTTTGGTGGGTTCTAGTAGTGTACAGCCGAGATTTCAAAGAAAAGATTAAGTTTTTCTTATACACTACACCAACTTAGATCTTTGAAGACATGGTTATGATTTTAAGTGTTTTGTTTTATATTTAGATGATAAATTGATGATGTTTGTAAGTTGTTGTGAGGGTGTTTGGACGGCTGCCTTTGTGATGGTGTAGTGGCCGAATGGTGTGGAGGGATTAGTGTGTGTTTTTGTAGTGTAAGAATAGTTTGGTGTGTGATTAGGGTTGAGATGTAATAGTTTAGTGAGTTTATATAGTTAGGGTTAGTATGGGGAGGGGGTGAGGCCGAAATTTACAAGGTTTTGGAGGGCTTGGAGTGTAATTTAGTTTAATTATTTTTATTAGTTTAGTTAGTAGTAGAATTATTTAATTTGTAGATTAGTTTAAGGTATAGTATTTTAGCATAATGTTTATTATTATTACAACATATGATTATCATTATAATCACTAAACAAAATAATCATTTTCTTTTATTTAATATTTCATTTGTAATGTATCTCAAGCAAAGGTGGTCGAGTGAAAGCACATATACTAGTTAACGTTTTACCGATAAGTTACTTGCACGTAAAAAAAAAAAACTAACACATAGTTTCACATTCGAGTATAGATATATTTATATATATGAGTATATACATATTCATTATATATCGTCATATTGTATGGTCAAGGAAAGTGGTTTCTCCCAAGTCAAACGGACCCCGAATTTGCCGGATGTCACATTCTCCCCGGGTTATTAGAAAATTTCGTCCCGAAATTTTAGCTCGTGTCACTAGTAGGTGGGACGGTAGCAAATAAAGAAGGATAACATATCAAGAAACATATAAATTAAACGTACCGGTGGCTATGTTAGGGTCCTCGTGAGCCTCACCGGCACGCAACACAAAGGCTCTCCCGCGAGCAACGTCGTTGTTACCACGGTTGTTGTTGTTAGGAGGGTGACGGTTGGCGTTGTTGTTGGCACGGGTGTTGTTGTTGGGGCGGTTGTTGTTTTGGTTCCTCAACCTTGGGCAATCTCTCTTAACGTGCCCATCCTCTCCACACTCAAAACATCCCCTTGGCGCTCCTTGATTTCCAACCGGGTTAGGATTCCTACAATCTCTAGTCAAATGACCAACCCTCCTACAATTTCCACACACAATCGCACACTGGCCATAATGGTGAGTATTGCACCGTGTGCAATATGGCTTAGTGCCGATATAGCCCTTCTGGGCGGGTGATGCAACTTGTCGGGTATTGTCGGCTTCGGTTCTCCTAGCTTGTTGATGTCCCAGACTCCTTCCTGAATTATCTTCCCATTTCCTCTTGTTCTCCAACCCCTTGTGACCACTAGAGCTTCCTTCACCAATGCTCCTCTTAACTTGGTCTGCCAAGTTGTGTGCCATACGAACGGCACTCGCAATGGTGGTTGGTTTGGATGAAGTAACCATGCCTTGAATTTGGGGTGGTAGCCCCCAAATGTAACGCTCTATACGCTTGTACTCCGGATCAACCATGGTTGGGCATAGAAGAGCCAACTCATGGAATCGTGTGGTGTACTCGGTCACCTCTAGACCCCTAGTCTTCAAATTCCAAAATTCAACCTCCAAGTTTTGAAGTTCATTCCTTGGGCAATATTCACCCCTCAACATCTCTTTCAGATCTTCCCAAGAGATAGCATATGCTTCATCAATCCCAACACTATGGGCATAAAGGTTCCACCAAGTTAAGGCGCCACCTTGCAGTGTACAAGAGGCATATTTAACTCGGCAGTCTACCGGGCAATCACTAACGCGGAATACCGTCTCCATTTTCTCATACCATCGGATCAGCCCGATAGCACCCTCGGTACCGCTAAAAGTGAGTGGATTGCATTGCTGAAAATCCCTATATGTGCATCTCCTTGCCCAGCCATTGGGCCATTTCCTTGGCCTCCATCTCCGTTCGGGTCAGCGTTTCGGGCAGCTAGCGCGGCTGCCACTCCTTCAGCTATTAGCCTTTCGATGTCCTCGGTTGTCATCCTTGCGGCTCTAGCGGGTGCCATGGTTGTCCTTGAGAGAGAATTTCAATGGATTGTTAGATACGTTGACGTCATAATTACCGTTACCACATTGCAACCACAAGCAAACCAATCAATCAATCACCACATACACAATCATCTTTATGCAACTTTGTTTAGATTCACACATACATATGTTAGAGTCAGAATGAGTTTCAAAGGAGTGAACAATCTTGTTCATTGTATAATGACGCGAAAAGTTTTTAAGTTCCTCTTAATAGTAAAATAATAATAAATAAAGAATTTTCTTAAGGTTTTCAAGGTTTGAACAACTTAGTAAGAAACTTAAAGTTGGGTTTCATGTTAACTAAGCAAAAGAGTGGATTTGACTTATCCAAAAGTTAAGTTATAATCTATTTGATAGAATTTTTAGAGAATTTTAGAATGATAAGAGTTTAGGCATCTCTTAATAGAGTTTAAAATCTCATGTAAATTAAAAAATCAAACATTTAAATAATACTTGAACCAACTTAAAATATTTTGATATTTCGATGAAATGACCAAGAGACAAATTTTTAGGTAGTGTTTTTCTTCCCTTTTTTTTTTTTATTTAAAATTCCCCAAAAATCATATCCAAGATAATTTGCCAAGTTTTTCAAAGTAAATGTAAGAAAAGGTCAAGCCGCCGGGCACATCCCGCCCGGAATTAGGAAGACAAAAAGTAAAATAAGATGCATAAAGATAGTGTTTCATGGTAGTGGTGGTGTATGACTTATGCTGGTGGAGGCCGCCTTTGACATGGCCTCGAATGTGTGACTCATTTTCTTCTCCCATTGTATTAGTTTGTTACCCATAACCCGAGTCATATCCTTCCAAAGCGCCACCGACTCCATGGTGTTCGCCAAACCTTCCTCTAGTTGTGCGATTCTCCTATCCTTGCTCACTAGTTCCTCCTTGAACTTCTTGTTATCAGCCTTCAACTCTTCCATTTTACCCCTCATCGACCTAATCTCCATTGTGTTATCTTTTAACACGAACCCTATGTCAACATACGTCTCGTCTAATGTTTCTTGGTGAAATTTCTCTAACTTCACAAGTCTGTCCTCGACACGAATAGCGCGGGCCACCAAAAGTGGCACCGTGTCCTCGAGGGGCTCACCGGTGAAAGCCGGTACAGGTGGGGTAGATCGATGGATGGTGGGTGCTGTGGTGCTGGAATCAACAACCAAGGGAGAGGGGATGGGATGAAGTGGTACAGTCTGTGGCACCCAAAAGTCCTCGGGAAATGGTCGAACCTCCATGCTCTCGCCTTCCGACTCCGTTTCAGAAATCCAGCCGCCATTGGGGACACCAATTGTATCGGGGCCCTGGTTATGACCTGATTTGCGGGCCAAACATCTTCCGGTGTGGACGGAAATGATGAGTCGGGTGTTGCGCATAGCGAGTCCTCGTATTCAGTAATAGGATGCATGATTCCTGTTCTTACACAAAGCATTGCATATATACATGTAATGCACATAAGTAACTCAAGTATAAGGGCGTAAAAACCTTCACATGTAGATAATATCGAGTTAAACATGTAGTGTGTGCATGTCTCATTCGTTATCATAGTTGTATGTAGTACACAAAGGTTTTAAGCCCAAAATTTCAGCTTTGCATTGTTCCTGATTTCGATCAGAACTGTTGGGTCTCCTTCAGGGAGGCATAAATCGATCATGGAGTCATGTTTTTGTGCATTTCAGGTGCTCAAACTCAAGTTCAAAGAGTCCCCCTTCCATTAAAGGTGGCCTCGGGTCGTGATAGTAAGAAGAGGTCAGTCAAAAGGGCTTTATAAGACATGTGGTCAAAACTGAAAATTTTTGTCACAGAAACCAGTAAGCTTTGCGAATTTTTATCTCACTATTCTTTGTGAGTTGGGACTTTATTTTTATACTGTGACATCTTCAATGTGTTGTTGATTTTTGGTAAAATTTTCATAATTTTTAAAGGTCTCCTTCATAGGAAACTTTTATAAAACTTTTTATGTCGCAGTGCAGAAAATTTTCTGTTGCAGTCGGGTTTGCTGAATTTTTAAAATTACTTACCCTTTTCAGAAAAATTTTGAAAAATTCATGTAATAACTAGACACCTTGAAGTTTCAGAAATAAATTTTCCAAGTCTCAGCCCCTTCGTTTTGACCACGAATAAATTCCCCAAGTTCCAAGAAAATAGTGAGTCGAATCTGGAAAAATGCACATACACTTCAACTATACAAAATGCAACTTATTAATAACCCAAGCAATCACTTATCTCCATTTTAAACATAAACACTTGGTGCACTGGGCCCAAACTACCTGGTACACACGTTCTGTGGCGTATTCTCGGTTTTCTCCGTGTAGTGTCAAACAAAGGAAAACAACATCTCTGCTGTCCAATGTGTAGTGGGGCGGTGTGGTTAACCCACTCTCTCTCTGTGTTTTGCCCTCCGTCACTTATTTCTGATTCTGTCACTATAACCACTTGCTCCCCAATGCCATTCCCAGGTTCCAATTATTGGAAATCGGGTCTGGTTGGGGTCTCTATAAAAGACTACAAGGTGATACTCAACTATTAACTGAGTCTGCTTCACACGGGTTGGGTAACGAAAGGGTTGGGAGCGTTTGCACTAGGAATGAGTAGACCACTTCATGGTAAATGCTTGTGAGGGAAAAACGAGATTCATAATAAGAGCAGACGAGTACTCTGATCATGTTAAAAGAGGTGTGAAGAAATGTGAGAAATGTTCCGTCCTGGCTAGTTAGTCTTCTCGAGTGTGGGTGCTGAGTAAACTGCATGGGTTGTGATACTGGTATAGGGGTGCCAATGGTCCAGGGTCGTTAATATGTTGTGGAAAAGTGGGCCTCTATATGTTCCTTACCAGACCTGTTTGTTTGTGCTCATGGGGGTAAATAAAGTGAACGGGAGTGGAATAGGCACAGTCTAGAGGGTCCTGTCTGGGCGCGGAAGAAGCGCGGTGGGGTGGAATAGCGGGGACGTATGGGAGTAAGATATACAGCTAAATGGTAGAAAGGCTGTCACACCCCCAAAATACGGGTCCACGGGTGGGGCGTGACTTCCATAATATCACAACACAAGAGTATAATGAACGACTTAAAACGTAGTCGTTTTGAAAACTTGCATTTTATAAAACAAAATCATTCAAGATCCAAATACATTACATGAAATCAAAATAGTCTTGAATTGAAAAAGATTAAGAAAACACATTTGAACTACGAATCCATATCCTTTAGCAAAAGATGGAGCACTAGAAGGCATGGAGGGTAGGGTCTTTATTCAACAAGAACAAGCGAACAACAAGTAGCAATCTGAGCATGACAACATCTAATCACCTGCAATACATACTAAATTGTGTCAACATAAAGTTGGTGAGTTCCTTAGGGTTTTAATAAAACGTTTTGCCATGAACCAAGCCATAAGTTAACCATTGCTTTACCACAATGAAGTAGCCATTGTTAAACAACAATGCTAGGAATGTAAGAAGTATACATCTATATAAGCTCATGATACGAAACTGACACGTTGTTATAGTTTGCCTCCCGGTACTTGTTCAAGGTACCGAATGTTTACAAATATGTGTCACCCGTTCGGCTCCCAGCCGTGTTTATGCCGGGTGGGTGTGTCGACCCAAATAGCGCTATTCAACATATCCACGTTTAAATCCATAATTAACATATCATGATTGTGAGGACTTGTTGTGAACATAGTAACTTATAATAGCCTTGTATACCGTTGTGCATGTACTTGTGTTCATAAAAGTAAGAGTATGTATTGCAGCCCAAAATATATAAGTAAGATGGGGCTAAGGAGATCTCACCTTTTGATGGTATAATTGATGAGAAGGGATGAGTTGATTAAGTATGCCCTATAGAAGAAAATATAATCTATTTTAGTATAGAATGTTGGTGTTAGATTATTTTTAAAGGTTTTCATCACCCCAAAACTTTATTAAAAACATGGTTCAAAGTTAATTTAGTTGGTTGTTGAGTTTATCCATTAAGATGACAAATAAAGGTAGATTTTATAAAAATGTCTTATTTTATTTCCAATTAAGTATATATATACCTTATACTTGCATGTACGTATCGATGCCTACGAGACCATACATGACACCGGTTCCCATCAATTCAAGGATGTGGTGTTTCGGGTAGGTATAATCGTTTGCATGGACACACTAGTGCACCCAAGACCATACAATCTGTAGGTTTTTCCCAAGTGCACTAGAGGAAACATATAAGTATAAAACATATATACACATATGCATCTTTTGTATTATTACATCCTTGTGCTCATACTCACGCATGTACAATACACTTGTAGTTAAAGTGCACAAGGATATATTAATACAAAAGTGACATAACATGATAGATGGAAGTATTAACTTTATACTTGTGTGAGAACCTAACTTGTGAAACCATACAATCTGTTGGATTTTTTTCCACATGTATAGATCCAATCAAAAGTATAAAATTAATACATCTTCACTCATGTTAATGAGTCCAGGAGTTTACTTTATATTTCTGATTTTTCTTATGTTATCCAATCATTAGATCCAATCTTTCTTTATCATATACAAACAAAGAACAAAGAATATACAAACAAGACAATAAATCAACTTGGATCTAATAAAGAGTAAAAACAATAAACTCTTTAGTGATGAATTCCAATGAAAATAATACCATAAAATGAATAGATAAAATAACTTGTATTCCTTATTACCATATGGATGCTTAAAATCATAGTTAAACATCTAAATGGCTAGAGGATGATAAAGGGTGGCAAAATAGATGAAATAGAAATCACAAAAAGGTTTGTCAACCCTCCTGATGACTTCGACTTCACCAAAATAAGAAAAAGTCATGGCCTTTTTAATTTCACTACTTACTTACTTCCTTAAATAATTGGATAAAAGATGTTTTAATGGCTTTGATGAATTATAGGTTATGTTTTTGGTGGGTTCTAGTAGTGTACAGCCGAGATTTCAAAGAAAAGATTAAGTTTTTCTTATACACTACACCAACTTAGATCTTTGAAGACATGGTTATGATTTTAAGTGTTTTGTTTTATATTTAGATGATAAATTGATGATGTTTGTAAGTTGTTGTGAGGGTGTTTGGACGGCTGCCTTTGTGATGGTGTAGTGGCCGAATTGAGCTTAATTGTTCAACAATGGAGGAATGTGTGTGTTTTAGTATGTGAGGAAAGAGGTTGAAGATGATAGGGAGGAGAGAGAGAATTAGTCAAATGTGTTTTAATTATGTTCAAAGTTAGTTACAAATGTGAAAGCAAGGGGTTTATATATGCCTAATTACAATTATCACTTTGACCCCTTGCACTTTATCAACAATATAAAATGTAACTTTATTTACAATTTAACACCACTAAATTGTATTTCTAACAATCTCCCCCTTGGTGTTGAATTGTAAATGTTGCATCGTCTTCGGTCTTTAAATAACATGATGAGCCCATTTGTTGAAAATCTTCAATGTTGATTGGACTTTGAAGCTTTCTCATTGTCTTCAACGTCTTATATCAACCTTGACTTTGAATCTTCTCAACAAACAAATATTCTTGACGATGACTTTCTACAACTTGATCTTCTCTTGCAACTTTGAATACTTTGGAAGCACCTTTGAAATCTTTGTAGCTTTTAAGCTTTCACAACTTGAACCTTTGAATGTTGATTTCAACTTGATGTTGCTTTGAGAAGTAAGTTGAACTTTGAGTAGCATGCGGAAGCTTGGATTTGACTTTGAATTCTTTTGGCTTTGCGGAAGCTTGGTTTTGACTTTGAAACCTCTTGGCATTTCGGAAGCTTGGTTTTGGAATGCGGAAATTTGATTTGACTTTAAAACTTCAATTCTTGATCGAACTTGTCTCTAAATCAATAAACATCTTGGAGCACTTGATTCTTTGATCAATTAACTTTTGCTCCCCCTCAATCAAACAACTATTCTCGGAGCAAATTATTCAATAACAAATCTTTAATCTCTTGCTCCCCCTCGAACAAACAATCATTTCGGAGCATATTTAACATTTCATGAGTTTACTCTTGCTCCCCCTCAAATGAACAATCTCTTCAATTAAAGAACAAACTTAACTATCCAACTTAATTTTCTTTGTAGCATCAACAAACGACAATCTCTATTCAATCTCAAACTTTTCATTTCTTCTCAAACATTATTCAATCTCAAACTCTTGTGATCATCAACCACTGGTCAATTATCCAATAAATCTTTCAATTATCGACCATGTACATCATATTGAATATACTCGATCTCGAATCAATCTTTCTTTAACTTTCTCAAACAATCTTTCAACTTAGCACAATAATTATTCACTCTCTTCACCTAAACTAACGATCCTTTAAACAACCAAACACTATGAATCATCCTCAAACAAATTCTATCAATCAAATTCTACCTATATCCTTGAATTCTATCTATCAATCATTTAATCATTTCTCCCCCTTATGATGAAAATGTGAAACGGTTTCATCATACAATAATGATTGATAGCATAAATGGTAGATACCAACAAACGACAAGCAAGCAAAGTAACCCAACCCAATTCCCAATTCCCAATGAACCTATTGGTGAACTAGAATGTGAGGTTGCGTTGTTGGAAAAAGATTTTATACTGGTGTTTGGGTTCTTTGTGTTTGTGTGAAGAGAAGTGAAAACCGGATAATAATGATCCGTTAACACAACCAAAAATCAAAAGGATTAATGGTGTGGCCTAAAAATACGATTACTATTTTTAGGACTTCCCATTATCATCGAGAAATGCACAAAGCTTATCTCTAAATGGTTCGGTCTATGGCTTTTCAACCGATAGATTGCTTTAAAGATACTACTCTCGACTAGATTGCTTTTCAACCGATAGATTGCTTTAAAGAATGTAATTCATGGTCAGTGTCACAAAGGCGTTCAATAACCATGTCTTACTATCCTCAAAGACTTTTGGGAAAATAAATCCGAGGTCACATAGACTTCTCGTTTACTCACAAATTCATAAAATGAAAATGTGAGACCTACGTTCAACGTTGGAAAAGATGTTAGCATTGGTATGATTTCCATTCGATCATCGTGGAATATCAAATATGATATCACTACGAATGTTCCGGCAATATCACAAAGATATGCAATGTCACAAAGACATATAAAGACTCTATGTGTCCTAGTCAAATGAAAAATATATCAAGTACGCTCTAGACTCAATAGTGATCAAATGAAGTCGGGGACCGGAGCAGAGTGTCTCCCTTTTTCAATATCAACATCTCCAAAAGAAGAGTCAATAGAAATGTGAAAATCTCCGTGAGAATAAAACAAGTATTTGTTAAGAAACACTTGAGTGGTTAGGTAAAGATGTGCATTGCTTCACTGGGTCCATGAAGTCTTCTTCAATATCGAGAAATCAACAAATGAAATCCGATAGAAACGTGTTGACCCGGCGTTTAGAGAATTTTGGGGAGGGCTTTCATTTCTTTTAGCCCTTTCTCACATCATCTTTTCACCGTAACCTCTCACTTTTCGACTACTCCCTCATGTCCTATTTGCACAAACAACATCACCACGCTCATAAACCCTCACAATCTAAATTGAGAATTTAACTCCGGGGGGGTGGGGGGGGGGGGGGGGGGGGGAGTTTTGGGGGGGGGGGGGGGGGGGGGGGGGGGGGGGGGGGGGGGGGGTGGGTTTTTTTTAGATCTCATCGGCGATGACAAGATCATGGAGTTTTTATGAGTGGCCTAAACTCTCATGTGCAAATCTAACACCGAACTTCAATAAAGATGATCAAAAATGGTTTGAAAATCTTCCAAAGTGTTTTAAAATGGAAAATGAGTTTAAACACTTGGAAGTTTTGGTTTTATAACAAACTCCCCCTAAATATATGCATGATATAAACAAAGTTTTGCATATAAAGGGTGAGTAAAAGTTTAAAAGTTGCTCACAAACATTAAAAATGAGACAACAAAGGCAGTACACAAAGGCGTTCGATGCCTTGCATCTCATCCTAATTTGTGAGAAACTACAAAAAGATGAAAAGAGAAAATCTTTTTGGATTTTTCAAAATAAGAAAATGAAAATCTTTTTGGATTTTTCTAAAAATGAAGAAATTACAAAAACGGTTTTAGAACGGGTTATACACTGAAGTGTGCATAAGCCACTATTCATCAAATCACTTGGAAATCACTTTTGGAACCCATTTGAGATTGGGTCCAATGGTTTTTGAATTCTTGAAAGTCCAAATGTAAGTCTCATCGATTTGATGAATAGAAGTTGCATTCCACGTAGAACTAAAACCCGGTGGTTTAGTTGAAAAGAGTTTTCGTGGAAGCAACGGTGAAAAATCATTTGATTTCTTTGAAACTTCCAATCTTGGGAGATGGATTTGGAAAATGATTTTTCGAAGCAAAATCATTCACTTTTTGCACAACTGCTTTCACAGGTTTTGGTGCAAGATCAAAAAGTTCCGAAAAAGAATATTTGAATGATTTTGACTCAACTGACTTATCTTTTGAAATCGGTTTCCATTTAGATTTAGTCAATTGAGATTTTGCTTGTGAAATATGTTCAGAATTATCCTCGAAGGATAGAAAAGAGACAAAAGTAGTTGTTCCATCAAAAATAGGTTTCTTAGAGTACTTCTTATCCTTTTGCAAGGAGTAATTAGTAAACTGAGACACCTTTCTTTCAAAAGGTTTTGAAGATTTACCCGTGTAAACCCTCTTTGGAACATCAACTTTTGGTTTGGATGATTTAGATTTTGGAAAACTTTTGAACACCTCAGTCTTGTCACAAACACAATCAAGATCAGTCAGAGTTGAGGACTCGGTAGTCTCAACATCATCACATTTAGTTTGCACTGGGGAATTCACAACTTCACAAATAGGACAATCAGGTTGAGTGCAAATTTCAACAACTTCTTTGGTTGTGTCAGAAGAGATAGAACAATGATTTTGACTTTGAAAAGATTTGGTTTGTGTTTGCAATTCAATCTCAAGGTCAGAAATTTTCTTGGTCAAAGATGTTTCATTTGACTGAAATTGCAAACACTTGTCTTCAAGATACTTGATTTGAGCACAAAAATTTGTTCTTTCTTTGTCAAGTTGTTCAAAAACTTTGAGAAATTTTCGCTCTTTGCTTACAAAAATGGTGGACTTATTTCGCAACTCATGGTTAAGTTCAGAAATCTTTTGTTGCAAAACAAGTTCTTTTGATTGATTGTCCAATTCTATTTTATTGAGCTCTTGGAGAGAATTGTCCAACTCATTTGTTAATTTGGAAATCTTAGATTGCAAATGATCATTTTCTTTTTGAAGACTTTCCATGTTGGACAAAATGAGATCATTTGCCGATTTGAGCTCTTTTTTTCGGTTCTGTTGTGGGGTTGTTGGTTTGATGTGTGGTGTTTTTTTATGTTTAAGGTGGTGGGCAAGGGGTCAAATGTTAAGTGACGCTGGGGTTTTGGGGGGGGGAGTCGGGGGGGGGGGTCATGGGGCCGGTTTTTGGTGTTCCGGGTCGAAAGGGCCCGGTGAGGTGGCCGGGAAATAGGCGGGACTGTGTGTGGGTTTTAGGGGGCAGTGTGAATTCAACAAGGCAGTGTACCGCTAGAAACAGGAAACACGGTGGTGGTGCTCACGGCAAGGAAGAGGGAGAGGGTAGCCAGCGGCCGGGGACGCGGGTGGGGGGGGGAGTTCGCAACGGAGTGCAGGCAGTGAGGTGTGAGGGGTTGTAAGGAAGGCTGCGACACGGCCAAGAAAACTAAAAAGGCAGCGCTGAGGAAAAGAGGCAACCCAAACAAGGGGAGGCACCCAAAAAAAAAGGGAACACGGGACCACAACAAACGAGGCAACCGGAAAAAACAAAAAAACCCCAAACAAAAGGGAGGCCAAGAAAAGGACCGGGACCACAACACAGATGCTAAAGCCGAGGGCCAACAAAAAGGGGCCCAACGAAAGGAAAATGCAGCCCCAACAGCAAAAAAACCCGAGCCCCCCAATGAAAAAATGGAAGCAAAAAAAAGACCAAAACGGGAACCAAAGGAAGAAAGCCCAATTATGCTCAAGTTACACAGCCTAAAAGAAAATTGAAGGAAAATAAAAAAAATATGACTTATCTAACACTTAGTAGTAGTACGACAAAAACAAATTTAAAAAAAACAAAAAATAACAAAAAAAAAACACAATACCAAATATGTAACTATTAATTGATCAAAACAAAAGGCGTTTGTCGTGTCGATGTTGTAACGCTACTGTGCGTATACGACAATCTAGTGGAATGTCAAATAACATTTAAGAAATAAAATAAAATAAAGGTATCAAACTAAAGGTGTAGCTCACGTGAGACTAATGAAAAAGTTTTGACAACGTTCTCTGCAACACGTTTTACAGAGTCTGACAACACGCCTTTAGAATAATACTACGCGTGAACTTTAATTTGAACCACTCTTTTAAAATTCAACCAACTATGCAATGACCACTCAATTTCTATATTCACGTGACACCACACTTGATTCTTTTGAGTCAAGATGAAAAACACGTGAGTACACAATAGAAAGAAGGTGGACAAAACAGTACACGTATTATGTAAGACTCACGAACACGTTACTGTTGACGCATGCGTGGTCAGATACACACAAATATCAATACACGTTTTGAGATTAACAAAGCAATACCTTCACTTTAATAGCTCACACAAATTTTATCAAATACCTTTATACTTGACTCAACCAAAGAAATATCTTATCTCTCTTTTGAACACAAATTCACTTCTACAACCTGTCTCACTTTCTTAACCCACACAAATTATTTTCAATACATTGAACAAAGAATCACAAGTTGAAAAACTCTTCTTTGAGTAATGGTTTCAGTTTCTCTCTGTCTTACTTAAAAAAAAATCTGTCTCACTTTGATTCACAACACCAAAACGAAAATGACATCAAGCACTCACCATACAACCACGGTTCAAGATTTGAAGAACGAAAGTGCTATTTGCCTTGGATGCCGAGCTCAGTGCTCGGCAAATGAGGTATTCGAAAATAATTTTCTTCAAACTTAACACAAATGATGGAAAATGATGAAAAATGATTTTGAAAATGAAAAAAAATTTGAACAATTTTGGTCTATTTGCCGAGTTGGGAGCTCGGCAAATGGGGTATACGGGTCGAGAATTGGTTAAGTGTAGGACAAATGATCGATTTGCAGAGAATAGAGCTCTGCAAATGGGTGAATTGAGATGAAAGGTCGATTTGTATTGTTTGCAGAGTTAATAGCTCGGTAAATGGTGGTTTGGAAAGAAATGGTGCTGGTCTGGTCGAGTGGCAATTACAAGTAATCTGGTCACTTTGGCAAACGAGGTGAATGACTCGAATTGGTTGATTTGCAGAGCAACGAGCTCGGCAAATGACTGTTTCGGCTGAAAAATTCTAAGTCTCAACTATGGATTGTTTGTGGTTTTGGTTTGGGTGGTTTGGCCGAAGAAGATCTCTGCAAATGCGAGTAAGGGTGAACGGGTTGTGAGATGATCTCGGCAAACACGAGTACGAGATGGTTTGGGCCGAGAATTAGCTCGGCAAATGCGGTGAAATGGTACTGGTTGACAAATCACTTCGGCAAATACGGGAATTAAGTTGTTTTTTTCTGAAATGGCTTGGATGCAGAGAAAATCTCGGCAATATGTTGTTTTGATTTGTTGATGAAATTGGCTAAGTGTGAGCTCGGCAAATACGAATTTGGAAGATCGATTCGCTCGACAACACGGGTAAATGTTGCTGGTCGAAAACAGAAAGTCGAATTGTAAGAGTTGCAGAGCAACGAGCTCGGAAACTGGTTGAATTTTCAGTTGAAAAATTACTAAGTCAACTCGGCAAACACGGGTTTTGGGAGGTCGGTTAGCTCGGTAAACACGAGGTGAACCTTCTTCGAACACGAGAAAACAAGTTCTGCAAATGATGGTTTCACTACTTAGAAAAATTTTGAACCTTTTCTTTGAAACTCTTTTCTTTTGAGACTTTTGACCGAAAAAAAACTTTGACTTTTGAAGTAAAATTGAGCTCTGCAAATGATGTTTTTGTTTTGCAGAAAAAAACGGTGAACAGTGACCACGGCGGCCGGAATCTGCAAAAATCTCGCCGGAATACTTTAAACCTTGATTTCTCCTTCAATTCTTCGAATTAAGCCTCAAAACCACCACCAAAATACTCCAAATCAAACCGTGAACAAATCCTAACTGAAAATTACTCCGATTAAAGCTCGCCGGAAAATTCACTTTCTGACCGGAATAGTAACTGACATCAAAAGTGCACCAATCGAAGAATTAAAACCATCTCCTTGTTCAGAATCACACCGCGAAGAAATCCTTATGTTTTTCAGCTTGATTCGATGCAAAACGAAGATGAAATTGATGAGAGAAGTTCAAGATCAAAAAATGTTTTTATTTTTCTTTTTCTGATTGAATTAATTGTAAAATTGAAAATGTAAACTTGACTG
Source organism: Erigeron breviscapus (assembly GCA_034093135.1). Lineage (NCBI taxonomy): Eukaryota > Viridiplantae > Streptophyta > Magnoliopsida > Asterales > Asteraceae > Erigeron > Erigeron breviscapus. The sequence goes on along the minus strand of CM067169.1, from coordinate 110,546,312 downwards.
TTGAACAATCACGTGTAATGTTACTGTAGCAGCAGTAGCAGACAATAAAAAAAATTGAACTTTTTCTAATTACAACTGTTTGCAGAGGTCAACTGTTTAACACATTTTTGACCTGAAACTCAACAATTAAACACTTGATTAATCAATTTTAACAATAATCCACCTATAATCAATGATCAGAATCACAATTCAGCCTCGAAATCCGTGAAAAACCAGATTTTTCAGATTCAAAATAAGCTCAAAAAATTCTAAAATTTGAACAAAATCAGTTATGAATATGATTGTTGATCGTTCGGATACACCGATTATGCTCTGATACCAATTGTTATAAAGAAACTAGAGCTTAATTGAAGCTTTAATGGTGGATTTAAGGTAGTTTGTAGTAAAGTTTTTGGCATTTTTATTTGGGACTTCCACTATTTCAAGAAAATTTTTCTAAGTGTTGGACGAACTTGCCATTTGCAGAGATATAAGCTCGGCAAATCAACATTTCAAGAAAATTTTTCTAAGTGTTGGACGAACTTGCCATTTGCAGAGATCTAAGCTCGGCAAATCAACATTTCAAGAATATTTTTCTAAGTGTTGGACGAACTTGCCATTTGCAGAGATCTAAGCTCGGCAAATCAACATTTCAAGAAAATTTTTCTAAGTGTTGGACTTATAGTGCCATTTGCAGAGATCTAAGCTCGGCAAATCACTACTTCAAGGAAATTTTTCTAAGTGTTAGACAAATTGTTCCATTTGCAGAGAACTAAGCTCGGCAAACACTACATTCAATTCTGGTGTGACTAAGTCGTTGAAGATTTGGTTCATTTGCAGAGATATTCCTTCTCGAGCTAGAACCCGAATTTTGTCAAAATGGGTAAGAATCCTTGCACTATGACTTTTGATCCTTCGATATGATGACAATGAGATGAAGATGATAATGATTTCCGAGTTAACCCAAACCCAAAACACCAAATGATGCTAGAGAAATGAAGAACAAGAGATGGATGGTCTTGCTTTTACTTAGAGAGAAAAGAGAAGAGAGAAAAGAGATATGTGGTAAAAGGAAGAGATAAGGGGAAGGGAAATGGGTCAAAAGGGCTGGTGGGTCGTGGATAACCCACGGGTCGACCCGTTTCTCTTCTCAAGCCAACATACAAATCATTAAACATTTACACACCGATTAAAACATATTATCGACCCGACGAACATACCACATAGTCATTTTATCATCAAAACGACCCAATTATTTCATTAACTTAAATTGTCAGTCAAATTACACGTAAAGTCAACGGGTCGAAACTCACGGATGTTACAACATATCTTTAGTTATCCGCAAATACTTAAGAATGTTCTTAACAGCAATCCAATGATCTTCACCTGGATTCTGTTGATAACGACTCGTCAAACTCAAAGCTAACGAGACATCAGGTCTAGTACATAACATGGCATACATAATGGATCCTATAGTCGAAGCATACGCGATACCTTTCATTCGTCTTATCTCATCAGGTGTGATAGGACTTTGAGACTTGCTCAAGGTTATGCCCTTTTGCACTGGCAATGCTCCACACGTGGAGTTATGCAAGTTAAATCTTCGTAATACTTTGTCGATGTATGTACTTTGACTCAAACCAATAATCGTTTGGATCTATTTCTATAGATTCTGATTCCAAGATGTGTAGTAA
>CM067169.1:110519440-110543639 GCA_034093135.1 Erigeron breviscapus | reverse complement strand
TCGCTAGGGGGGGGGGTAGTTCTTGAACAATAGTCCCTGTGGATTCAACCTGGACTTATCATTAACCTATATTGTATACGAACGGGTTCACTGCCCGACAGTGTATTGTAGTCAGTTTTAGGGTATTTCTTGTTTTTAAATTTAAACTCGATTCTACACATCACCTGGTCAGTTGTGGGAAGAGATGTATGTAATGCTGTCGAAGCTATTGCCAAGGGGATCTGTAAGTGCACGTCTATGTCAATAGCAGTCTAGATTGTTCAGGCTTATATTGTAATATGTCTTTGTAATGTAATTGTCATTAATGAACTTCATATTATGCATAGAATACTAGATTAAGTTTAAGTATTGAATGTGTAATAATCTGCTAAGTGTGAATTGCGACCTCGCAATTCACAGTGGGAATACGACCTCGCATTTGCAGGGTCAAATACGAGGCAGGACACGAATTACGACCTCGTAAAGGTGTCGAGCTGGGCTGGATTTGCGAGGCTAGCTCGCTGAAGCCCAAGTCGTGATGTTCCCTATATATACCGAACCCTAACAGAGATTAGGGTTGAACATTTGTCGAAATATCAAGCATATTTGCAGGTTAAGTCGTCAATAGTTGTTCCGCTAGCCTAGAGAAGATCTGCGAGGCAGCAGATAATCTGAAGGCTTGTTGTGAATCACCAAGTTATAGTGAGGGATTCCGCACCTCAAGATAACTGGAGCAAACTATTAATGATCCGATTCAAGGGGACTTACAAGTGGTATCAGAGCCTCTTGGTTTCATACCGGAAGGTTATAGTTTGTTGGTGATAGACAACATTGGTTTAGGGTCGTTTATACGTGATTCTTTCACGAGTTTACGATCGAAAACCCTTTTGTGACCTCTATTTGTGTTTGCAGCAGTCGGAGGTGTTGTTTTGGGTATTAGGGTTTCGAAATTCAAGAGAATTAAAGGTTTCAGCATCGTTTGCGACCTCGCCAGCTCGTATTACCTCATCCAGTTCGATTTGCGACCTGGGTAGCTAATTACGACCTCGCCAGTTCAATTGCGACCTCGTATTTCGTTTGCGACCTCGTGAGCTCTTTAAGACCTCACCAGTTCAATTACGACCTCGAGTTGTAATTTGCGACCTCGTATTTCTCACGACCTCGTTTTAATTTGCGACCTCGTTTATTTTGAACAGTTCGTATAATTTTGCTAGCTCGGAGAAAATGACGTCTCAGTTACCCGCAAACTATCAAGCTTTGCTGAATCAATTGATTCTGATGGATCATGAAACCGGAAAGGCCAATTCACCGCCCAAGTTGATAAGCCTAGACATATATTTCAATTGGAAGGGCAGATTCGAGTCATATTGCAGACTTATGGATGTCAGGATGTGGATTTGTATTGTTAATGGTTATGTTCATCCTACTGTGGCAAATGACAAAGACTCTACTAGTTCGAGTGGTGGGAAAGCAGCTACTTATGAGCAAATGAATGTCGATCAAAAGAAGGACTACGAGGCTGAAAGTAAGGCTTTAGGATCACTCCGAATGGCTCTCCAAGGGGAATTCTTACACTTATTTGAAAAGTATGAAAGTGCAAAGGGCTTATGGGATGCACTCAAAGAGCATTGTGAAGGTGATGAAGATCTCAAGAAGAGAAGGAAGGACTTGTTGAAGAAACAGTACTATGTTTTCACAAGCTTCAAGGATGAATCTCTTGATGAGACGTTGATTCATTACAGTCATCTGCTAGTTGAGCTTGCATACTTTGGGTACAAACCTGATTCAGATAAAGTAATCGAAAAGTTTTTGGATTCTCTTCCAGCTAAGTGGGAAGGGTTTGTTATTTCAATCCAGCAAAATTCCGAATTCAGTACTTGGACTCTGGATCAGATTATCCGAAAGCTGAGAGGTCAAGATATGAAGCGTAAGTCAAAAGAAGCAGGTAGCAGTGATTTTGTTCAACGTCCAGAACTTTATCATAGCAAGCCTAATGTTGCTTCTGGAAAATCTTCAAGTGGAGGGATTACTGCCTTCTACAGTGGAGATGATGAAAAGTTAAAGATGACGATGGATTCTGACAACAACTTGATGTATGTAACTTCTCCGGAATCAGCTATGGCTGTTCATAATGGGAATCAGAAAAGTAGTTGATGTGTGAAATCGAGTAATAAAATTTATAAACACGAACTACCAAAAGACTGACTACAACACACTCACAGACAGTGAACCTGATCGTATGCAGTATAGTAAACTGGTAAATCCAAGGTCGATCACAAGGACTTATGCCTGGCAAATTGGGCGGGTCGGACGGGTTTGGGCAACGGGTCGGGTCAAAACGGGTCATTTCAGGAATGCGGGTCAACGGGTGCGGGTCAAAAGCGGGTTGGGTGCGGGTCGGGTGCGGGTCAACCCGCGTTTTTTATTAGTTACACTTTTTATTTTTTTTACTAAGTATGATTTGCCATTAAATAAATAAATAGGAATAATTTTTTCATTATTATCTATTACTCCATTTTGAAATAAAGATAAAGAGTTAATATAAACCGATAAATAATTTAAAAATTAAAAGTGAAAAAAGGGAAACTCAAAATATTAATATGTTAATGCATGTGTAATTCGTATGTACTCAGTGACACACCTACAAATGATTTTATTATTTTATACTTTCATTCCTTATTGTCTTTGTTTCCCTTCCACACACTACCTATATTCAACTTCATCTCTCACCTTTTTGAACTTTTTTTCATTTGTATATATAGATCATATGTAGATCTGCTATATTTTTCTTTTTAATCAAGTATTTAGATTTTAGATATAGGTTTATATGTATCGGTGTAAAATAAGATTTAGGGTACATCATACATGTGACGGTGGAAAACGGAGACGACGGCGGTGACCGGAGGTGGCAAGTGACAGTGGTGAGTCGGAGGTAACAGTGATGGCTCAACCCATAACCGGTATGAAATCAAAGTTTTTGTTTCTGGATTTTTTTAGCATTACCCATTTAATCACCTATGTATGACCCGCTCGACCCGCAACTACTTCACTGGAAATGTTGAAGTTACCCAATTGAACCCGTTTCATTGATTTTAGCAACACCCGCTACGCCCATGAGCCTTAAAAATTTACCCAAAAGGACCCGCTTTTACTCTTGCGGGTTGAGATTGCCAGCCATACAAGGACTAAGCAAGCAATTGTTGAAATAAAGTAGTTCAAGTAAAAGGGGGGTTTTGTGACCGAATTGTCACTTTGCAAAAAGTAAAAGTAAATAAATTAAATCCGGTATGACCGGGGCAGGATTCGTCGGAAGACGAAAGTAAAAATGATTTTAATGACAATAATATTAAAAGGCATCCATCTTGAATTCGCTCAACAACACGTTCGGATTGCACATAAATGAAGTTCAAATTTAATTAAGTTGACAATGATAACCGTGACAAAATAAAGACACAAACTGGTACCACCAACGTTTGTAAAATCATTTCAATCACCTAATTAATCAGTTCCTTTGTAAAAGCCGGTACCACCAATGCTTAAAACAATTTCCCTAACCAACTAGTTTGTTTGACTATCAAATTACCAATTGTATCTATGTGGAGACAACGTGGTACCACCAACCGTTAATCAACACGTTGACAAAAATGATTCCTTTTATTAAAATGACATTCACTATCATACCATGAACTAGTGCTAATTATTCATAGACAAACAATCAAAATCACATATATGTTCAACTAGTACCACTAACGAAGAACACACATATCACCAATATCATAAAAATAATTAATAAAGAATCAAATCATCAAGATCACGACACAACGATAATTGAAATCAACTTTGAATTATTAAAAGTAGTGCAATCCTTACATATTGTTTCACTTCATCAAGATGGATGATAAAGTGATTAGCTACTCATAATAAGATAAATAAAATTAACCCAAACTAACATTAGCATAAAACAATTAATCATTGTATCAAGACAAATCTAACACAAGATCAATTATTAAATATGTAATGTTTGAATAAAGAAAAGAGAACAAACAGTATGCAATATCGATGGCAGGCTGCTGCTTCGAATTCGAAAATCACGAACTCAAAAGGAGATATCCTTTTGTCTTATGTGGCTAAAAAACCCCACGAACCAAGCAGCTCATAATTAATTGTCGTCTCCCATCATTAATTTTGACCTACTTATAATAATATAGTTATTGATTGATGTTGTAGTCGGCTAGAACAAAACCGACTTTACCACCACTTCGGCCTTTTCTTCTTTTCGAGCTTAGTCCACAATTGAACTCCATTCTCTTCTACTGCTGGGCTAGGAACAATGGGCTAAAGCCCTTTTGGGCTTCTTTCTTTTCGGCTACAGCAAACGAGCACCACCACCACATGTCTATATATTCTGTCCATAGTAAGCTTTAGTACAATGCTTCACCTAGCCGAGTCCAACATGTAACATTTTACTCCAATCTCGCCATATTTCATGTTATAGACCTTAAAATGTCGTTTTCTCCAGAATTATGCTCAAGTACCTATTAATATCATGAAACACTAACAAATACCATAAACGCACCAAATGTATACGAAAACGACTCGAGAACCATTCAAAAAACAACTAAATAATCCGTGGGAAATGGGTATAAAATAAGACATATCAAATCCCCCCACACTTAAGCTTTGCTTGTCCTCAAGCAATTCCAAGCTTAAAAACTTTAAACTACCTTGGTACATCTATGGAAAATACATTTCAGTAATCAAAAAGAAGCTCAACCATAAATAAAAAGAGATGGTTAGGCAGTTTTAATCTTAAATGAAAACTGGAATGTTTGACAATACTTGACTGATACACAAGCCTCAATAACACGACTAAGCACAAAAGAATCGAATCAATGATATCTCATCTTTCCTACTCCAACTAACTTACTTTTGGGGTTGAATATTTGGATAATCACTCAAGGCCTAGTCGTGATACATAATCTTTTACCATAGGCTTGTACTAGGTTCGTTCCTTCACCGCCATGGCGCAAGCACCACAACGTCTATCAGAAGAGGTCTTTCAAGGGTTGTAATGAACTCTGAGGCTAAACAGGGTATTTAAAAGGGTATGGAAATTTGGGATAACAAATGGTGTTAAAAAGAAAATAACACAACATTTAACAAAGTTTTTACATAATAGTCTAATCCATTAAATCCCATGTCATTAGTTGCCAACGGTCCAAAACCCGAGAAGTTGTCCCGACAATACCCCCAATAGAACGATTAAAAACCGACACCATTGTGGTGTATGACAATCAAACAACTCAATCAACCAATACTAACCAATGTTGACTTATACAAACTTGCCAACCCGAATATGATAACTGGAGAATATAGCATTACAATCCTTTTGTTGGTTATAAAGATGTACCAACTCAACTCGATAATTTGTAGAGACAATGAAGCTTTTGTTGGTGTTATTGATGAACCAACTAATAAAAATGATTTGACAAAAAGTGAGAAATACCAACTGACAGCCCAAGCTCTTTTTTCATTTTTTTTTTTTTTTTTCTTTTTCAATTCTTTTATTCTTTTTTTTTTGTGAGCTACTTTTACTCTGACTAATTGGTATTCTCTAAGTAACATTGAACAATGACAAATCATTTACTCATATGCTGAAATGAACGATCCAGACTTTATCCAAACAAGCATGACGAAATCAATCTATTCTCGGTAACCGAGAATATCCCAACCCGACATAAAGGACAACCCCAAACCATCCACTAGCATAGGCAACCAATGACCCACCAGGACTTCGACTATCGGTATGGCTAGGAAAGGTGTATATTTAAGGTGGATTTAATAACAAAGAACAGGCTAATGACAACATGTTTTCTATTGTTTCTTGCACTAAAAGTGAGTGCAACATAAGGTTTTAACAGGTGGTTCACTAACCAGTGTAGTTAGCTACTAAGCACATTAACAAAACATGCACATAACAATTTTTTACGAAACAAGAGGTGAACATACAAAGAACAAATGGTTTTATCCTAAATTTGCCTCTTCTGATAAATAACACGGAACGATCAACCAGGACAAGTTCTAGAATCAACGCAATCACCGGCACACTCATAGCAAATGAAAATAATCCGGAAATGAAAAAACCAACCTCAAACTTGCACATCATAGTTCAGAATTCTAAGTAGAACCCTTACTCTTGGATAAATCCAAAAGCCTACGAGAGGGACAAATTTACAAGGCTAATAATTCCAAACCCGTAAACACCTAGCATGTCTAGAAATGAATCAAGAATCTCACAAATTTGGTGTTTTGGTGCTATAAGCGTGCTAGTCATGTTATTAATCCAGAAGGGATTGACTAATTAATCAATCAAGACACATTCCACCAATTAAGCTTTGTACCAAGGGTGTAGTCAAATTGCTCATTAATATCTATAATTAGGTGACAAAAACAATTAACTACAAGGACAAGCATGCAAAAGTTTAAAAATCCTCTAAAATACCCGACTTTTTCCTATTTACCACCCCCCCACACTTGAGTTGGACAATGCCCTCAATGTCCAATGAACTAAGGCAAACTATGGGAAATAGGGAAAAGTAAACAAAAAACAAAATCAAGAACAAGAAAAACTTGCCGGGTATGACGGGTGTTCCATGCTTGAATGATGCCAACAAGAATATTGCGCTGAACTTACTGCCAGCATATGCATATGACAAACTTGCTATTCAACATGAACACACGATTAACAAGCAACAAATATAGAATTGAGCATGCATATCATTATCCCTTCTTCAAAATGCAAAGAAAGAAAGAAATAAAAATACAAAGAAATATATAGAAGGATTTTTTTTATATTTTTGAAAATATATATTGCGGTGCAACAAAAACAATACCATCCCATTGCGGCGATAATGCTAATTGCGGCGCAACAAGTCCCCCCACACTTACCTTTGTAATCTACTAGGAAACGACTTACCGGAACGCGTGAGAGTGGCTTCAACCTGCAAAACTTATTAGAAACACAATACCAATGAAAAATACACAAAATGATTGAAAACAAAAATATGAAACACGGGTTGCCTCCCGCGAAGCGCTTAATTTATTTACGAGTCGTTAGCTAGACTCCTACCCCGAATAATTACCATGGTGGGGTCTCTGACGCCCCCACACTTAAAGTGTTGGGCGGTCTACCCTTAAATGGTGAAAAACAATTACCTTTCACCTTCTCCAGAATCCACTCATTTGCTCGCCCAGATGTATCAACAACCGTCATTAACTCCTCTTTCTCATCTGAGGATAAATTCGAGCACAACTCTTCAGACAACTTTACATTACCATGAGACACAGCAGACTTCAAACGACTATATAGTTTACGGATCTTAGCACACGGGCCATCCGTTGGTTTAGAACTAGCCACTGCTGTTGACTTCACCTCAACTTCTTTTTCCCCCAGCTTCTTGTCCAACCATTCATCAATCTGTACATCCAAGGAACTAACACAAGCAGTTTCAACAGAGTTAGCAACATTAGGTAAAGAAATAGAACAAGTATTCGAGAATGTCACTGACTCATTCCCTGCTCTCAATGTAAGCTTGCCACGACCAACCTCAAGTTTAGCATCGGCCGTAGCAAGGAACGGTCTTCCTAAAATAAGGGGCACATTTAATGCTTCATCTGCATCAATAATTACAAAGTCTACAGGAAAAACCAAACCTCCCACCTTGACTAACACATCTTCTAATTAGGTTAATACTTGCACCTGAATCTGATAAAGAACGTTTTACAGATAAATTACCAATCTTACAAGGGATAGTAAAACTACCTGGATCCTTACGTTTCTCGGGTAACTTACCTGTCACTGCTGCTGAACAGACATCCTCAAGCACTGTAGTTGCCACTCCAGCCAGATTTTTCTTATTCATCAAAATTTGTCTCAAACACTTCGCATAACCTGGCATCTGCACAATTGCATCTAAAAACGGTATATTAATATGCAACTTACTTAGATGACTTACAAATTTCTCCATCTGCTCCTTCATCTTATCTTTCACCAATCACTGAGGAAATGGGATCTTAGGCTTGTAAGGCTTCACTTCCGGTTTCTCAGCTGGTTTGGATGGAACGGCCGGAGTCTGCACGGCTGGGTTCGGCTCCATCTCTATCTCATCATCAACCTCCTCCTCGTCTTCATGTACCTGCACAACTGGGGTAACATCATCATCAGGTACATGATTAGCTGAGTTATAAGTATTACCTGCTCGAGTTGTGATGGCATTAACATGCTCATTTCTAACATTAGGAGGGGTATATTTCTGCCCTTGCCCTTGGTTGTTCGATTGAGGCCTTGGGTTCTGTTGAGTGTTGCTCGGTAGAGTACCGGGTGGTCTATTAGAGTTCCCGAGCCTTTCAATCCTTCCTTCCAAGTCCTTTATTGTAGCTTGATTATTCTTCAATCCTTGATCCAACTTGTGTCCGATTCCATCCAATCGAGTAGTCAAAGCATCCAACACCGAACTCACCTTCTTGGACTCTTCTGCAACATGCTCATTAGTTGCTCTTTGGGCACTAATGAAATCCTTCACTATCTCTCTTAGTTCTGAATCCGAGCCTTGTTGATTGTTGAACCTACTAAACCTGTTACCACCAAAACCAGAACTGTTTAGCATTATAAGAAGAAGATGAGGGATAAGAATTACCTGACTGCCGGTTTTGATAACCGGTGTTTTGGTTGAAATTTCCCTGTTGTTGGTTCTGAACATAGTTAACATCTTGAACTGGTTTATCCGGGCAATCCTCGGTGTAATGCAAATCTCCACAATAATCACAACCATCAGCCATAACCTTTACATCCCTTTCAAGGCTCTTGAACCTGCTTTCTTGGCCATCAAACCTCTCATCCATTCGCTTAGAGAGAGCCTTTACCTCAGCAACAAGCTTCGAATCTTCGCTACTTTCAACCTTAGCGACAGTGTTTCTACTGGATCTCTTGGTTCGGTCCTCATCTCGGGTTGAGTTTTCCTTGGCCATATCTTCAAGAATCTTGTAGCCTTCATTTGGGGCAATGTTATTGATACTACCCCCGAATGCATACCCGAGCTCTCTTTTTGACCTCCTATCCAATCCATCGTAGAAAATCTCAACAATAACTTCAACACCCATGTTATGCCCCGGGCAATTCCTTAGCATCTCTTTGAATCGTTTCCAAGCATCTACAAAATCCTCACCACTGTCTTGAGAAAATCCCCTAATTTGATTCTCCAACTGCCTTTGAGTTCTCACAGAATAAAACTCATCAATAAACCCTTCCCTGAGTTCAGCCCAAGTAGAGAATGAATTATCCGGTAACTCCTTAAACCATGCAGATGCCTCTCCAACAAGAGTCAATGGAAAGAGCTCTAGTTTCACAGCTTCAGCTTGCCCTTGCCCATACTGATACAATCGACAAATCTTTTCAAATCTCTCAAGATGGGCGTAAGGGTCATTTCTTCTAATCCCGTCAAACTTATCTTCCTCGACACTCTTGAGATGATTACCTTTTAAAGAAAAGTCTACCGAAATTGCAGGAGGGTGGATGGCTGTGCCCCGGTTATCTGGGATAGTTCTTCTTCGTTCCCCGTAGGGAATGTTGTTCGGGTCTCTCGGTTGTTCATCACCCATTCCGTTTCTCCTCGGTTGTTGAATTTGAATTCTATTGATTTGAGGGAATACAATGTTATTCGGTTTAGGTGTTTGAACTTTGTCTTCGGTGTCCGAGTCTTCTCCTGTTCTAAAGATCCAAGCTGCGTCTTCCGAACTATTAACCACTTTATCTTTCACGGCTTGGTCCGGTGGAGCTTGATTTGCGGTTTCTGAATCTATTTTGACTGATGTGGATGGTTCCTGGTTGTCTCTTGACACTAGACGACGTCTGACTTTCTCTGGATTAGATAAAGGGCTAAGCAAAGGTCGGCCAGAAGCTCTTGTGTTCATCAACTAGCAAGAACCTGCACAATCACCACAAACAAACCGTCAACCGCACCTGATACAAATGAAATAGAAATGAAAATAAAATTAAATCTAATTAATAAAGCAATAACTTTCTCACAAATAATGTGAGAAAGGATCGAACTACAAAATTAAACAACTACTAAACAAAAGTCCCCGGCAGCGGCGCCAAAAACTTGATGTGTGAAATCGAGTAATAAAATTTATAAACACGAAACTACCAAAAGACTGACTACAACACACTCACAGGCAGTGAACCTGATTGTATGCAGTATAGTAAACTGGTAAATCCGAGGTCGATCACAAGGACTAAGCAAGCAATTGTTGAAATAAAGTAGTTCAAGTAAAAGGGGGGTTTTGTGACCGAATTGTCACTTTGCAAAAAGTAAAAGTAAATAAATTAAATCCGGTATGACCGGGGCAGGATTCGTCGGAAGACGAAAGTAAAAATGATTTTAATGACAATAATATTAAAAGGCATCCATCTTGAATTCGCTCAACAACACGTTCGGATTGCACATAAATGAAGTTCAAATTTAATTAAGTTGACAATGATAACCGTGACAAAATAAAGACACAAACTGGTACCACCAACGTTTGTAAAATCATTTCAATCACCTAATTAATCAGTTCCTTTGTAAAAGCCGGTACCACCAATGCTTAAAACAATTTCCCTAACCAACTAGTTTGTTTGACTATCAAATTACCAATTGTATCTATGTGGAGACAATGTGGTACCACCAACCGTTAATCAACACGTTGACAAAAATGATTCTTTTTATTAAAATGACATTCACTATCATACTATGAACTAGTGCTAATTATTCATAGTCAAACAATCAAAATCACATATATGTTCAACTAGTACCACTAACGAAGAACACACATATCACCAATATCATAAAAATAATTAATAAAGAATCAAATCATCAAGATCACGACACAACGATAATTGAAATCAACTTTGAATTATTAAAAGTAGTGCAATCCTTACATATTGTTTCACTTCATCAAGATGGATGATAAAGTGATTAGCTACTCATAATAAGATAAATAAAATTAACCCAAACTAACATTAGCATAAAACAATTAATCATTGTATCAAGACAAATCTAACACAAGATCAATTATTAAATATGTAATGTTTGAATAAAGAAAAGAGAACAAACAGTATGCAATATCGATGGCAGGCTGCTGCTTCGAATTCGAAAATCACGAACTCAAAAGGAGATATCCATTTGTCTTATGTGGCTAAAAAACCCCACGAACCAAGCAGCTCATAATTAATTGTCGTCTCCCATCATTAATTTTGACCTACTTATAATAATATAGTTATTGATTGATGTTGTAGTCGGCTAGAACAAAACCGACTTTACCACCACTTCGGCCTTTTCTTCTTTTCGAGCTTAGTCCACAATTGAACTCCATTCTCTTCTACTGCTGGGCTAGGAACAATGGGCTAAAGCCCTTTTGGGCTTCTTTCTTTTCGGCTACAGCAAACGAGCACCACCACCACATGTCTATATATTCTGTCCATAGTAAGCTTTAGTACAATGCTTCACCTAGCCGAGTCCAACATGTAACATTTTACTCCAATCTCGCCATATTTCATGTTATAGACCTTAAAATGTCGTTTTCTCCAGAATTATGCTCAAGTACCTATTAATATCATGAAACACTAACAAATACCATAAACGCACCAAATGTATACGAAAACGACTCGAGAACCATTCAAAAAACAACTAAATAATCCGTGGGAAATGGGTATAAAATAAGACATATCAGTAGTTCTCCAAGCTCGGGTTTATCAGGAATGCCGATGAGCATAAGATCTGCTGAGGGACATTTGGGCATGCTGGCTTCGTTTGTGTCTGCTCATGAGAAGTTAATTGGAGGAAAACTGACTGATCCTGATCTGGTTAGGGAGGATTACGAGCAAGTTGATCCAGATGATCTGGAAGAAATGGATCTAAAATGGCAATTGGCAATGCTAACATTGAGAGTTCAGCGATTCACTGATAGAACCGGAAGGAAGGTTATAGACGGAAAAGTGGGGTTTGATAAAACTAAAGTGAAGTGTTTCAACTGTGATGGTTTTGGACATTTTGCACGTGAATGTCAGAGGCCAAGACGGGACAACAGTTCAGCTACAGGCCGTCAGAACTTCAATCAGAGTGGTTCTATTGCAGGTCAGAATTCAGGGCGTCAATATGCTAATACTGGAACCGAAACTCAGGAGAAACGGACAACTCAAGAGCTTTGGTTGTTCAAAATGATGGTACTTATAATTGGGGTTCGACTAGTGCCGATGATCAGAATCATGCATTCATGGCAGAAATTCAAGACTTTGATGGAGGAATGAACGATCTTATTGATAATTCATTCGACTATACATTGTATGCCAGCACAGATGATCATGATAGTTTTCATCAAAGGGTAGAAGAGGAACCTGAACCATCAGAACCAGTAAGAGCTAAAAATGAAGAAGTTTCCACTAAAGCTGAGACGAGTATGGAAACTGCGAAAAAGGCTAAGGATGTAAAGATCGAGATACCTGATAATCTGAGTACAGAAGAGCTTGTGAATTTCATGGCTAATCTTGAAGCACCAGAGCAACAGGTAAGTTTTTCTTTACAATCTTTCATTAATGTATGTAAACATAGCATAGGTTTGTCTAGCGAAGTAACTGTTCTTAAAAAGGAGATTGAATCAACTAAGACCTTTCTGAATGATGCTACTAGTGATAGGACTAAGTTAGCAACGGACGTAATGGTTTATAAAGGTCATGCTAAAGAATATCTTAATCGGATAAAATCTGAAGAAGATAGGTTTGAGTCTCTTAGGGTTGAATATGCACAGTTACTAGGCAGAAAACAAATGCTAGATGAAGACTATGAGAGGGTAGTAAAAGAAAGTGCTAAAAAGGATAAAGACTTAGCAGATTCTAGGGTACAAATTGTTGAACTAAGTGGCAAACTGAATAAAATGAGAGACATAGGAACTATGATGGGTCACCTTAGAGATGCTAAAGAAAAGGGTGAACAACCTAGTTTTGTCAAGAGATATAATGCTGTTCCGCCACCTTTTAGTCACAATTATGATAGTTTTCAGAAGCTTACTTTAGATGAGACTGAAAAATCAAGTCCTGAAAACTTACCCAAGACTACCCCTTCAAAGACCAAAACTAGTGATGTTCCTGTCCCTGAGACCTCTAAGTCAGAGGGATGTGTGAACAAGACTAGTGAACCTAAGGCTCACTCAGACCCAAGTGAAGCTACACGGACAGTGGATAACAAATTGAAAGGAATTGAAAAGGAAGTTGAAATGGAAACAATTGTCTACTTTACTTTAAAAGGTAATGATAAAGTGTTTTCAGCAAAAGAGTCAGATTTAAACGGTAAGTATCCTAAAAATATTGATCAAATCTGGAGCATTGATGAGCCCGTAAAATCTGAGAACTTGCCAAAACCAGTCAAAAACAAGGATTTTAAAGATAAAATTTTCAAAAAGGGTTTTGTTCAAACTTCTACAATTGATGCAGAAGGTTTAAGTGTACAATCTGAAACACCTGAACAATTTGCTGAGAATAAGCTAAAGGAGATGTTATCCATAGGTCCAAAGGTTCAAACCGTCAAACGGTATGCCAGTCCCATTAAGGCACCAACTACTTGGGAAGAGGCATATGCAACTCTTGAATGGATAGATGAATTAAAGGGTCATGGGGTCCAAGTGCCTGAGATTGTTTACGGTGATCTACCAAAGAAGTTACCTAAGAGGTCATGCTTTAAATGTCGTGAAATGGGTCACGTGTCAAGCTGTTGTCCTTATAGGAAAAATAGTAAATCTAGGGTGTCACCTGAAAAATCTAGAGGTAGTATGGATTCTAGTGAAAATAGTGGGTCTTTGCATCGCATATCCATGAAAGATTACAAGAATAAATATTATGAGGAGTATGCTGAGAGAAATCCTGATAGTCTGGTTGTTAAGAACTATTTAAGATTTAGAGAATTTGAAAACAATAGCAAGACTAATGATAATAAGCCTAGAAGTGTCTCATTTAGAGAAGGTTCTAGTGGTTCGAGTCAATCAAGTAGTTGGAGAACCAATTCTCCTCACAGGGTTAAGTCGAATAGTGCTTATTATGATAGGATTATCTCTAATGTGTAAACTAACCCAATTGATCGGTTTCAGCGACATAGTCCTAGGAGAATGCGTTCATCATCTCCTGAGAAAATGTCACGAGTTCAAAAGAGTTCTAAGGGTAATAACCAAAGGCTACCTACTGAAAGGAGGCCTAGTGGTTCCCCGAGTCGTAGACCTAGTGCTGGGAAAAATTCACGGATTTCACCCGGCAAAAGGACTGTTGGTAGTTCGTCTGTCAAACCAGCTAAGGCATGGGTGCCTACTGGTGGATATTGGGCTGACATGGTTTCTGATGAAGAGAATGATAGACCCAAAGCCAACAGGGCTAGGGGTCCTTTTGAGAACTAATTATTTTGTGAATGTGCAGGAGCTGCTAAGGAAGACCGCAGGTTTATGGTTTGTCAATAGTGGAAGCTCCAGGCACATATTGGAAGACAAGGGACTGTTAACGGAGTTTACTCCTGTTAAAGGGTCTTATGTCTGTATTGTTGATTCCAAAGGCGGAAAAATTTCCGGGGTTGGAAGAGTTGTAAAAGGAAGTATTTTAATTGATAATGTGAATTTAATTGAAAAACAGGATCAAGACCTTTTAAAAGACTTATCAATTTCTAAGCAAGTCGATTTAGAAAAGGAAAAAGTCTATCTTACTCATTATACTTTAAAGGGTAGTGATCGAGTTTTTACTGAAATGAAATTTTCAAGATTCTGTTTTCCTCGTGTTTTTATTGATAAAGTTTGGAGTGTTGAGGTCAAGAAAGATGATCGTAGATCAGTAAGTCAAAAGGTTGTACCTCTTGTGTTAACTCCTGAACAGGAAGAAATTTGGAGGTCACATGAGCAAGCTGTCAAGGACTTTGAAGATCTGTTAGATGGAAGAAAGAGAAAAATCCATGAAACTGATGATCATTGTTCCAAGAAGACTTGTTCAAATTAGTTTTTCTTTGTCTTTTTGACCTCATTCATGTAATAGACAGATTACTGTAGAAGATCATGTCTAGATGATGATCTATAGTAAAGTGTTTAACCATGTTTTTATTATATTGGTAATGATGTTATGTCAGTTCCAGAAGTTTGCTAGTATATTCACAAGGATGAAAGAAACTGGTGTTCTTGAGGAAATGGACTTCAAATGGATGTCAGTTCTTAGGG
The DNA here is from genome assembly GCA_034093135.1 of Erigeron breviscapus. NCBI lineage: Eukaryota > Viridiplantae > Streptophyta > Magnoliopsida > Asterales > Asteraceae > Erigeron > Erigeron breviscapus. The sequence goes on along the minus strand of CM067169.1, from coordinate 110,528,384 downwards.
GAGAGATCGGATTCAGCAACAACTGCGTGATTACGGTCAGAATTTCCTTTGTACTCCCATAAAGATAGACAATGAATCCACTATTTCCATTACCAATAATCCTGTTAAGCACAGTAGGACTAAGCACATAGACATAAGGTTTCATTTTATTCGTGATTATGCTGAAAAGAAATTAATAGTCCTAGAAAAGGTGCCGAGTGACTTTAATTTAGCTGATCTGTTCACTAAGGCTTTCGACCGAACTCGTTTCAAGTTGCTAGTCCAATTGATTGGAATGAGAAATCTATAGTGACAGTGTCTCTCAAAAGGAACTTTGTAAAATGTGTCAGTGTTTGTGTCGTTTATGTGTGTCATATAGTGTCAGAAAAACAAAATAAAAATGAGAAAAACCAGAAAAGAAAAAGAAAATAATAAATAGAGTAAGGTCACTGCATCAAGACGATTAGACGTGATGATACTTTAGCTTTTAAGCCTACTTAATTGTACTTTAAATTGCTCAGTTCAGTGATACCATTATATGATGTATCGGTAGGCACAAAGTACCAAGGTTTCCTTATAATCTGAACTTAATATATACAATGTTCTTATGGGAAACATATTCAGATATATGGCTGAGAATGCCTGATCTTAATGAGACTGGTCCTTAAATCTTACGAAAGATCTTGCATTGTAATTTTGTATATTTGGTCTTTATATAGAAGGTCTCGGGTACATATATATATGTATTGCTTTTCGGATGTGTATTTGTGACAAGATATGTAAATATCTTATTAATCTTTTGAAAATTATGGAGCTAATGTGGCCTTTGAGATTCAGACAAGTAAGTCCTTGGGGTGTCTTTGTATACCTAGCCTACCTAAAGCTTCCAACTTGGGATAGGTTGTCAGAAAGTTCGCTACACGGGTCTCATCGAAAGTCACGGGTTTTCATAAGCGCTTTAAATGATGTCACAAATATGCAAGTACTTAGCATTATGCAATGTTGGGTATATTTCTGTACGTGAGTCAAGTTATGTCGCTTTGCGTGTGAGGAATCACCGACCTGTCACCGCTGACTTGATTCTTAAAGACTTTCTTCCTATACTCACCAAATGTCTTAGTTTTAGTGCTTGTGTCGATTGTGAGAGTATATCTGAATGTGGGTCACTTAAGTTCGCAAACTTGATTAAGTAGCATATTAGGCTACTCGGGTTACATGGTGACTGTCCTTGGCCAGGGTATGCTGAAAGTGTTACAACCAAAAAGGAAACTGGAAGTACCGAGTGTTTAAGAGGATAAACATATTGGTAATCGTTGATGGATCACTATTCATAACTAATAATAAGGGAATTACTTCTCACTTGTGGGCTTATGTAACATGCTAATCTGATCTAATCAGCAGTAACTTTAGCTCTTGTAACTATGTTATTCGTTTATGTTCAGTGTATGTGTGTGTGTTTGTGTATGTTTTTCGTGAAATGCTTAATTTTTATTTGTACTGTAACATTTAAATAAAAGTTCCTATTGCACGAGAGACAGAGTCAGAATAGAATCTAGTTTCCAAGAGGACTCAACTACGTTCTATGGAACACTGAATAAACGAGTAGGGTAGTTAAGCAATAGTGTTGAAATCAAAAGCTAAAAGAAAGTGTGTCATATTTAACAGAATATGAGTTTAAGGAAAAGAACACAGAGTTGTTGATTTCAGTAAACAGATATTGAGTTAATGCCTATTTTTGTATTGATCTTTAGAAAGAAGATTTTCATCAGAATGAACACAGAGATGTTCATAGTTTGAAAGTTATCTTTAAAAGATTTTTGTTTAAATCAAAAAGATTTGGAACAGAGATTCCAAAATTATTTTGTCCTAGAAAGTGCTTACAGTGAATTATTTGACCTTAAAGTGACTTAGGTTATAATGGACTGTTAAGTATATTCATTTTATCTTGCAAATTCAATTCTTCAGATTGTATGTTATTACTTTGAGAAGATTTGACGTTATTGTTGAGATGTGCAGGACAACAAACAATGTTTGATTTTGTAGGATGTCAAGCAAGATCTCACAACGGAAGCAAGATACATCTGATCATGCGAAAGTATAAGTGATTAGGTTTTCTGTTCATATGCTTTACAGAGATAAAGCCTAGTGACAATGAAAACGGAATCTGTATAGATTTGCATAATGAGGCAGACATTATTGGAAGACCTTAATTTAGGTTATCCATAGAACAATAAGACAGGGATCTTAATGGTCTAAGTGATAATAAATGACCGACAAACAGATTTGGTCATTTATTTTGAACAATGAGACAGTGTTCTCAAGGTTTTTGATGATTTGTAGTTCTAGACTAAGATAATGTTATATAGGATTTTTATGACTTATGATAGTGAAGAATAACAAAATGGAGAAGAAAATGAAAAATGTAGTTCTAGATTAAGTCATTGCTATTATCATGTATAGTGATGAAATAATGAAGAATAACATTATTTTAATTTTGTGATTCAAGCTCAAATCAAATGCAAAATACTTCAGAGCTTTTATGTGCAGGTTTAAGCACAAGGAAGCATAATGGAAAGTCCTCAGATCAAACCGTAAGACTTTGATCATGATTCGTGAAGAAAGTAATCAGAAGAAACATTCCAGAATTATGAAGATATGGAGACATGGGTAGTATTGCTTTTGGAACAGGATTTATGCTTCTACAGTTTGTGATTCAAGCTACAAAGTTTCTGGTTTTCATGGAAGTTAACTAGTTCAGTGTTGATTGTTGGAAATTCAACCTCTTTATTATATGCCGGTCACGCAAGGCGAGCAGGGACTCGAGCAATAGATCCAAGAAAGAAGATTGCATATGCTTAATTCGGAGGGATTTATCATTGAGGGGGAGAACTACAATGAGATATGGTGAATTAGTTGATTGTCATGACGATACAGAGATTTTGAAGTTTGCTGATCAATTTGCAGTTTCAGAAAATCGAGTTTCAGGTATAGCAATAAAATGTGTTGTCTCAAAGTTATATTTTTCAGTGTATTTGCAGAGAACTCAATCTAAAGGAATGATTTCTAAGCAAAAGACTGAAGTGTTCAAGACAAGGCTAAGATCATCAGGTTTTTACAGTATTTTTTTAATATAGTATAACAGATGGTGGGGGGGGGGGGGGGGGGGGGGGGGGGGGGGGGGGGGGGGGGGGGGGGGGGGGGGGGGGGGGGGGGGGGGGGGGGGGGGGGGGGGGGGGGGGGGGGGGGGGGGGGGGGGGGGGGGGGGGGGGGGGGGGGGGGGGGGGGGGGGGGGGGGGGGGGGGGGGGGGGGGGGGGGGGGGGGGGGGGGGGGGGGGGGGGGGGGGGGGGGGGGGGGGGGGGGGGGGGGGGGGGGGGGGGGGGGGGGGGGGGGGGGGGGGGGGGGGGGGGGGGGGGGGGGGGGGGGGGGGGGGGGGGGGGGGGGGGGGGGGGGGGGGGGGGGGGGGGGGGGGGGGGGGGGGGGGGGGGGGGGGGGGGGGGGGGGGGGGGGGGGGGGGGGGGGGGGGGGGGGGGGGGGGGGGGGGGGGGGGGGGGGGGGGGGGGGGGGGGGGGGGGGGGGGGGGGGGGGGGGGGGGGGGGGGGGGGGGGGGGGGGGGGGGGGGGGGGGGGGGGGGGGGGGGGGGGGGGGGGGGGGGGGGGGGGGGGGGGGGGGGGGGGGGGGGGGGGGGGGGGGGGGGGGGGGGGGGGGGGGGGGGGGGGGGGGGGGGGGGGGGGGGGGGGGGGGGGGGGGGGGGGGGGGGGGGGGGGGGGGGGGGGGGGGGGGGGGGGGGGGGGGGGGGGGGGGGGGGGGGGGGGGGGGGGGGGGGGGGGGGGGGGGGGGGGGGGGGGGGGGGGGGGGGGGGGGGGGGGGGGGGGGGGGGGGGGGGGGGGGGGGGGGGGGGGGGGGGGGGGGGGGGGGGGGGGGGGGGGGGGGGGGGGGGGGGGGGGGGGGGGGGGGGGGGGGGGGGGGGGGGGGGGGGGGGGGGGATGTTGATCAATTATTCAGAAACTTTGACGAAATTTTGATTTTAAAGTGTGCAGGTAATTACGACCTCGTAATTAGGCAGAAGGCAAATACGACCTCGCAATTGGTCGATTGGGCCTAGTGCAATTACGACCTCGTATTGGGCCGGGTTGACCCAAGCCCATTCGGGTCAAGTGGGTATATATACCCAGATAACCCTAATACGACCTCACAAATATTAAAATCAAAACAGAGCATTATGACCCCGAAAATAATATTTGCTACTCCGATTGAGATTCGATATATACAATTAGATCAAGAGTTTTTGAGTGATAATTTTGTGTTCATCTCGAAAAACCGAATCTAGGTATACTATCTGATCGTAATATAGTTATCCATGCAACAAGAAAATCAAGAAAATAGACTTCGAAATTTTCGAATAGGTTTTCTAACTTTCTTCGATTTTGATGTTTTCTGGGTAAAAATAAGGGTTGGGGTATGTTAATCGCTTGAATACGAAAGTATAGAAGCAATTTTTACAAGTTTTGGTTGGGTAAATCGTGTTTTCGCGTTGGGGAAGATGAACAGTGCGACGGACTCGCATTTGGGGGTTTGCTAGCCCAGATTTACGACCTCGCATTTGTCAATTAATTTTGACTTTGTTGACTTTCGTAATACGATGCCGATTTACGACCTGGACCAAATACGTGGCCAAATTGAAAATACGACCTCGTATTTAGAATTTGGTTGACTTAATTTTGACATTGAAATACGACCTCGTACAGAATTTGGTTGACTTAATTTTGACATTGAAAATACGACCTCGTATTTAGAATTTGGTTGACTTAATTTTGACATTGAAATACGACCTCGTATTTAGAATTTGGTTGACTTAATTTTGACATTGAAATACGACCTCGTATTTAGAATTTTTGACTTAATTTTGACATTGAAATACGACCTCGTATTTAGAATTGTTGACTTAATTTTGACATTGAAATACGACCTCGTATTTAGAATTTGGTTGACTTAATTTTGACATTGAAATACGACCTCGTATTTAGAATTTTTGACTTAATTTTGACATTGAAATACGACCTCGTATTTAGAATTGTTGACTTAATTTTGACATTGAAATACGACCTCGTATTTAGAATTTGGTTGACTTAATTTTGACATTGAAATACGACCTCGTATTTAGAATTTTTGACTTAATTTTGACATTGAAATACGACCTCGTATTTAGAATTGTTGACTTATTTTGACATTGAAATACGACCTCGTATTTAGAATTTGGTTGACTTAATTTTGACATTGAAATACGACCTCGTATTTAGAATTTGTTGACTTAATTTTGACATTGAAATACGACCTCGTATTTAGAATTTGGTTGACTTAATTTTGACATTGAAATACGACCTCGTATTTAGAATTTTTGACTTAATTTTGACATTGAAATACGACCTCGTATTTAGAATTTGGTTGACTTAATTTTGACATTGAAATACGACCTCGTATTTAGAATTTGGTTGACTTAATTTTGACATTGAAATACGACCTCGTATTTAGAATTTGACTTAATTTTGACATTGAAATACGACCTCGTATTTAGAATTTGGTTGACTTAATTTTGACATTGAAATACGACCTCGTATTTAGAATTTGGTTGACTTAATTTTGACATTGAAATACGACCTCGTATTTAGAATTTTGACTTAATTTTGACATTGAAATACGACCTCGTATTTAGAATTTGGTTGACTTAATTTTGACATTGAAATACGACCTCGTATTTAGAATTTGGTTGACTTAATTTTGACATTGAAATACGACCTCGTATTTAGAATTTTTGACTTAATTTTGACATTGAAATACGACCTCGTATTTAGAATTGTTGACTTAATTTTGACATTGAAATACGACCTCGTATTTAGAATTTGGTTGACTTAATTTTGACATTGAAATACGACCTCGTATTTAGAATTTTTGACTTAATTTTGACATTGAAATACGACCTCGTATTTAGAATTGTTGACTTAATTTTGACATTGAAATACGACCTCGTATTTAGAATTTGGTTGACTTAATTTTGACATTGAAATACGACCTCGTATTTAGAATTTTTGACTTAATTTTGACATTGAAATACGACCTCGTATTTAGAATTGTTGACTTAATTTTGACATTGAAATACGACCTCGTATTTAGAATTTGGTTGACTTAATTTTGACATTGAAATACGACCTCGTATTTAGAATTTGTTGACTTAATTTTGACATTGAAATACGACCTCGTATTTAGAATTTGGTTGACTTAATTTTGACATTGAAATACGACCTCGTATTTAGAATTTTTGACTTAATTTTGACATTGAAATACGACCTCGTATTTAGAATTTGGTTGACTTAATTTTGACATTGAAATACGACCTCGTATTTAGAATTTGGTTGACTTAATTTTGACATTGAAATACGACCTCGTATTTAGAATTTGACTTAATTTTGACATTGAAATACGACCTCGTATTTAGAATTTGGTTGACTTAATTTTGACATTGAAATACGACCTCGTATTTAGAATTTGGTTGACTTAATTTTGACATTGAAATACGACCTCGTATTTAGAATTTGACTTAATTTTGACATTGAAATACGACCTCGTATTTAGAATTTGGTTGACTTAATTTTGACATTGAAATACGACCTCGTATTTAGAATTTGGTTGACTTAATTTTGACATTGAAATACGACCTCGTATTTAGAATTTTTGACTTAATTTTGACATTGAAATACGACCTCGTATTTAGAATTGTTGACTTAATTTTGACATTGAAATACGACCTCGTATTTAGAATTTGGTTGACTTAATTTTGACATTGAAATACGACCTCGTATTTAGAATTTTTGACTTAATTTTGACATTGAAATACGACCTCGTATTTAGAATTTGGTTGACTTAATTTTGACATTGAAATACGACCTCGTGTTTGGAGCTCTAGTGGATATTAACTTCAATCCACCTACAGCTGAAGAGTTTGCCAGATTCAGGACTGAAATTGTTCCACATCAGCCTGTTGTTAACCCAGTTCCTCTACAGATGGTGATGCCAGATGAGCCAATGCGCGACATAGAACAACCACAGGTTCAGAGCACAGAAAGGGTGACAGTTGAGAGAGATGTGGTTCTTGAAAAAGAAGCAGAAGCACATGAAGATGTTGTTGATCATGTTGCTAGTACTTCTGATAATGCTTCAAAGAGAGTTCCATCTGATCAAGGTCTGAAAAGGAAGAGAACAGAGTCTTCTAGGGAATCTGAGGTGCCAGAAGTTGAAGAGGTACCTGTTCCAAAGAAGAAAATTGTTATTAAGTTGAAAGTCAATGAGAAAACTGCTGCTAGTGGAGTAGATGAGACGATCAAAGCTCCAGAAGCATCAAGAAGAGTTCCTGAACAGAAGTCTAGGAGATCAGCTGAGTCACATGCAGAGCCAGTGATATCAAGAAGATCTCAGAAGACGACTGTTAATCTTGAAAGGCCATCTACAACTCATAAAATGAGGGATTCAATGCCTAATCCAGAACCAAGAACTGAAGCGACTACACGTCAAGTTCCTATATTAGCACCAATGTTTGGTATGGCTGACATGAAAGGGAAGATGACGGTGTTAGAGGCTAGAGTTAATGGTTTATTTGATGAGTTGGAGAAACAAAAGAAGAACCATGAGAAAGAGATGCAGAAAAAGCAAAAAGAAGTTGAGAAGTTAACAAAGGCTCTTTATGATGAGAGGAAGAGTCATCAAGATTTTGTTAATACTCTCATATCTAACTTTGACATGGTTTGACGTGAAGCTACAAAGGCCGAGACTTCAGCTGCTAGAGCTAATAAGAATGTGTCTAGAGTAGCCGAACAAATGACTCAGATTGCTGATGTTATGCTAGACTGCGTAACGCAATCAGAACTGAATGAGTTATTTGAAAACATTTTGGTGAAAAAGAAGTTATTACCAGATCTAGGCTGTAAGGGTGATGAGCTTTCACAGAGAAGAAAGATGATGATTCAAATCAAGACCCAGATGCAGCAAAAGATAAGGGTAATAAGCATCAAGAAGATCTGACCAAGGCAATAGAATCTTTGACTAAGATTGCAACTGGTATGGTAGGATCTTCTAAGACAACAGATGATGTGAGAGAAGAAGGTGAGATAATCTATGGTGATGAGATTTGGATGGATATCGCAGAGGTCGATATGCCAGTTACAGCTTCAAGGCTTGTGGATGAAGATGCTGAGCGCAAAGGGTTTAGTATTGATGACTTTAGAGCTAAGCTTGATGATATGGACAGGTCTAAACAAGTCCAAGATCCTTAAGCTCCAGTCATGCAAGAACCAATTGCTGAAGATCCTGAAAAAAAAAGCAGAAGCACATGAAGATGTTGTTGATCATGTTGCTAGTACTTCTGATAATGCTTCAAAGAGAGTTCCATCTGATCAAGGTCTGAAAAGGAAGAGAACAGAGTCTTCTAGGGAATCTGAGGTGCCAGAAGTTGAAGAGGTACCTGTTCCAAAGAAGAAAATTGTTATTAAGTTGAAAGTCAATGAGAAAACTGCTGCTAGTGGAGTAGATGAGACGATCAAAGCTCCAGAAGCATCAAGAAGATCTCAGAAGACGACTGTTAATCTTGAAAGGCCATCTACAACTCATAAAATGAGGGATTCAATGCCTAATCCAGAACCAAGAACTGAAGCGACTACACGTCAAGTTCCTATATTAGCACCAATGTTTGGTATGGCTGACATGAAAGGGAAGATGACGGTGTTAGAGGCTAGAGTTAATGGTTTATTTGATGAGTTGGAGAAACAAAAGATGAACCATGAGAAAGAGATGCAGAAAAAGCAAAAAGAAGTTGAGAAGTTAACAAAGGCTCTTTATGATGAGAGGAAGAGTCATCAAGATTTTGTTAATACTCTCATATCTAACTTTGACATGGTTTGACGTGAAGCTACAAAGGCC
>CM067169.1:110497240-110514740 GCA_034093135.1 Erigeron breviscapus | reverse complement strand
ATTCAGTCGGTATACGATGTCAGAGAAACCTCACCGTATAATGGTGAAGCCTTGCATGTACCCTAGACAACGAGATAGTGACCATGTGCCGTTACAAGTATTCAGAGAGAAAAACCCCAAGGTTTGCATAGTGGTTAACTATTGCATATGTACAGAAAAAGCTCAATCGAAAGAGAAATTGAATTCAAATTTCATTTTAACCATCTCGATATCAAGCTTTTGTCCGCAATTTAACGGGAACTAAAAACCTGAAAATCTCAAAGCTCTCACGCTGCTACCTAAACCTTTATTAAAAATTTAAAGGAATTTATCTCTCAAAAAATTAATGATTGAAAAGTAATCAAAGGAATGATGCACTTTATCTCTCAAAAAATTAATGATTGAAAAATTTAAAGGAATGATGCACTTTATCTCTCAAAAAATTAATGATTGAAAAGTAATCAAAGGAATGATGCACTTATCTCTCAAAAAATTAATGATTGAAAAGTAATCAAAGGAATGATGCACTTTATCTCTCAAAAAATTAATGATTGAAAAGTAATCAAAGGAATATTTATCTCTCAAAAAATTAATGATTGAAAAGTAATCAAAGGAATGATGCACTTATCGATATGTACAACATATAATACTGACGGTACAAGTCTATAAAACATTACTCATTTCTCTTTTATGTGAGTGATGACTAGTGATTTACATACACACCCTATTCGTGGTCTTGTAACCCGAAATGGGAATTCTAGCTTCTACTTGACCTCTGCCTCCTCCTCCTTTTCCTCAAACTAACATATATATTTTGGTAACTGCCACCAGCTTAAGAAAAGATAATACACCTTAGCCAGGTTAGTTTCTTTTTTACTTCCTTTCGATTTATATTTTTGTAAAAAAAATTTATACGAGTAATTTCCTGAAAACCAGTTGTGATGATTAGTATATATATGTGTTGTTGTATAGATACACAAGTGAGTCAGACATTATGCGAAGAGCTTCATTTTCATATCTGAAAACTCTATTATTATCCCCCAATCATCATCCGCCCTCCTTTAGTACCATTTCATCATCAAGCCCTAGTTTATCGATATGGAGACGAAAGAAAGAAATCGGAAAAGAAGGTTTGATTATAGCTAAACAACTTAAAAGACTTCAATCTAGTCCTCTTCGTCTCGACCGATTCATCGACTCTCATGTTTCTCGTCTTCTCAAGTCAGACCTTGTTTCTGTCCTTTTTGAGTTCCAAAGACAAAACCTTGTCTTTCTATCTATGAAGGTATGTTTGTATGTTTTTCTTTCTTTCTTTTTCCAACTCATATGATCATTATTAACTTTGGTTGCATTTGACAACATTATACTAACAAACCATTGTTGTCGTGGCGGCCCTCAGGATTTATGGCACGAATTAAATTATATAAAGATTATGAAAAAAAGATGAAAGGTGACCTAAATCCAACATAAGCATGTTCAGAACGTCTTGACCACCCAACCAGAATGCGCATAGTTGATTATTAAAGGTAGAGATGCCCTAGGCGGTCGCTCACTATACCCTATGCCCAGGCCGCCCCTAATGGTTGTTAAGTTCATTTATATATAAGTAAATAAATGATTATGAAAAACATAGTTTTTGTGTTATGTTTAAGAGGTTAGGACATGATAATGTGTTAAAATTGTATGACTTTTCATAGATTTGTAATGGGTTTGGGATGAAATGAATGAATTCATCGGGTGATAATTGTGGACTTGTGGTTATTTAGCACTTTGTAATTTATAGTGGTATTGCTTTAGGCATGTTTTTGCTGACTAACATAACAATGAAGTATAACCAGTCTCATTTCAAGCCCTTAAACGTTTCATATAAGCAAAACATAGTGGAGCATCAGGGTGGGGGGCAGGGTCAAATTTATCTGTAGTGGATGTCTGTAATGGAAATAATAGGATTGCCCATTTGATAACACAGTAGTAAGAACACTCAAATGACTATGGGATGCCTAATCAAAGGGATGATGATGCATAAAAAGTAAGATTGGTTGACGTATAAACTTCTAATGATGATACAGTAAACGAAGGAGAGACATTTTTTTGCATTTACACGATTTTCATGCTGAAACTTGCCACCACGGGGCATGTTGTGTACATGGGTCATCCTCTATAGTGTTGCATTCTTTTCAAGTATTCACATGTTTTTTATATTGTAGTACTCGAGAGTTAATTGGTAGGTGGGAAAATGAGATGGTTGGGTCAAAAACATGTAATCTTACGGGCAGTGGCAGAACATGAACGCTCTTTTTTAGGCAAAACCATGTCATATATATATATATATATATACTATACTAGATGTTGGATGCTTTAGAAATACAATCTGGGTAATCCTCAGATAGTCCGACCTGTTTTCTTTTTTTTATATAAGATCACCCATTTGCCCTAGGCTCATGCATAACACAAATTGATGCATAAGCAAGTAAATGGGATGAAATCACAATCATACTTTATTCTCAGCCATGGGTTTTAGCACCATCCATCTTCTCACTTGAAAATCTTTATATGATCATGTAAATTTCATTTTGCAGTTATATGACGTGGTGCGAAAAGAGATATGGTATCGACCAGATATGTTCTTTTACAGGGACATGCTTATGATGCTAGCAAGAAATAAAAAAGTGGATGAGGTGAAGCAGGTTTGGGAAGATTTGAAGAGAGAAGAGGTACATTTTGATCAGCATACATTTGGGGACATTGTGAGGGCCTTTCTGGATAGTGGGTTGCCATCAGAAGCAATGGTGATATATGATGAAATGAGACGGGCCCCTGACCCTCCATTATCATTGCCTTATCGAGTGATCTTAAAGGGGCTGTTACCATATCCAGAATTGAGGGAGAAAGTGAAAGATGATTTCTTGGAGCTATTCCCTGACATGATCATTTATGATCCTCCTGAAGACTTATTTGAAGAAAATTCATCTAGCAATGGGTTTGAAAGCAGCTAAAGTATTGTTTTCAACTCATAAGATACCCACATCCCTTAAGATTTGAGGTATGATTTCAGTTAAATAACTCTTTTTTCCCGAAAGATATTTCAACTAATAACCTGAGAGTTAGATTCAATGATTCTTGAAGAATTCGATTGTCAAGAATCACAACAAATGCAATTGGAGAAGCATTGGTAATGTAGATGTGGTGTTTTCGTGCCACCTGCTTTCGAATGGTTTATATGTTTTATCACTAACGTGTCTAATGGAAATTTAATGGGGAAGAAGTTGATAGTCGATGTCGACCTACTTGTCTTTTTAATGTGTAGATCTTTGTTTTTTTTTTTAATTCACAAAAAAGCTACTGTTTAATGAAATAATTATGATATCTCGTAATATGTTCAACATGCTAATTATTTGTTTAATAAATGAGTTCAAAGTCAGAATAATGGCTCGGTTTACCCAACATTATCCGACCAATTTTCACTGAAGCCCAAACCGTTTAGAATTGTGCAGTTAAAGCATATAGCTAGGCTCAAGGGTCTTTGACATCCTAAAATGGGAATTGTTGGCCATCCATCAAAGTCACTATGTGAAGCCATATTGAATTCCAGTTTGGTAGTTCTGACAATCTAAAGATTTATTGCATCGGCCGGGGCAACTTGAATAACAGCTCTCAGTAGGACGTTTCGAGACTATTATAGTATATGCTCCATTGCTACTAAATAAACCAACTCTAATAGTTAACTGACTCAAAACTACAGGTCGCCGCTATCTCTTGCGCTTTTGAAAATTGAAGTACTAAAAGATGACTTGTAAGTCAGGTGCTATTTGATTTCAAGCAGAGCTTATAATTTTTTTATGTTCTTTTAAATGGAACAGTTAAAGGAAACACATCATCAGCTTCCTATGGACCACAAGTGGATCAGGATAACAGTCGCAAATACCCGCGTGAGAGACTTCTATGCCAGCTTTATGAAGAAACTGTGGATCAGATCAAAATAAGTAAACCCCGATCTGGAAAACAAGTGGGTCAGCTTCCAATGCCCAAAGGCTCCCGTAAAAAGCAAGTAGGTCAGGTTTACAGGCACAAAGCCCAGAATAAAAAAACAAGTGGGTCAAGCTAACATACCCAAGGCACGTAAGGGAAAGCAAGTGGGTCAGGTTAACACACCCAAGGCACGTAATGGAAAACAAGTGGGTCAGGCTAACACGCCCAAAACCTGCAATGGAGTACAAGTGGATCAGACTAACAAGGCTGATACGTCCAGCTATCCATCACAAAGCCCAACTAACAATGCAGTACAAGAAGGAAAGCCTACTCAAGCTATAACATGGCCGGCCCGTTTCAGAGAAGAGTTTCACATGTTCTATTAATACATTTCGAATAGGTCTTGTTAGTTACATTCCAGTTGTTCCCATGTTGCATAATAGTAGTGTTGTTGCATTGGAGAGTTAGTGGCACTAAAAATAAGGAGGACATGGTGATGAACCAGCCTTTTGCATTGCATATATGATATATGTTTCGAGGCACATTTATTTTAGAGATGGTTATGAAAGATGTTGTTAGTTTGCTATAGCTATAACTTCTTGAGCTTTTGATCCGAATATCCAAAATGATGACTGTTTACCTTCATGAAAGGTTAGTGTTAGTTTTCATAAAAATCGCTGCTACATGAAATCGTAAATCTTCTTTACTATTGATTTAGTTATAGTCTTCTAATCTTTATAAACTCTTTTATCTGGTACCAGAATATGATGCTATGGAGAAACTAAAAGAATTCTTTTTAGTCAAACTTACGGTTGTTTGGCTATGGATTTTCATTGCTGTTGTCTTGGTACTAGTAGCGCACGCCTGATTTGTTTTCTATTGTGTCTCAATATTCTTCAGCATCATACTTTTTGTTTATGTAATTCCGTTTACCTACGATTTGGTCCATTTGGACCATTTCAATCTCGAACCAGTCATATAACCTGTTTAAATACGAAATGAGATCGGTCTAACTCTAATGTTATATATCTTATTAAGTGACGGCTTCCTTTCATCCATCATATTTATCACGATTTCTTAGTGGAAATATAGGGATTTACAATTTGCAAACAACAAACAGTTAAAAAGGGTGATATGATGATCACAGGAGATAATTTAAGTGCACATTCATGCTCTCTGACTCGTATAAACAGCCATAATAACGTAGTAGATAAAAACCCCAGATAATAATTGTAATCTCAAATTTTTATTTGTATTCTTATATTGTGGTGAACACTCCAAAATACTCGGAGAAAACTATACTGCTTGTCTGTCAAAAAAGATTGATTACCAATCAAATCAGAAGATAGAGGATCGTACTCGACTCAGTGCTCACAAGCGATTTAAAGCACATCATTACTGATTATATGACGGTCGCCTATTCATGACCTACTACTAGTAAGCATTAAAACATGAAAAGCATGTAATTACCAAAAGAAGTAAGAAAGTCTGCCTAATTTGATTCAAAAATTTTGATCAAAAATTTACTTGGGGATGTTAGACTTGGTAATGTAGTCTTGGTAGCTATAAAGGCCTTTACTGAAGCTGGAAAACTGTTTGTTGAGTAATTCGTATGCTTTCGCCTCGTCAGATTCAAAACCCGAGGCTTGATCATCAAACATAAACTTCAACGGGCAATCCAAGTCAAACATGTCTTTCTCATTCTTTTTACCAACTTTAAACATCATATTGGCATGTTTCCCATCGGAAAAAACAGAATCCACCATTGATGTAGGCTTGTATGCAGCAAACTGTTGTGCAGAACTGTGAAACATGTCTTCATTATCATCAGCAAGAGAAACCTTAAAGTCATCACAACTATGAGATTCTGTTTCTGTAATGCCATTAGCTACCCTTACCACTTCATAACACTTGTGATCGATTTCTGAGTCAACAGGTTGGTTATCTGCTTTTAACATACGAGTCTTATGAAACGTCATTAAAAACGGGATGGGGTTTACGGGGCCCACTAAAGAGCTACTAGGCTTTTGCTTACTTGACCACTTAGTACCACGAGATGAAGGATCCCGAAAGGAAAAAGGAGGTAAGTGAGATTGGTGACATGGAACCTCCAAGAACTCAAAGGGTAAATTATTATCCCTTTTCCTGGAAATGTCTGGGAGATTTGAATAGTTTGAAAAGCCAAATCTTAAAACTTGCTTAGGCAGATTTGCCCACACACTTCTTAGAGCAATCTCGTGAATACTGGTTGGCAAGCTAATGTCTTTGAGCACATCATGAGTATTTATAGACCCTTGAACTCCATCAGAGCTATAAGTGTTCAACTTTTGGCATACGATCTCATGGAAATCCTCCCCTATACAAGCTTTTTCCAGTGTTTTATTGTCATGGAATTTGACTAATTCCTTACTCAGGATTCGGGCAAGATCAGCTTCTAAATAACCATCAAGCCAGTCAAGTTTATGGTATAGATAAACCTTACGAAATTTATATTTCTCTTTATCTCTTTCATACAAAACAGAATCATTCAAACCCAAAGGATGCTCAACATGGTCTTTTTCTGAAGTTTGTGAATAACCCCAGGAGGCACAATATCTATGTAATTCCATATTGCCTGCAGACGTTAATGTTATGAGTGTAAACCCACCGAACATATCAGATTCAAATAATTGAGAAGAAAGTTCCTTATCAAGAATGCCAAAACCCAAGACAATTATTTTCTTTTCTTGCCAATTAACCCAATTATGAAGCTGGTCCTTGGAGAATTCTTCTTTCACAAGACAAGAACCACAACGGCATTCATTCGTAGTTAGTGAGAGGTCAGAGGGAAGTCCCCACGCATAATAAGATGAAGAAATGGACTTTATATTTCTAACATCTGGGCCATAGCAAAGAAGACTAAATTCACAGTTCCAAAAAGACCCCAATAGAATACCGTAACCAGCTTCAGAAGCCCAATTATATGTAGCATCTTCGGATTGTGATCTTAAATCGGACAAACTAGAAACAGTAACATAACTTGGGTTAGCAAGGTTATGGGTCCAACGTATAAGTGGAATCATTGGTTTTCTTATATCACAAAGGTAAACGGTGTCACTGGAAACCAGAGTATAATAGAATCTATCAGGACCAGCAATGGAGAATGCAACAAATCTATCACTTGATCCATTCTTGACATCAATTTTTAACAAAGGGATGACGGTTGTCTCTTTGGACCTTGAATCAACAAGAAAAACGGCACTTGAGTGAACAACAATTAAAATTCTCGGATGCCAACTGAAATCACAGCTCAACCAACCACCACATATCTCAGAAACAACAGACTCACCCCATAAAGCTTTTAATTTCTTCCCACTCAACTGCAGAGATGTAATTGATGGTCTATGATGAGAATCCAAATCAAGTATAAACAAATCACCATTCTCTAGCAAAACAAAACTCTCTTCGGGCAAATGCGGGCTCCAACAAGCATGAACTATTGCAGAACTTTTGAACAACTTATTACCAGCTAATTCCAACAATGGTGTGATCTTACCAGAACCGTCCGTTGTGATTTTAATCCGGTAGTAGTTAACAGAACAAGAAGTGTAAGCCAACAAGTACCCAATAGCAGAATTGCCTGATACAAATAAACAAGCAGGTTGTCATGATTTGAAGCTAAACCCATAAATGATAATTTTATTTTTTCAAAGCTAAGCATTTCTATAAAGAATCCAGCTTTTCTTTTCTGATTTCACATTCTACAACAAATTTTCTGTTCAAAAAAGAAGTTGCAAAACTAGTGAGTCAAACATTGTAAAGTAGTAAACCCGAGTTTCTGAAACTCAGGTCTTCACTTCTTGTAGCACAAAGCTGAGACACAATTATTAATGGCATAACCTAAGTTTCAGAAACTCGGGTCTTCAACATATTGGCAGACTTGTGTCAGCTTGCCAGAGGTACAAAGGTGCAGGCCATCTACCGGAAGCTCGGCTTCTAAAAAATCCCCAAACCCAAATTTGTCAATCTCAGCTCCTAAAAATATCCCATAACCCGAGTTTCCTAAACTTGGCTTTTTTAGTTTTGCAAAATCCTTCTTTGACTCCCAAACTTGGGAAATATTATTATGCTTTTAAAGAAATTCATCTTAAAACTTCTAAACTAATAATATCTTGAAACTTAAATCAATTATATATTTGAAAACAAGAAAAAGAAAAAGAGCACATTTAAATGAAGATGTTTTACAAAGCATAATATAGTGATGCATTTTAACATGGTATATGGTATATGCATTATAACAATGCCTTATGGTATATGCATTATAATTACCCGAATCATATTCGCAATCAGCAAGCGGGTTCACGGAGATATTGACAATCCGATGACTCAATGCATTAGGAGATGTAAACACTTCAGTTTCAGCATAAGCTCCTCTGACTTTCAATTGGGAGTTTTCAACAGACAAAACAACAAACCCAACTTGGTCTGAGTTGGAACCAGTTGGAAAGAATGCCAGAGATGAATTAGTACCAGGGCATCGAAATAAATGAAGACAATTGTGTGCAAGAAGTCGCTCGCAGTCAGCCAAAGATGATGATGATGACGGTGGGAGTTGTGAGGCGGCAATAGAAGCGGCGGTGGAAGGAAGAATACCAGATGATGTAGCGAGGAATCTAGGGAGGGAGATGGAGGGAAAAGGAGGAGGTAACTGAGGATGAAAGGAGGGCGATGAGAAGAGATGTAGGTGGGTTTGTGGTTCGGAAGACGAGTCGAAGATGACCGGTCCAATTTCTTTAATGGCTTTAGCGGTTTTGGTGGTGGTAGGGTCGATGAGCAATGGCGCAGAGTGGACAGATGAGATAGGCCACAAGGATTTCCATTCGTCTGAAGTATTCATCATTTTGTATTAAACAAAATTAGTTGAGCTGCAAAACAAAAACACAGAATAAATATATGTTAATAGTTGCCAAATAAGGTTCGTAACAAATATAATCTATTATGATGATTCTTTCACAGGCTGTTGAGTTAATGCTAATTGGCGGAGGTGGTTATAAACACAATCTAAGTGAACCTGCTAAATTGCAAAAGTCAGAATATTGACACTTAGAAATCAAGAATGAAGGAGGAAAATTCGAACCATTTGTTTATGAATGGGTCAAGTTGGAATTTGGTTATCTCAAACAGGATATATAAAATTAGCTAAAAAGGGAACGGGTCAAACAGGTACAGATACAGACACTAAAGGCACACACTTTGAAGGAAAGTTAGCAGTTATGGTTGTAGGATTGTAGATGATGCTCCCTGTGTTGGGAAGCACTTGGTCTCGATAAATCCGTATAGATTTATAACTGTCAAAGGGGAAGAGTATTAGTACACTTTGCTTACTCTAAATCACTAAAAGCACTCACTTCGTCATACAACTAAGACAATGGTGTTGATTAAGATAACTAACGTTACACAAACAATTGCTGATAAATTTTCCAGGCTTTGGCAAAATGTTGATTTAATATGTGACAGCTAATTATGTAACTCCATTCTTATTTTCAATATAATAAGTTACAAAAGATACATGCTCTCTATAGCTCAATGATCACCATATGCATATTCTTCCTATTCATCTTTCCAAGGTTCATTTAACCAAAACTGCAAATCCCGTAATAATATCAAGGGCTAAGTGTTCCTAGATGTATATAACTATAGTCAAAAATCTATGGTATGTACCATATCTGAGATGTCGTTATTGTGTGAAATCTATAGTATGCGTTCAAATGATGCTTGCTACTGTGCGTTTTTAACTTTCCATTACTGATATTGTATGTACCATTGTATCCAACCTCTATTGACTTCTAGAACGGTAACAAAGGCACCATTTTTGATAGACGTGTCAGCTTAAATGGCTGCCACATCAGTAAACATATGATACATACAGCTCTAGTTTACCCTAAGCTTATACAAGCAGCACCAGAAGGACATACTAAAGAAGAAGTTGCTGAATTGAGAATTAAAGGGAAAAATATGTGAATACTTGAAAAGAATGCAACACTATAGAGGATGACCCATGTACACAACATGCCCCGTGGTGGCAAGTTTCAGCATGAAAATCGTGTAAATGCAAAAAAATGTCTCTCCTTCGTTTACTGTATCATCATTAGAAGTTTATACGTCAACCAATCTTACTTTTTATGCATCATCATCCCTTTGATTAGGCATCCCATAGTCATTTGAGTGTTCTTACTACTGTGTTATCAAATGGGCAATCCTATTATTTCCATTACAGACATCCACTACAGATAAATTTGACCCTGCCCCCCACCCTGATGCTCCACTATGTTTTGCTTATATGAAACGTTTAAGGGCTTGAAATGAGACTGGTTATACTTCATTGTTATGTTAGTCAGCAAAAACATGCCTAAAGCAATACCACTATAAATTACAAAGTGCTAAATAACCACAAGTCCACAATTATCACCCGATGAATTCATTCATTTCATCCCAAACCCATTACAAATCTATGAAAAGTCATACAATTTTAACACATTATCATGTCCTAACCTCTTAAACATAACACAAAAACTATGTTTTTCATAATCATTTATTTACTTATATATAAATGAACTTAACAACCATTAGGGGCGGCCTGGGCATAGGGTATAGTGAGCGACCGCCTAGGGCATCTCTACCTTTAATAATCAACTATGCGCATTCTGGTTGGGTGGTCAAGACGTTCTGAACATGCTTATGTTGGATTTAGGTCACCTTTCATCTTTTTTTCATAATCTTTATATAATTTAATTCGTGCCATAAATCCTGAGGGCCGCCACGACAACAATGGTTTGTTAGTATAATGTTGTCAAATGCAACCAAAGTTAATAATGATCATATGAGTTGGAAAAAGAAAGAAAGAAAAACATACAAACATACCTTCATAGATAGAAAGACAAGGTTTTGTCTTTGGAACTCAAAAAGGACAGAAACAAGGTCTGACTTGAGAAGACGAGAAACATGAGAGTCGATGAATCGGTCGAGACGAAGAGGACTAGATTGAAGTCTTTTAAGTTGTTTAGCTATAATCAAACCTTCTTTTCCGATTTCTTTCTTTCGTCTCCATATCGATAAACTAGGGCTTGATGATGAAATGGTACTAAAGGAGGGCGGATGATGATTGGGGGATAATAATAGAGTTTTCAGATATGAAAATGAAGCTCTTCGCATAATGTCTGACTCACTTGTGTATCTATACAACAACACATATATATACTAATCATCACAACTGGTTTTCAGGAAATTACTCGTATAAATTTTTTTTACAAAAATAAATATCGAAAGGAAGTAAAAAAGAAACTAACCTGGCTAAGGTGTATGTAAATCACTAGTCATCACGAATAGGGTGTGTATGTAAATCACTAGTCATCACTCACATAAAAGAGAAATGAGTAATGTTTTATAGACTTGTACCGTCAGTTTTATATGTTGTACATATCGATAAGTGCATCATTCCTTTGATTACTTTTCAATCATTAATTTTTTGAGAGATAAATTCCTTTAAATTTTTAATAAAGGTTTAGGTAGCAGCGTGAGAGCTTTGAGATTTTCAGGTTTTTAGTTCCCGTTAAATTGCGGACAAAAGCTTGATATCGAGATGGTTAAAATGAAATTTGAATTCAATTTCTCTTTCGATTGAGCTTTTTCTGTACATATGCAATAGTTAACCACTATGCAAACCTTGGGGTTTTTCTCTCTGAATACTTGTAACGGCACATGGTCACTATCTCGTTGTCTAGGGTACATGCAAGGCTTCACCATTATACGGTGAGGTTTCTCTGACATCGTATACCGACTGAATGTTCGGAAAAAAATATTCCTTATTTACCTTTTAATTCAGAGTCGATATCTCTCAACTTTATTAGTAAAGTTGACTCTAACTTTAGAAGATCCCAATCCTAATTCTTTGTATTTTTAATTCTCCATTAATAATAAAAACATATAACTTATATAAATTTAAATATATAATTTTAGGAAGAAAAAAAACTTATTCAAATATATAATTTTAAGAAGAAAAAAAATATAGTCAAATATATAATTTTAAGAAAAATATAACTTATATAAATTTAAATATATAATTTTAGGAAGAAAAAAAACTTATTCAAATATATAATTTTAAGAAAAAAAATATAGAACTTATTTAAATAATTATTAAATCTTAAAACCTGCAAATACAATTGGCTTAGGTTTAAAATAAATGTGAATGAGCTTTCAAACACACCACACGTCCACACCCTTGGAGGCTTTAGAATTTACTTAACTTGTTTAAAACTCATTTTCTGACAAAATCTTAGGTTTAGAAATGGGTTTAAGTGAAGTAAAAGTGTGGATAAGACTCGCTAGGTGCATCTTTTACGCTAGCTGTTCGAAGCTTAATTGCTTACGGTGATAACTGATAAGTAGTGTAGTATGTGTTTTTAGGATAGGTTTTAGGCATAAATATGTGTTTAAGGTCACTCTTTATAGTGGTTTGTAGAAAGTTGTGGAAGGGTGTAAAACAATGATGATGTCCTCATAGTTGATAGTTCTGAGGGTGTCTAAAGTTCATCCCTCGATCTTTGGGTTTTTAATATAAGCCGATTTTGTTTATTTTGAAAACTTAAATGTAAAATTTTAGACGATAAGTTATACTTTATGTTTGACGCATACAGATATAGGTTTTAAGTAAACTAAAACAAGTATTAAAGTAAAACAAATAAAGCAATAGGTTTCTCTTCACTGAAAATCACTGTGCATCATGAAAATCATCGTGCATCAATTGCTTCGTGAATCTTTGTGCATCAATTTAACCATGATCTAAGGATAAAGATCTTGTCCTGTTTGTTTTACCTTAATACTTGTTTTACAATACCCAATCCCTACAAATATATTATGAACATATTTTTAGACCAAAAGACAATTATTCAATAATTTTGGAGCAATATTACCTTTTATAGTTACATTTTTTAGTCATCACATTTTCTTGAGTTTATCTTTTTCATGATGATGCAAGTCAAAAGCATCATAAAATGGTGATCTACCTCCACCGTCCTACTTATCTAATTACGAAGTCATTCTAGTCACTAGCCTTGCCTTCGACACTCCTTGCAAATACGGTAATGGCTCTAGGCATGACCAACCCTCATAATGTGATTATCATTGCATACAACGCCTGATATTGAATTTACCGTCGTATAATTGACGAATGATGCCAATTGTTTCTGGATTTACGCTGTTGAGTTATAGTCTGCAATCCGACTGAATCCATATTGAGCTAAAAACACTTACACGTTAACAAACACGACGGATTTAGACAAATTTCAAAAATGCACATTAAAAACCCAAAGATCCAAAGATGGAGGAATGCACGAAAGTGCAAAGAAAAAGAACAAAATCAACAAGAGCGTCCACACGGTATAGCCCAATAAATATATAAGCCCAAAAATAAGCAAACGGTGGAAGTCCAAGCCCAAACATGAGTCGGTTATACACTTGTACAAAAGGGCAATTAAATTAAAACCACATATATTTCTGAATAATTTTCCATTTAATCTAAATATACATTTTGTCTTTGAAAGGGGCACTTGCCCGTTTCTCTCTCTCTTTTTTTTCCTCCTTCCCCTTTTGGTCGGGGAATTCTTAGAATCTTATCACCAAAAACATATATTAAAAAATAAGAATGAATTTTTTTTTATTATTTGTATCTAACAAATCTTACATATATTTTATATTTAGGGATCAAATTACTAGTAATTTTTTTAGTTTTTTGTTGTCAATTTTGAATTTGTTTAGGCATGGATTCATCAGCAGCCGCAGCCATTAATCCGGTCGATGGTCAACAAATCATCACCGCCTTTCCAGATCTGTCAATCCACCAGGTTTATATTTTTATCTATATTTATATTCATATTATATTATGTTCTATATATATATATACATAGATATATGTTTTATATTTAATCCACCAGGTTTTGTTTGATTGTAATCTATAATAATATGATATGATATTGCTGCCGTTGATATATATATCTTTTATACATACATATATACTTACAAGTACATATATATATATATATATTATATATATATATATATATATATATATATATATATATATATACATAGATATATGTTTTCCAGATTTCAATCCACCAGGTTTATATTTTTATCTATATTTATATTCATATTATATTATGTTCTATATATATATACATAGATATATGTTTTCCAGATTTCAATCCACCAGGTTTATATTTTTATCTATATTTATATTCATATTATATTATGTTCTATATATATATACATAGATATATGTTTTCCAGATTTCAATCCACCAGGTTTATATTTTTATCTATATTTATATTCATATTATATTATGTTCTATATATATATACATAGATATATGTTTTCCAGATTTCAATCCACCAGGTTTATATTTTTATCTATATTTATATTCATATTATATTATGTTCTATATATATATACATAGATATATGTTTTCCAGATTTCAATCCACCAGGTTTATATTTTTATCTATATTTATATTCATATTATATTATGTTCTATATATATATACATAGATATATGTTTTCCAGATTTCAATCCACCAGGTTTATATTTTTATCTATATTTATATTCATATTATATTATGTTCTATATATATATACATAGATATATGTTTTCCAGATTTCAATCCACCAGGTTTATATTTTTATCTATATTTATATTCATATTATATTATGTTCTATATATATATACATAGATATATGTTTTCCAGATTTCAATCCACCAGGTTTATATTTTTATCTATATTTATATTCATATTATATTATGTTCTATATATATATACATAGATATATGTTTTCCAGATTTCAATCCACCAGGTTTATATTTTTATCTATATTTATATTCATATTATATTATGTTCTATATATATATACATAGATATATGTTTTCCAGATTTCAATCCACCAGGTTTATATTTTTATCTATATTTATATTCATATTATATT
Source organism: Erigeron breviscapus (assembly GCA_034093135.1). Classification (NCBI taxonomy): domain Eukaryota; kingdom Viridiplantae; phylum Streptophyta; class Magnoliopsida; order Asterales; family Asteraceae; genus Erigeron; species Erigeron breviscapus. The sequence goes on along the minus strand of CM067169.1, from coordinate 110,499,780 downwards.
ATGTTCTATATATATATACATAGATATATGTTTTCCAGATTTCAATCCACCAGGTTTATATTTTTATCTATATTTATATTCATATTATATTATGTTCTATATATATATACATAGATATATGTTTTCCAGATTTCAATCCACCAGGTTTATATTTTTATCTATATTTATATTCATATTATATTATGTTCTATATATATATACATAGATATATGTTTTCCAGATTTCAATCCACCAGGTTTATATTTTTATCTATATTTATATTCATATTATATTATGTTCTATATATATATATATATATATATATATGTTTTATATTATATATTATATTGTATTATATTATGTTCTATATATATATATATACATAGATATATGTTTTATATTTAATCCACCAGGTTATATAATATCTTATTTATATAATCCTCCATACTCAAATAGGTGTCCATATTTTTATATCAACTGGTCTTGAAATGAGTGTCCACTTCTAAAAGTAACATATTAACTACTAAGTTTACTATACTATTTTGTGCAAAAAAGTAAGCGTAAAAATTGTCATTTAGCAACCATTTATGCAGCAAGCCAGCCAGGGGTATTGATTGTTGAAGGTTTTGGGGTGCACTAGGGAGGATCAGTGACTTGCATATACGGAGGGCCAAGAATAGTGTAAAAGGGAAATGTATAGGATTATCAGAGTAATTAGGAAGAATTGTGTATATTCAGTGGATGAGAATATGAGATTATTTGATGGAGTTACACAATTAATGGAGGTTCAATTCATTTGAAGTTAGATTATTTAGTGAAAATTAGAGAATGAATTAGAACGTTGAAAATTTTAACAATATCTAGGTCTGCATTATGAATTACCACATGACATTGTAAAGTGACATATTGCATTAACATCAGTTCAACAACATGGCTGTGCACATCTGTCTTTTACTTGGTGTTTGATGAAATTAGATCATTAGTATTAAATGTCAAAACCTTTAAAGTTTAAACTTCATGCCACTAGTCTTACTAATGGAGTATACTGAATTCTCTCTCCAGTTTCTTATTGCTAGCTATTATCATGTTTTTGATGGATGTAGTTGGCAACACTACACAGCTCATTTGCATTCATTGCAATATATTTCCTTCAATAAAGTAATTAATATATTATATTTTTTCTATGTAGTGTTGTATGCATTCTTCGATGGGCCACTTATAAGAAGGAACCAACATGCCCTCAATGCAAGCATCCATTTGAGTTCCTCAATATCCACCGTTCTCTTGATGGCAGGTACATGGCTATTAAAGTTCATGACTATCATATGGCTCTAAAGTTAATGTCATTGAAGATATAAGTTTATATGTGATCGACTCTACTTCTAATTTTAGATGGATTAACTTTGGCATATATTTCAAGACACTCCAGCAAGTTATCCTGCTCTCTTTCTATTATAGTTTGCCAGTTGTGGTTGGGTAATATGGGCTGAACCAATCATTTTGACTTGTGAGTTAGCTGGGAATTTATTAAAAGTTGTATTTGTATGATTATAGATTTGAAGGCATCTCTAATAGGACATTTTAAAAGGTTAAATTAAATGTTGAATACAATTGCCCAACTTTAACCTTGTCTAAATCTTTCGACCCAATTGACTTGTTTACACTTTATAAGTAAATCAATGGGTTGATATTGCCACCTCTCCTTTTATATTATAGGAGACTTCTCCCGTACTTAATGCATAATCACTAATTACGAAGGTAATTGTGGGCCATGCTGAGAAGAAGAAATTAAAAAAGATGAGCATGGCATAGATGAGAAAGTTCACATTTTTTAAAGATTGATCCTAATATTTATCGTCTTTTCAACAGCATTCATGACTATATGTTTGAGGAGAGTGTGTGCCTTCTCTTAAGAGCTTCATGGTTCGATCCTTTGCACGTTGAGAGCCATGAAGTGCTGGATGATCACGTTCTGGAAGACTTTTATCCTTATGAGTATGAAGAAGAAGAGGATGATGATCTGGATGAAGTGTATCTGGGCCGTTCATCCAATATCAACATCCGTATTGGCAACCGAAGATGGGGGAACAACGGGTTTGTGAGAGCTGGAAAACAAGAAGCTCGACCCATTCATCAACAACCTCACTTCCAGGATTCGGGTGCTGGCCCTTCGTCTCGTGAGCCTAAAAAGAAAGAGTCTGCTGCAGCAGCAGCTCGTGACGTGGCTCCAGTTGGCCGCCGAGCCAAAAGGACTCTGAAACGTGAAGCTGCTGATAAAGCGGCTGCTGCAAAACATCAGCAACATCTGGTTAGGCTGGGGCGCAACTAATCATCCAAGTGGGCCTCATTTATCCATCTGTACAGTGTTCGTCAACATTTGTGAAATAATGGGTTTTAGTTTTAGATGTTAAAGTGATAAGAATGGGTTCATACTGTGCGGGACCCCATTACGCTTCTTACTTTACTTGCAATTTTATTAGGTGTTAAGATAATTAAAAGCTGTTTTTTAATTTTATGATGATGATGAAATGTTTTAGCTCATGTTGATATTAGTATGGGAG
>CM067169.1:110466251-110496240 GCA_034093135.1 Erigeron breviscapus | reverse complement strand
ATCACTGCGACGCAGTGGCGTTTGCATGTGCCCACTGCGCCGCAGTCATCATGGTGGAAAGAGCAGTTCGAGACCAGTGAGAATGCACTGCGACGCAGTGGTGGTGGACTGGACCACTGCGCCGCAGTCGGCCACCAGAAACAAGAGAACAATTGTCCAGTGAGGAATCACTGCGACGCAGTGGGGGTAATCATGGACCACTGCGCCGCAGTGAGCCTTTACCAGCGAGTACAATGGGGCAGTGTATATGCACTGCGACGCAGTGGGGGCATTACCCGCCCACTGCGCCGCAGTGAGGAGACGATTCTGAAGGGTTTTGGGCAGCTTTTGCACCAAAAGGGAGGTATAAATAGAAAAAATGACCTAAATTCCAATCTATCAAATATTCTTTCTAGGAGCTGCACTTCAAGGAATTCTTCAAGGGTCAATTCAAGATTTTGATTTGAAAAGGGTGGTCGGACCACGACGGTATGGGGGTGTTCCCGGAATATAAACCTATTACTTTAAAATTAAACTAGATTTTTCCATTAAGGCCTTTTGTATTAAAAACTTTTCATTATGAATCAATTATCTAGAATCTTAAATAGACGGAATCATAGTTCAAATGCTATAGATCAGGAAGAAGATATAGACATGAACTCTTTACATATGAATTCAGTTGAATTAAACATTTCTCAAATTGAAAATAATTTATTAGATTGGAGTATTCCAAAACAAAATGTAAATACTATTTACAAAATTGGTACTTTTGATTTTTTACAAGATTATTCTATTAAAACTCATGAACAAACTATACTATAAATAAAGAGTATCAAAACATGCAATTATTATCAGTAAAAGCTATAAAAAGACATAGAAAACTTTATAAGTTTTACATATAGGATTAATTCAAGTAGCAGTAAAACCTATGTTTAGATTAGGAATAGATGCTCCAGTATTATTAATTTTAAGAGATGCTAGACATACGAATTTTAATAATTCTCTATTAGCTATGGCTGAATCAAATATATCAAATGGTCCTATTTATTTTAATTGTTATCCTAATTTTACAATTGGTTTATTTGATCCAAATATATTAGATACTTTGACTTTAACTATTAAGACAAAAAATTTAGAATTTAAAGAAAGAACAAATGCTGCTGTAGTAATATATAGAATATATTATAAGACTATGACTACAACCATAGAGCCTAAGACAAAAATAGTATCCCCAAGAGATGAAACTATAATATTTGAAGCCAATACTATGCATACAAAAGTAAAAACACCTAAGAGATTAAGATGGAATGAAATAACTCAATCATTAACATGGAATCTTCAAGATATTAATCCACCAAAACCAATTGAAATAGGAAATCAAACGTCTACTATTATAGAACATTCAGATGGTTCAATAGATATAAAATGGATAGAAGAAAGAATAAAAGTAGAAGAAAGATGTTTTATTGGTTAGAAAATAATCAACATCTTAACTTTTTAAAATTTAGATTAAAAGAAGAACTAAAATATAAGAAGAAACTTTCTCAACAAATTACTGCAACTACTTGTTAAAAATGGATAAAGAAATGATAAAATTTTTAGAAGAAGAAATGTTCAATGAATATAATAATAAAATTTAATATGGTATTATATGACTTTCAATGAAAACGAAAGATTTTTACATAAAATTGATTGGCATTTATATATGTTACAAAATAATGAAAATATGCCATTTTTCTCATGGTTTTCTATATATTGTGTAGAAAATAAGATAAAAAACCCATTTTTCGAAGAATCAATAATTTCGACTAGTTCTACTATAACCAAAAAATATACTATAATAGGTTCAGATGAAGAAGTTATAAGTATACACCCTCCACATGATGATATAAAAATAATAAATAATAAAACAGAATATGTTGCAAAACCTTTAGCAAGAACTAATGATGATGTAAACAAAAATATAAATACAATTATTTTCCAAAATAATTATACAAATGAAAAATTAAATACAATAGGAGAACAATTAGAAAGAATAGAAGTAAATAAGATAAACAATAATGATCAACCCAGTACTTCAAATTCAAAAAATATTACAATAACCTCTAATACAATTGAAAGACCAATATTTAAGCCTTTCAACATAGATATACCAATTAATCTAAACAAACAAAATGATAAACAAAATGAATTATTAAAAGATATTTCATCAAAATTATCCAAATTAAATATAAATACTATTTCAAAAAATATTAATACAATTTCAGGAGACGAAGAAGAAGATTTTCAAGAAATTCAAGAACAATTTAATAATTTTACAATAGAAGATTCTATAAATAAGCTTAAAGGAAAAAATTATTATAATTTTTCAAAAAATAATTCTTACACTACAAGACCAGAAACAAGAAATTATTATCCAAGACCAACTCCACCCGATTTACAATATGAAGAAAGACACACTTTAGTTTAATCAAAATATGAAGGAAGTTCTTTATATGAATGGAATATAGATGGTCAAACTGAACATCAAATATTAAATCTATTACAAGAAATGATTATGGCTGCTAATGCTTATAAAGCAAATGGTAATAATGAACTCCAAATTTTCCAAATGATAACTTCAGGATTCACTGGAACTCTTAGAGGCTGGTGGGATAACTATTATACTGAACAAGATAGACAATTTATTCAAAATGCCAAAAAGATAATAGTCGTCAAAAATGAAAGTACAAATAATCAAGAAATACCAACAGAAACAACTGATATAATAAATACTTTAATATTTGCTATAATAAAACATTTTGTAGGAAGCCCTAGTGATTATCAAGAAAGAAATTCTTTAATATTATTAAATTTAACATGTAGAAAATTACAAGATTTTAGATGGTATAAAGATATATTTCTATCTAAGGTAATGAGTAGAGAAGATTGTAGAGAAGCTTATTGGAAAGAAAGATTTATTGCAGGATTACCAAAACTATTTGCAGAAAGAATAAGAGAAAATATAAAAAAAGATTTTAATAATACTATTCCATATAAAGATTTATCTTATGGCCAAATAATAAATTATATAAATCAAGAAGGATTAACTATATGTAATGATATGAAATTAAAAGAAAAAATGAAAAAGATGGTATCCAAGGTCGTAGTGAATTAGGAAATTTTTGTCAACAATATGGGATTGAACCAATAAAAATTCCTACAAAATCAAGAAAGAAAACTTATAAACAATTTATTAAGAAAAACTATATTAAAAAACCATATAATAAGAATAAATATAATCAACAGAAATATGAACAAAAATACGATAAAAAATATAAAAGAAATATTCAAAATAAAAAAGGCAAACAAGATGTTATAATTTGTTATAAATGTGGAAGACAAGGCCATTATTCAAGAAATTGCGATACTAAGAAGAAAATTAATGAGTTAAATATTTCAAAAGAATTAAAAGAACAAATTAATAAAATACTCATTGATGACAGTACAAGTGATGATAGTATTACTGATTATGAAGATAATGATTTAAATTGTTTAAACAATAGTTCAAATTCTAGTTCAGAAGATGATATATGTGAATGCATTGGTCCTTGTATTTGTGAAATTAATGGAGAAATAAATGTTATAACCAAAGATAATAAAGAATTATTAGATTTAATAGAAGGAATTAGTGATAAAGATATAAAAGAAGTATATTTAAAACAATTAAAAGAAAAATATAATTTATCTACTAATAAAGAAGAAGAAACATCATATAATTTTAAAGATATTTGTCAAAAATTTCAAAATAATCAAATAACAAAAACTCCTGTTACTATAACAGAATTACAAGCAGAAGTAAAAGTTATTAAAGAAGAAATTAGAGAAATAAAAATTAAGATAAAAGAACTAGATAAACAAAAAACTATAAAAGATGAATCAAGTAATGAAGAAGAAAATAAAGGAGAAATTATAATTAATCGTATAAAAGAAATAAATTCTCAAAGATGGCTCTGGCAGACGAAGAGCACCTGGTGAAGGAAGATGTCACATCTGGAAGATGGGTGGACATTGTTATCAAAAAGGTTAGTGATTATGATACTGAAACTGACCATGAATTAAAATTGGACATTGCTGAAGCTCTTAATTCTGATTTAATCTTTGTTGAAATTGTTAGATCTGACTGTGTAAATGGTCTAGAAACAGATTTTTCTGAAATTACAGTTTTAAAATCAAAATTAAAGGAACTTCAAGACATTGAACTGGCATTTCAAGCCCAGGTTCTGGTAACTGAACAACTGATTCAAGAAAAACAAGATCTTGAAGTCATTTTAGAAAAAGAAAAACTGGTTATTAAATCATGGCTTGAAACCAGAAAGCCATATGATGCTGGAGTAAATCAATTTCCCACTCAAAAACGTGCTTATTTAGATGGAAATACTCATGTTGCATCATTAATACCAGTAATTGATCGGTTACCAGAGGGATTCAGGCCCATTACCATATATGATGAGCCTGTAACTCCTAAGGCCAATATTTTCCCAGTTCAATCCCCAGAGGTTAAGACTGGAGCATTCCAGATGACTGCTCCAGTTAAAAAGGTCAATCTGAAGAAACCTTTGCTCAGACTGCTTCTAATGAACCCCAGGTTCAAAAGAAGAAGACCAATCCCCTACCTAAGCCTCGAGTCCAGTCAACTGGAAAGGCTCAGGTGTCATCTGATGAAAATATTTTGGTGTCATCTGATGAATGTATTTTGTTAAGGTTAGAGAGCCAGTTTCAATTACTGACTCGTCAATTTCAAAGTTTTAATGCAAGATTAAACTACTTTGAGGGTACTTCATCTGGCCCTAGACAAAATACAAAACCTTTTGCAAAGAAAGTTAAATCTATTTCTCCAGTTGAGAAAAGGAAAAAGGTTTCAAAACTATCAACCCAGTGGTCTTTTCAACTAAGACCACTGTTGAAGAAAGTGTTGACCGTTTGACTTTACGTGTAATTTGACTAACAATTTAAGTTAATGAAGAATTCGGGTCGTTTTGTGATTGAATGACAATGTGGTATGTTAGTCGGGTCGATAGTTTGACTTAAACGTGTTTAAATGTTGAACGAATTGTATTTTGGCTTGAGAAAGGAAACGGGTCGGCCCGTGGGTCATCCACGACCCACCAGCCCCTTTATGACCCATCTCCTCCTCTTATCTCATTCATTCTTCATTTCCTTATCCCTTTATCTTTTTCTCTCTAAGTGTAAAGACAAGACCAACCCATCTCATTTCTTTCTTTCTCGGCTAAGGCCAATCTACCAGTTGGGTGTTTTGGGTTGGGTTAACTCGGAAATCATTATCATCTTCATCTCATTATCGTCTAGCAAAGGATTTAGTTGCTAAGTGCAAGCATTTTACCCATTTTGACCTAATTTCGGGTTTGAGCTCAAGAAGGAGTTTTGGTAAGTCAAATTCATCCCATCTTCACTCTATTTATGGGGAGCGAAAGGAAGCTTACTATATTGATAGTCTTGTTGGGAGCGAAGAGGGGGGCGGTCAAGAAGATTTCATGTTTGTTAGAAAGTATTTAACAAAGTGGAAGGTCGATATATAATCGGTCTTACGAAATGAAATGGGAGGGTTCCAGGACATTAGGGGTGTTGTGGTTTGGGACGGTTGATATGAAGATAGTGGACCAGTGTTCTGTGAATGGTTTTGGCCTGGACCGGAACACTGTTGGTAACATGGTGGTATGGAATACGAGGTATTATAGAAGATGGTAGATGAATGACGGAGCACTGATGGAGGGTGAAGCTTGTGTACACACGAAAATGGGGGTTGTGTGGACAAGAGAGATCGCGTCACAAATAGGAAAGTAACTGGGCCAATGGGGAGGTTGTGTGGAGTATGGTTTGGGTTGAGTTTTAGTGATTTTGGCTCGTTTTCTGCACTTAAGAACTGCTGGTGCAGGTGCAGGAAGTTGTCCCACTGCGGCGCAGTGGAAAAGTACTGACCTTTTGATTCGATTAGCCTCACTGCGGCGCAGTGGCAAGGCAATGCCTTGACTGCGGCGCAGTGAGATAGTTCTGGGAATTTCGCGCGTCAGTTTTCAAACGTTAATAACTTTTGATCCGTAAGTCCAAATAAGTCGTATGACCTATCGTTGGAATCGTAAGAGAGTCTAGTTTCTCGTAGTAACCTTCTTTTTGTATGAATCTTCGTACATTTCTAGAAATGTCGAGTCAAAGTGTTATGTTTCACACTCGGTAATGTTAAGAAAGTAATTGTGGGTTCGTGACTCAACTTAAACCTAAGGAACCAACTTATTTATGATTATAAAGTTGAAATTATGATATATGACATGCTTTGATAGGTTGTGAACGCGTGGGGCCCAATACTCGCTATTAATCTTTTATTAGCTCGACTTAAGCTTCTTTGCCGATCAAGGTGAGTTTCGTAGTTCCCTACTCGCTTGAGATTCGGGCTGAAAAGTGTAAACGTGCTTGATTGATTGTTTGATTGATTTATGAACTGGATTGGCGAAGGAGGAAAACCAAAGAAAATGTAGGATTGACGTGGTTACTTACATTGTCGAATATTGATTGATTGGTGTGATTGTTGGATTGATGTGATGGTTCATTTCGTTTGATTTACTTGGTTTAGGTGTTGGTTATGTATTTCATAAATATTAGGATAGACGTACATACATGGAAGTCGGTTATGCCTTCATGGGTTTTAGATGTGGTGGGAAGGCTGCGGGTGACCATATATATAAGCATCTGGGACTCGAAGAAAGTAGAATCCTCTTAAGTGTATGTACGTATAGAATTGGTGTTGATATTGATTGTTGGCTCATGTTTGTCGGATATTGATTGTTGGCTCATGTTTGTCGGATATTGATTGTTGGCTCATGTTTGTCGGATATTGATTGTTGGCTCATGTTTGTCGGATATTGATTGTTGGCTCATGTTTGTCGGATATTGATTGTTGGCTCATGTTTGTCGGATATTGATTGTTGGCTCATGTTTGTCGGATATTGATTGTTGGTTCATGTTCATCGTATTGTGATTGTTGAGTTATGATTGATGCATTTTCGATTGATTGTAAGCATGCATACATTGTTGATAATCCCTCGGTTGAGGAGTGCATACATCCAAGTGTATAGATGTATACACTATCTGATGGATGTTGAGTTCATGATCCCGAGTATATAGACATATATATCTCGATGTTTTTGAGATGCAGCCTGTGTCATTGCTATGACAGGCGGGTATCGTTGCATATGTGACTGGAGTTCACACATTGGGCGTACATGTTGGCATTTTATGCATTTAGCACATTCATTGATATTCTCATCTTTTGTGCTCATTTAATTACACGCTTATTCGTTGTGTAATCTTGTTGTTGGACATTATTGTGATACTTAGAGGCTCACTGTAAGTCTTGTTTCGCCTCTATTTATATATTGTTGATGTTGTTGATGGTTCCTTTTGGACCATTACTATGAACTCACCAACCTTGTGTTGACTATGCTTAGTACACTTTTCAGGAAATCAGGTTATCCCCGGACGTGGAGTTTAGTTGCTTGCTTGCTGTTAAACCCGGGCTTTGGACTTTATGAATCAAGGATTCATCGACCTTCTCTTTTGCATTATACTTAGGATCGATTTGCCATCTTCGGGATGTTCTTTTGTAAACTTTGATGGTTATTTGCTCCTTTATGTAATTTGATACTTGTTTATCGTTCTGTAAGGATTCACTGAATCCTTTATTTGCATTTAGTCTTGTTCTATTGTAATTCCACCTTGCGCTATATGATTTCCGTGATATTTCGAGCCTCGGCTTGGGGTGTTACAGAATGGTGGCCCATGCAGGTCGTAGAGAATTAGGCGGTTTGACCTAGGCTACGGCTTAAGTTAAAACTCTTCATATAGCATGCATGGTTAGGAAATTTGTGTGCAACGTGAATTCTGTGAACCCTAGAAAGTGTATATTGTAAGTTCGTAGTTAAGACCACTTATGTGATGGCTTGAATTCAACGTGATGAATGTGGAATGGGTACAATGTGGTTAATGTGTGCATTGATTGAAATTGATTGTCATTGATATGGATTGTTGTTACTGATTGATGTTTGTTGGATGCTTTAGAGCAAAATGAAGTTATGTATTAACTTAGTATAATATTGTGGCAACCCTAAAAGAACCCGATCAACTCTTTTATGGTCACCCAATATTATAACAAGTTAATAACATCATGGATTGCGCATGCATGGCTTAGAGTATAATAAGGAACCGATATGCTTAATGGAAGTTGATTAGGTGGAGGGTTAGCCATTGGTACACCATGTATACATACCCGGTCGATAACTAAAGAGCATATCGAATTCGGATTATACTTTGAATCATTCGTGTTAGTTGACCTGTTTTAGTTGCTTGTAATGAGATGTGTGGAACACGAGTATTTGGTTTGATGGTGGACAATTGTTGTGAACTTAGCACGAGAACATGATAGATAACGATTACTTGAGAACTTTGATATGTTGTCCTTAGCATAGTGATATGAAACACGTATGATATGTTGGTATGATAGCACGATATATGACAATTACTTGACAACATTTATGTGCTGGCCTTAGTGTAAAGACATTAAACATGTGTGGTGTGTTGGCATGTGAATAGTGTTCGGCGTTAAAGCACTATACTAATGCGGCTAACATGAGAGAGATTGTGAAGCAAACCCCCAGGTCATAAACTTTAGAACTATTACTATGATTGGATTTGTTAGTGGAATGACATGTTGTCTAGTATGATTAACATATAGATTATGCATGTGTGTATGTATGTATGCCCTGTAGTGGTCACATTGATGCTGTAAACGTTTTCGTTGTTGCCCGACTTAAACGTGTTGATAAACGGTTAGGATACAATGTGATAAATATGTTGATATGCACCCTACGGGAGTGTCAAAGTTGTAAGCATCTTAACTCCCATGTATTATAAACGGAGTGATATTCCAACACAAATGATGTTAATTGTAATCGGTAAACAATAGGGATATGTTGCTTAATGGTATGTGAAATTGAACATGTATGAGACATTGTTAAACTTGGTTGTAAGCATGATATAACGTAGTTGGTAATACACGTGTAAAAATGTATTAGTAGATGGACGATTGTATGAATGAAGTTAACAAGTTAGTTTTATTGTATGATGTATTGACATGATTACTTGAATTAACGATAAACAATTGTAGTGAACTTGACATGATAATGATAAGTAACAATCCCATAGGATTCTAGCACTCTTACATTAGCTTGATGATATGAAATGAGTATATTACATCGGTATGAGAGCATTAGCTACTTGTGTGACTAACATGTGAGCATGGTGAGGCTAACTTTCGAGTCAACACGTTACTTACCTTAAAGGTAATGGTGGGACCAAGAAGGAATGCGACTAGCCATAGCGATGAGCCGGATCTGGCAACCGCGATTGCCCAAGCGGTAGCAAACGCCATACCTACTATCGTAGCCCAAGTCACGTCAAGCCTTCAAAGAAGCAATGAAACACGTGAAGCTAGAGTAAATATGGGCAATGATGAGGTGTTAAGTAAAGCCTCATTAAAAAGGAAAGGAATTGGAGAATCTAGTGAGGCCAGGAAGGCGAGTAGGTTTGACCCCAACGGCCATAATAAAGGTAGATACAGGGCGGCGGTGGGACCAGTGAAGAAAGCTTATGTAGGACCTCATCCGTTATGTGAAAGATGCAACAAGCACCACCCCACGAACGTTCAATGCAGGGCGTGTTATAATTGCAAACAAGTTGGGCACATGTCCAGGAATTGTAAAACACCGAAAGCGGCACCATTGAATAACATGTCTAGGAATTGTAGAACCGAAAGCGGCACCATTGAATGTAACACCTCTTCAAATCATTTATCCCCAAACCAACCACCCTCGGAGCCAACAGGGTGTTTGTTTTGTGTGTGGTAGCCCCGACCACTATAGAAATGCTTGTTCAAGATGGATCGAACCACAAGCCCAAGTAGCGACTTCTCATAATCAACTTCAAGTTGCCATTCCTACCCAAGACCACGACGAACCAAGCCGTCAGGTGCAACCTCGAGGACGAACCTTGGCGGGAGATGCTAATGAAGCCCACAACGACCCGGAAGCGGCGATAGGTACTTTCCTTTCTCCTCGACCACTACAACTCAATGTTATTCGATTCTAGGACCGGTTATAGTCTTACTTTCTCTTACTAGACTTCCTTCATTAACAAACATCTGTAGGCTTAGATCTGGATTTCTATCTTTTAAATGATTTGTGATGCGCTAGATAGGTCTAGTTGAATTACCTGGCAATGATGGTTGACTTTAAATGATATTAAGCTCTTCATTAGCCCTATGCTCCTGGAAATTTGGAACGTTGAAAATTTTTGCAAGTATGGATTGGATGACGGTGATGAATACGGTTAGTGGTAGTAGTAAAGAGTCAACTAAAAACGTCTTTGTGTAACGGTAAGGTTTTTAGGGTCCCATGTAAGTCTTCAAACTCAAGCGTCCTTAGAGCTACCGTCTTAAGAATCTGAAAACTAACGTCGTCTCTGTTAATCTTGAGTCTCCCGAGGCTTTTCCGGACGACTTACCGGGCTTGTCCCATCCCGATAACTTAAATTTCGTATATGCTTAACTTCCTAACATCGCGCGCGTAGTCAAAACCCTTATAGACTTCTGAGATGTGAATAAGCGTGTAGTGAAAGACCGGGGGAGAGATTTGAAGGAAAACAAATTGTAATGGACTTCGCCATGAAGTCGCCGACGACAAGAAGTGATCACGATACGACGAAACCGGTAAAAATTTGACAACTTGGCACATTAGTATGTAGAAGAAATGGGTTAGGTGCACGAAGATTCGATTTCTATCATTTCAGATAAAGAAAGTCGCTTAACTCCAATTCAGGGAGCCATCCAATGAGCAACGGGTACTCAAACCGACTTGAGACTTGATCACATGTGAAGAGAATGTGCTTATGACCCTGACGGAAATCTTGTGCAATGACGGGTGTTACGCGAGTATTCGAATGTCACCGACCGAAGCACTGAGTAGTAGAGATGTTACTCTCCACTGGGACGAACCAAGAATCAAAGAAAGCCAATGTAGCGGGCCGGGAATAGTAACTGGAATGACAAGAACAACTTCTCAAGATAAGAGAATAGCCCAACTAGCTCGCATGCTACGAAAGAAGTATGCCGATGTGAGGCGGAGACCGTTAGAGTTCGAAGTGGGTGATTTTGTACTTTTGGAAGTATCACCGTGGAAAGGCGTCATCCGATTCATGAAACGAGGCAATCTCGGGCCAAGGTATATTGGTCCTTCCAAGATCCTCGAACGGGTTGGAAAAGTTGCTTATCGATTAGAATTACCACAAGAGCCTAGAGGTGTACATGACGTGTTTCATAATTGTAACCTACGCAAGTGTTTGGCGGACCCTACGCATCATGTGCCCATGGACGAGATTAGAGTGGATTTGAAGCTTAATTTTGTTGAAGAGCCGGTAGAGATATTGGACCGTCAAGTCAAGAAACTCAAGAATAAGCGCTACACGATTGTTAAGGTTAGATGGAATGCTAGACGCGGAGCCGAGTTCACTTGGGAGCGAGAGGATCGTATGAAGACTAAGTTCCCACATTTGTTTAACGATTAGTGATTTGTTGAATTTCGGGACGAAATTCTTTTGACGGGGGAATAATGTAACATCCGTGAATTTTGACCCGTTGACTTTACGTGTAATATGACTAACAATTTAAGTTAATGAAGAATTCGGGTCGTTTTGTGATTGAATGACAATGTGGTATGTTAGTCGGGTCGATAGTTTGACTTAAACGTGTTTAAATGTAGAACGAATTGTATTTTGGCTTGAGAAAGGAAACGGGTCGGGCCGTGGGTCATCCACGACCCACCAGCCCCTTTATGACCCATTTCCCTCCCCTTATCTTCATCCTTTTCTTTTCTTTCTCTTTTTCTCTCTAAGTAAAAAGCAAGACCATCCATCTTTAGTTCTTCATTTCTCTAGCATCATTTGGGCGTTTTGGAACTAGTTTAACTCGAGAATCATCATCGTCTTCATCTCATTATCGTCTAGCAAAGGATTTAGTTACTAAGTGCAAGCATTTTACCCATTTTGACCTAATTTCGGGTTTGAGCTCAAGAAGGAGTTTGGTAAGTCAAATTCATCCCATCTTCACCTATTTATGCTTATTTATATGTTGTTGGTCGATTTAAAGTATTTACAAGTCTTAAATCGGGACTCGAAGAAAGTAGAATCCTCTTAAGTGTATGTACGTATAGAATTGGTGTTGATATTGATTGTTGGCTCATGTTTGTCGGATATTGATTGTTGGCTCATGTTTGTCGGATATTGATTGTTGGCTCATGTTTGTCGGATATTGATTGTTGGCTCATGTTTGTCGGATATTGATTGTTGGCTCATGTTTGTCGGATATTGATTGTTGGCTCATGTTTGTCGGATATTGATTGTTGGCTCATGTTTGTCGATATTGATTGTTGGTTCATGTTCATCGTATTGTGATTGTTGAGTTATGATTGATGCATTTTCGATTGATTGTAAGCATGCATACATTGTTGATAATCCCTCGGTTGAGGAGTGCATACATCCAAGTGTATAGATGTATACACTATCTGATGGATGTTGAGTTCATGATCCCGAGTATATAGACATATATATCTCGATGTTTTTGAGATGCAGCCTGTGTCATTGCTATGACAGGCGGGTATCGTTGCATATGTGACTGGAGTTCACACGTTGGGCATACATGTTGGCATTTTATGCATTTAGCACATTCATTGATATTCTCATCTTTTGCGCTCATTTAATTACACGCTTATTAGTTGTGTAATCCTGTTGTTGGACATTATTGTGATACTTAGAGGCTCACTGTAAGTCTTGTTTCGCCTCTATTTATATATTGTTGATGTTGTTGATGGTTCCTTTTGGACCATTACTATGAACTCACCAACCTTGTGTTGACTATGCTTAGTACACTTTTCAGGAAATCAGGTTATCCCCGGATGTGGAGTTTAGTTGCTTGCTTGCTGTTAAACCCGGGCTTTGGACTTTATGAATCAAGGATTCATCGACCTTCTCTTTTGCATTATACTTAGGATTGATTTGCCATCTTCGGGATGTTCTTTTGTAAACTTTGATGGTTATTTGCTCCTTATGTATTTTGGTACTTGTTTCGTTTTGTAATGGATTCACTGAATCTTTATTTGCATTTAGTTCTTGTTCTATTGTAATTCCACCTTGCGCTATATGATTTCCGTGATATTTCGAGCCTCGGCTTGGGTGGTCTTTTCAACTAAGACTACTGTTGAAGAAAGTGAACTCAACCAGATACCTCCAGGGACCTATAAGGGAGGGTCCAGTGAACCCATCAGTCGATGGGTTCCAAAATCTAATTGATATATCTGGTGGATGTGCAGGGCGATCGAAAGAAATATATCTAGGTATCTTGACAGTGCAGCTGGCAGGACGATGACCGGATGTAAGACCCTGCTGGAGGAGTTCGTAATTTCTGACGGACCCTCTATTACTTTTGGAAATGATGGTTGTGGAAAAACTGAGGGGTATGGTGTTCTGAACAATGGACAAGTCAAATTCAGACGAGTTGCATTTATGAATGGTTTGAAATATAACCTGATCAGTGTAAGTCAACTGTGTGATGATGGCTATCAAGTTCTATTCAATATTGCTCAGGGTATCGTATTCAACAAGGACTGGAAGGTAGTATTGATTGCTCCCAGAAGAGGGAATGTGTACGTGATGGATATGGAAAGCTCTCCTTCAGAGCAATGTTTCTATACTCAAGCTGATGAAGACACAAACTGGTTATGGCACAAAAGGTTATCCCATTTAAATTTCAAAAATATTAATAAGTTGTCTAGAAAACAACTGGCAGATGGGATACCTTCAGTTTCCTTCAAAAAGGAAAGGCCATATCCAGGATGTGAGATGGGTAAGCAGAAACGTACCAGTTTCAAGACAGACAGAATTTCAGCATATCTGAACCTCTTCATATGCTTCATATGGACCTCTTTGGTCCAGTGAATG
This sequence comes from Erigeron breviscapus, assembly GCA_034093135.1. Taxonomy (NCBI): domain Eukaryota; kingdom Viridiplantae; phylum Streptophyta; class Magnoliopsida; order Asterales; family Asteraceae; genus Erigeron; species Erigeron breviscapus. The sequence goes on along the minus strand of CM067169.1, from coordinate 110,482,164 downwards.
TTCAGACTCGTGCTGGTAAAAGATACACCCTGGTGATCATAGATGAATTCTCCAGATATTGTTGGGTGATCTTTCTCAGGTCTAAAAGTGAAGCTGCTACTAAAATCATCAGTCTTATCAAGCAAATTGAGCTCAAGTACAGTCGAAGGGTGTGTCAGTTAAGAAGTGACAATGGAACAGAATTCCAGAATGCAACTCTAGAGTCATTCTGTACTGACACTGGCATCTCCAGAATTTCTCATCAGCCCGCTCTCCAGAACAGAATGGAGTGGTGGAAAGGAAAAATCGAACGCTGATAGAAGCTGCCAGGAGTATGCTTGCTGAATCTGGTCTTCCTACCAGTTTCTGGGCTGAAGCAATTGCAACTGCTTGCCATACCCAGAATCGATCAGTGTATGTGAAGCGACACAAGAAGACATCCTATGAAATATTAAGAAATAGAAAACCAAATATTGGTTATTTCACATTTTTGGATGTCCAGTTTACATCCTGAACGACTCCAGTCAGTTAGGCAAATTTGATGCCAAAGCTGATGAAGGATATTTCTTAGGATATTCAGCCATTCGCAAGGCCTTCAGAGTCTATAACAAGATACTGGAGAAGGTCCATGAGTCAATTCATGTCACATTTGATGAATCAAATGCTGCAATCAATAAAAAGCCAACCCTTGATTCTCCCCCAGTAACTCCAATTGTCTTCTGTGAATCTGATCCTATCAACTACAATAAAGATTCAGAAGATACAGTTTCCAGTCATCCTGATCTGGAACCTGTTCAGACTAAGAAACTCTCCAGGAGTACTCCATTCTATCCTTCAATTATTTTCAAGCTACCCTCTGAAATTATTATTGGATCAGATGTTCGTACTACTCCCCCAGTATCAGTCCCAGTTGAAACTGAACCAGTACTTCAAGAAATGCCTTCAAATGAAGAATTTCATGATGCAAATCGTGATTTAAATGACTCAGATGAAGATGTTGAAGTAGTCTGGCAAGATCCTCCTTCTGAAGCAACACCAGAGGAGACTCAACTGAATTATTGCACTGATATTGTTGTCAGTAACAATCCTGGTCAATACTCCAGATGGACAAAAGCTCATCCTATCGATCAGATCATAGGTGACTCCAGTCGAGGGGTTCTGACCAGAAGAGCCTCCAGTAATCAATGCTTATATGTCAGTTTCTTATCACTGAACGAACCAAAGAAGATTGACGAGGCTATGGAAGATCCAAGTTGGGTGATAGCTATGCAAGAAGAGCTTCACCAGTTTGAAAGGAACAAGGTTTGGTACCTGTTCCTTTCCCAGTTGGAAAGAAAGAACCAATTGGAACCAGATGGGTCTTCAGGAACAAGGTAGATGAAGATGGCCACGTAATCAGAAACAAGGCCAGACTGGTAGCACAAGGCTACTGCCAGTCAGATGTCGATTTTGATGAATCATTTGCTCCAGTGGCTAGACTTGAAGCGATCAGAATATTTCTAGCATTTGCTGCTCATCATCAATTCAAGGTCTACCAGATAGACGTAAAAAGTGCATTTTTGAATGGAAAAATTGAAGAAGAAGTTTATGTCAGACAACCACCAGGTGTCGTTGACGAAAAGCATCCACACTGGGTATATCGTCTGGACAAAGCACTTTATGGCCTCAGACAAGCCCCACGTGCCTGGTATGATACTCTGACTAAACATTTATTGAAAAATGGTTTTAAACGAGGTGCAATTGACAATACCTTATTTATTCTTCATGAAAAGGTAATCTTCTGATGGTACAAATTTATGTTGATGATATTATTTTTGGGTCTACTGATGAAAAAATGTGCAAGAAATTTTCGAAAATAATGTCGACTGAATATGAAATGAGTTTAATGGGTGAATTAACATATTTTCTTGGACTCCAGATTAAACAGACCAGAGATGGTATTTTTATTAATCAGGAAAAATATGTTAGAGATCTTTTAAAGAAATATGATATGAACTCTTCACCATCTAAACCCACTCCAATTTCTGCACCATTAACACTGGACTCTGATCCAGATGGTAAACCAGTGAACACCACTGTCTATAGAGGCATGGTTGGTTCACTGATGTATTTAACTGTCAGTAGACCAGATATTATGTTTTCAACATGTTTATGTGCCAGATATCAGTCTAATCCAAAAGAATCTCATATGCTTGCTGTAAAGCGCATACTGAAATACCTTAAGGGTGTCCCTAGTTTGGGTCTTTGGTATCCCAAAGGCTCAGGCATGGATCTAATGGGTTATTCAGATTCAGATCATGCAGGTTGTAAGATAGACAGGAAATCCACTACTGTGGATGTCATTTCCTTGGTGGCAAACTGGTCAGCTGGACCAGTAAAAAGCAAACTTCAGATTCATTGTCCACTGCTGAAGCTGAATACGTGTCTGCAGCCAGTTGTTGTGCGCAGATACTCTGGATGAAGAACCAGTTGCTTGATTATGGTATTAAGTATTCAAAGACCCCAATCTTTTGTGATAATACCAGTGCCATTGCTATCTCGAACAATCCAGTCATGCACTCAAAGACGAAGCACATTGATCTCAGGTATCATTTTATTCGTGATCATATTGTGAAAGGCAACATTGAACTCCATTTTATTCCCACTGACAAACAACTCGCTGACATTTTTACTAAACCACTGGATATTAATGTTGGAATTCGTCTGCCCAAGACACATATTAAATTGACGTGGCTAGTACGTGATGATCCAAGTCGGGTCATACCCAATAACAAGCTAGACAAACACTTATGGTATTTATTTATATGATTTGATCTTTAAATAAATATCAATACTTGAAACATTTAGAAAGTGGTTTTCTGAATAATTGTACTTGAGATATGTAAATAAATTATATGGATAATTTATTTTGAGAGAAATGTAAATATGTTTATTTGGCAAAATAAACATTTATGTGTATTGTATATAATATATAACATGTTACATAAGGTATGTAACAAATTATGTTATATTTATACAAATAACTACATAGAAAATACATGTTATAAAAAAATTAGTGGAACCCCATGTGGGACTCCTCATGAGGCCGCCCCCCCCCCCATGTGATGGAGGGATTTTGGATCCACTTACTAAACATGCATTTGTTGTTGTTGAATCTTACACACAAGAGATACATAGAGTGTATCACATCTTACACTCAAGAGTAAGAACTCTCTCTACTTTCTCAAGAGCAAAAACCTCTTCTTTTTCTCTTGGTAATTTCGGCATCAAGGAAGCAAAAGGGAAGGGTTTTCAAGTTTAAATCCTAGCATAGTTTGGGTGTTTGTTGATAGTTTGGGGTATACAAGCTTGAGGTTCTTCTAGGTTGAAGACTTGCCACTTCAAGATCATCATCTCCTTCATTCCACCTTCTCATAAGCTTGGAAGAAGGTAGTCTTCTAAAACACCCTATGGTTGTTGTTTTGTATGTATGTTATTCATATACATGGATCCTTATTGTTTGGGTTTTATTTTATAAGTTAAACTTTGAATTTAACTATACCAACATATTGAAATGGTTCAATTTTCCGCTGCGTTTTAATATTATAAGGATAATATTACTTTGATAAAAACCCAAAATTCCCAACAATGGCATCTAGAGCCGGTTATATGGATACATACATCAAAAGTTGATATTTTGTTTGGACAAAATCCAATGTTTTGGCCATTTTGGCAATGGCCGAAACTAATACACAAAAAGGAGGTTCCTTTTTCTTGTGTATTTTAGTGTCACAACTTAGCCAAGAGACCTTGTGAATGTTTGTGATGTGTGGATGTGTTTGTATTTATTTAATTATTCAATGGTTGTAATAGTTAAATAGGATTTTATTCATTCATTTGGTTATGTAATCTATTTATTTCATTTGGTATGTAATAAGTAGATTAGTTGCATTTTTTCTAATAAATGTAATCTCCAAGAAGGCTTCAAAAGGTTTGGGGCTAAAAGTTGGAGGCCTAATGAAAAGACCCGTGAGTTCCCACTGCGGCGCAGTGGGAGTATGTCAAACCCACTGCGGCGCAGTGGGGTTATGCAGCCGAGGACAGTGAGTTCCCACTGCGGCGCAGTGGGAGTATGTCAAACCCACTGCGGCGCAGTGGGGGATAATGCAGCCGAAGACCAGTGACCTCCCACTGCGGCGCAGTGGGAGTGTATTAGACCCACTGCGGCGCAGTGGGTTATCAAAATGAAGAAAATTGTTCAAATCACATCACAAAAGGTTACTTGAAGCATTTGGATGCAAGATCAAGTGGGAGCTCAACTAACACAATATTTTGTGTTACCTTGTCCCTTAGGTTGAGACCTTTTGACCCACTTGTTTCGGCTAACAAGTGTGGTCAAAATAGTTGGCTAATGTTGTGCACTTATTATTATGTTTGTCATGTTTGTTTGGTTGTTTATTATTTTGTCATGTGGATGCTTAAAAACCAACAAACTAAAAGACACACATAAAGATTAAAATTGGTTTTAATATTGACATTAACTTGGTAAAATAAAATGGATTTTATTAAAAGAACCTTGAAATTTGGATTTCAAAATTCATTATGGTACATAGTTTTTAACTAGAATATAAAAACTCAAACGACCCTTTAAAAACAAGTTAAACGCCATCCTTTTATACAACACTTAATTATTTGGGAACTCCTTGTAGGATAAAGGTCACCTAACTACTTTGAGGGAACTTATAAGTTAAGGTAAATTTATTGTACTTATGGGATAAAGGTCACCTAACCACTAGTATAAGATAAATTTACATGTGTGTATAAGTAGGACAACTTGATTTGGAAGCCGTGTGATTAGGGTCACCGAAGCATGGTAACCAAAGGCGTTGATGGGATTAAACATGCCAACTTAATATAAGATATTAAACCGGTCCCATACCACTAGAAATTGCAAAGTGTTGCAATTGTCAAACGTTGACTACCTTGTTAATTTAGATCATGGGATAAAGGTCACCTAACCATCATTTAAATGTAACGTTGGATTCTAGGTTTTAATTATTAATTGTCCATGGGACATAAAAGGGTATTAACAATTAAAATTTATTTTTGATATCGAAAATACTAATAAAGAACTTTGTTAATCTTGTAGATGGCCGCTAACAATGCAATTAACCCCAACCCAAACGTCCATAACTTTTCACTAAGATCCATCCTTGAAAAGGATCGTCTTAATCAAAATAACTTTGTGGATTGGTTTCGTAACTTGAGAATTGTTCTCAGGCACGAAAAGAAATCCTATATTTTAGACGATCCTATTCCTGATGAGCCCGAAGAAACTGATGTTGAGGCCTATAATGATTGGGCTAAATATGTCGAGGACTCCGTGCAAGTTAGTTGCATAATGCTAGCGAGTATGACTCCCGAACTCCAAAAGGAGTTCGAGCACCATGGGACATACGACATGATTACCCAACTCAAGGAAATGTTCCAACAAAAGGCAAGGGTTGAACGCTTCGAAACGGTTCGAGCGCTTCATGCATGTCGCATGGATGATTCACAACCCGTCTCAACATATGTTCTTAAAATGAAAAGCTACATTGATCGCCTCGAAAGGCTTAATTGTCCCGTCTCAAATGAGTTAGCTACGGATATGATCCTTAACTCATTATCTAAGAGATTTGAAACTTTCGTGTTAATTATAACATGAATGGATGGGACAAGACCGTTTCCGAGCTTCATGGGATGCTCAAAACGGCCGAGGCTAGTATGGGAGGAAAAGTTCAACCCGTTCTCATGATCAATGAAGGCGGAAAGAAAAGGGCTTACTCCGGACCGAAGGCAAATGTTGCTAAGGGAAAGGGTAACAACAAAGGGAATTTTAAAGGCAAAGGAAAGGGAAAAATGGATACCCAAAAAGCGAAGAAGCAAAAGGTTGCTGTCAATGACCCATGCTTTGAGTGTGGGGAGGTAGGACATTGGAAACGTAATTGTCCAACCTATCTCAAAGAGTTAAAAGCTAAGAGGGATGCAGGGCAAACCTCAGGTACAATATTTATGATATATATTGAGCTTAATACTGTTTTTTCTTACATATGGGTATTGGATACCGGATGTGGAACTCATATTTGTAATATGTTACAGGGGTTCATAAGAAAGAAGCACATCAAGAAGGGAGACATTAGTCTCTTTATGGGCAATGGTGCATTGGTGCATGTTGAAGCCCAAGGAGACTATCTTTGAAACTTCCAAATGGTTTGGAAATTGTATTGAACAATGTTTTGTATGCACCTAGTTTGACTAGGAGTATTATTTCTGTTTCCGTTTAAGACATGTTGGATATGATTTTAATTTTGTTAACAATGATATCCATGTTTCTTTGAATGATGTATTTTATTTTAAAGCTATGCCTTTAAATGGTATTTATGAATTAGTTCATGAAAACCAAACATATGATAACTCAATGTACCAAGCTACCACCAAGAAACTTAAATTAGATTTAAGTGAAACCTATATTTGGCATTGTCGTCTTGGCCATATAAATAAGAATCGCATACTAACACTTCAAAAGAATGGTCTTTTGAAAACAAAATCGAATGATTCATTTAATGTATGTGAATCTTGTTTACAAGGCAAGATGACTAAAGCACCTTTCAAAGGCACTAATGAAAGGGCAAAAGATTTATTAGGTATCATACATTCGGATGTATGTGGTCCTTTTAAGCCAATGACTAGGAATGGTGAAAGATACTTCATTACATTCACCGATGACTATAGTCGTTACGGTTATGTATACTTATTAAAACATAAGAGTGAAGCTTTTGAAATGTTCAAAATTTTCAAGAATGAAGTAGAAAACCAACTCAGTAAGACAATAAAAATTCTTCGTTCTGATAGAGGAGGTGAATACCTAAGTGATGCTTTTCAAGATCATCTTAGAAGTTGTGGGATTGTCTCACAACTAACTCCACCTGGAACACCACAACATAATGGTGTGTCTGAAAGGAGGAATCGAACTCTATTAGATATGGTTCGTTCCATGATGAGCAAAAGCTCACTGCCTCTATCATTTTGGGGATATGCCATAATCTCTGCTGCCCGAATTTTAAATATGGCTCCCACCAAGAAAGTGGAGAAAACACCTTTTGAAATATGGCATGGAAGAGTTCCATCTTTATCATATTTAAAGGTATGGGGTTGTGAGGCTTATGTAAGACATGATGCCTCAAACAAATTAGAGCCCCGATCCACTAAATGTATCTTTGTAGGATATCCTAAAGATGATTTGGGATATTATTTCTACAATCCTAGTGAGCAAAATGTATTTGTTGCTCGAAAGGCTGAGTTCTTGGAAACTAAATTCCTTATGGAAGGAACTAGTTCCAGAACAGTGGAACTTGAAGAAGATCAAGAACCACTGACAGATACATACTTGGGTGACACTAGCTTTCAACAAAAGGATGTTGAAGATGATCAAAGGGTTGATCAAGACACACAAAACGTTCGTAGATCTGGTAGAGCTACTTATCCACCTGAGAGATATGGATTTCTCGTGGATGAATGCTACTTGGTAGTTTCTGATGAACCTACCACCTACCATGATGCTATGTCCAAATCAGATTCGGACAAATGGCTAGAGGCCATGAACGCTGAGATGCAATCCATGTATGACAACCAAGTTTGGGAATTGGTTGTTGAACCTCCTAATTCCAAAGTAGTTGGAAGTAAGTGGGTGTTCAAATTGAAACACGATATGCATGGAAACTTGAGTACTTATAAAGCTAGACTTGTAGCAAAAGGTTTCACTCAAACTCGAGGGGTCGATTATGATGAAACTTTTTCGCCTGTGGCAATGCTAAAGTCTATTAGGATATTATTTGCCATAGCCGCACATTATGACTATGAGATATGGCAAATGGATGTCAAAACCGCTTTTCTAAATGGATATCTTGAGGAAGATGTCTATATGGATCAGCCTGAAGGTTTTGTCGATCCTAAGCATCCTAATAAAGTATGCAAGTTAAAGAAATCAATCTATGGATTGAAACAAGCATCAAGAAGCTGGAATCGTCGTTTTGATGAAGAAGTCAAGAAATTTGGCTTCATCAAAAACGCTGATGAAGCTTGTGTGTATAAGAAGGCTAGTGGGAGCATCATTACTTTTCTAGTATTATATGTCGATGACATTCTACTATTTGGAAATGACATTCCAACCTTGGAAGGTGTAAAAGCCTGGCTTGGAAGTTGCTTTTCCATTAAGGATCTTGGTGAAGCCGCCTATATTTTGGGAATAAGGATCTATAGGGATAGATCAAGGCGCTTAATAGGTTTGAATCAAAGTGCATACATAGACAAGATCTTGAAAAGGTTCAAGATGGAAAACTCCAAAAAGGGTTTGGTGCCTATTCAAAGAGGAACTATATTGAGTACTTCTCAATCTCCCAGCTCAAAAGTTGAGCAAGAGAGAATGAGTGGAATCCCATATGCATCTGCTATAGGATCCATCATGTATGCTATGATATGCACGAGACCGGACGTGTCATGCGCTTTAAGCATGACAAGTAGATACCAGCAAAATCCAGGTGATAGTCATTGGATGGCTGTCAAATATATATTGAAATATCTTAGAAACACTAAAGATATGTTCTTAATATATGGATCTGGTGAGGAGGAACTCGTTGTAAAGGGTTACACGGATGCGAGTTTCCAAACTGATCGAGATGATTCTCGATCACAATCGGGGTATATCTTCATTCTAAATGGAGGAGCTGTTTCTTGGAAAAGCTCAAAGCAAGATGTGGTTGCATTGTCCACTACAGAGTCTGAATACATCGCCGCTTCTTTAGCAGCACAAGAAGCTGCATGGTTGAAGAAATTCATTGCCGATCTAGGGGTTGTTCCTTCCATTCAAGAACCCCTAGAAATTCTTTGATAACGAGGGTGCGATTGCTCAAATCAAGGAACCTCGTGCACATCAAAAGACTAGGCACATTGAGCGGAGATTCAACTACATAAGGATGAAGTTGAAAAGGGAAAGATATGTATTCACAAAGTTCACACCGATCAAAATGTTGCGGACCCACTCACGAAGCTCCTTGAAAGGCCTAAGCATGAGAGTCATACTTGTGCCATGGGACTTCGATATTCTAGTGATTGGATTTGATCTATTTTATGTATTTGGATATCGGAACACTTGTATTTATTAACACTATTTATATGAATATTGGTATTTTGCATTTAAATTGTGTTATGTTCCATTTTTGCATGTTTAAATCCATGAATAAGTTAATTATTCTAAATGTCCGTAGTCGATCATATTTGTGGGAACAAATATGAATGTAAGATTATTATGAACTTGGATTGGTAGATATTCAAAAAGGTTTTGAATATAGAGCAAAGTGTTGCTACCAAGGTTCATAGATATTTGTGGGATACAAATATTGGACTGACCTGCAATCAAGCATTACTACATGGAATCTCTGTGATTGATCATAAGTAATCTTGAGTTAAAAGGCGAATATCATTGTATCCTCAGACCTGAGATACATATTGGGTCTTGATATTCACTGAATATTATACTTTGACTTAACTCTTCGCTGTTCTGAAACATGGCAGTACATAAGACTAAGCTCAGGTATGATATAAGGTGATTGTGAGAGACGTATGTAGTCGAGATGGAATTTGTCCCTCTTATTCGTTGAGAGTAAGATGTCTAAGGCCTGCTACAAAGTTAAATCAATAGAGAATGATCACTCTGTGTCTCTAGGATTTAACATGACATCTGTGACAAAAGGATAAATGATCGATTCACCTAAATCATTTCAAGTAAGGGACTTGAAGAGGATGATGTTATTGAATGGCACTTCATCATACGTATTAGGGGTAGCAAACCGTTGTTAGGCGGTATTTGCTGCTTGCGTCAATCTTCTATGAATCTTGTGCAAGTGGGAGATTGTTGGAATTCGTCTGCCCAAGACACATATTAAATTGACGTGGCTAGTACGTGATGATCCAAGTCGGGTCATACCCAATAACAAGCTAGACAAACACTTATGGTATTTATTTATATGATTTGATCTTTAAATAAATATCAATACTTGAAACATTTAGAAAGTGGTTTTCTGAATAATTGTACTTGAGATATGTAAATAAATTATATGGATAATTTATTTTGAGAGAAATGTAAATATGTTTATTTGGCAAAATAAACATTTATGTGTATTGTATATAATATATAACATGTTACATAAGGTATGTAACAAATTATGTTATATTTATACAAATAACTACATAGAAAATACATGTTATAAAAAAATTAGTGGAACCCCATGTGGGACTCCTCATGAGGCCGCCCCCCCCCCATGTGATGGAGGGATTTTGGATCCACTTACTAAACATGCATTTGTTGTTGTTGAATCTTACACACAAGAGATACATAGAGTGTATCACATCTTACACTCAAGAGTAAGAACTCTCTCTACTTTCTCAAGAGCAAAAACCTCTTCTTTTTCTCTTGGTAATTTCGGCATCAAGGAAGCAAAAGGGAAGGGTTTTCAAGTTTAAATCCTAGCATAGTTTGGGTGTTTGTTGATAGTTTGGGGTATACAAGCTTGAGGTTCTTCTAGGTTGAAGACTTGCCACTTCAAGATCATCATCTCCTTCATTCCACCTTCTCATAAGCTTGGAAGAAGGTAGTCTTCTAAAACACCCTATGGTTGTTGTTTTGTATGTATGTTATTCATATACATGGATCCTTATTGTTTGGGTTTTATTTTATAAGTTAAACTTTGAATTTAACTATACCAACATATTGAAATGGTTCAATTTTCCGCTGCGTTTTAATATTATAAGGATAATATTACTTTGATAAAAACCCAAAATCCCAACAATTAAAACTTTTTAATATCTTGTGGGAATGTTAAACCCTTAATTCTGGAACCTTGGTATTGAACGCCTTTGTGTACTACTGTGGATCCTTGATTTAACAGATTTATAAATCTATAACTGCTTAGATATTGAACGCCCTTGTGTACTATCTTTGCATTAATAGATTTCTGGATCAACATTCCAGGGGGAAGACTGAAAGATATATTTTTGTCCTTAAAAATGTTTTAATTTCAGGGGGAATTTATTAATTTATTTTCTCACTGGACAAATTTTCTGGAAAATATTACTGGTACCTTGTAAATGTGTCCCTCTCACTGGTAATTAGATAGGTTGAAGTGCATGTTTGAGGTGACTTTTGTCTCCTTGTAAATGTGTCCCTCTCATTGTCTGTATTAGTTGATGTGCATGTTTGAGGTTACCAGTCTCTTTCAAATGGTTATCATTGGTACTTTACTGGAGTGTCCCTCCAGTGTACCATCAGTGCATGCTTCACTGGTCTAATCCACCAGTGATACTGGAGTGTCCAGTCAACCTCCAGATGCACTGAAATGAGTCATACTTTGTCAGTCATAATATTTTAATACTTGGTCATTGTGCGTGCCACGTATGCAAAATCTTTGAAAAGATATTTATCTTGATATTTATCTTATTATCTACGTGGCATGTAATTTTTTCAAAGAAATGATGGTATTTTTACCTTGGGAAGACAAAAAGTGCAAGTTGGTAATGTTTGTGGGCTGTAAACCGTCACACATTTATGTGTGATGTGAAGTATTTAATGCGGATCTCAGAACCCGATCAAAATTATTTGATAAATTCAAATTAACCGTTTGAGTTCCACATTCTCTCTCCTATATAAATACCCACTTTCATTTTCATTAGCATTTACTTCGAACATATTTACTCCCAAATTCTTCAAATTCCTTCATTTATTTCATTCTTCATTCAATTTCCAATCATAAATCTCTCTCATATTTACTTCATCAAATCTTCATAAACCCTAATTTTTTTTTTTGTTCCATATCATCTATCTATCATATTCAATGGCACCAAGACAATCTAATTCACCGAAAAATCTGCTCGCTGCTGAATATGCTCCCGTTCCAAATATTGTAAAGGCACCTCATATTACATTAGAGGCAAAGGCAATAAGAATAAACATGAATAACTGGATGGCCAAACTCTCACTCTCCAGTGTTCATAATGCCCAATCCATTATTGGGAGATTAAATACCTTTTTTCTCTCATGTCCTCTTTATGGTGCATTGACCCTAAATCCTGGGAGGATGTACCACGACTATCTCTGTGAATTCTGGTACACTGCAGTATATGATGATGAAACTTCATCAATTTCTTATTCTCTTAAGCAAGGTACCAGATCCTTGGCTTTCACTGTTGATACACTCAGGTATGTTCTTCAATTGAACTATTTTGAACAGAATGAGATGCCCATTGAACTTCCCTCTGGCATAAATACAAGGGAAGTGTGCAGATTGATGGGGCACACAGACATACTGGATGAGCATGGCCAGCTATCCAGAAAGGGAACAATCTACATGAGCAGGCTGTCAGACTCATGGAGATTCTTTTTCACTCATTTAGTTGAATGTTTGGGAGGCAGTTCTGGAGGACTTGACCAGATAAATCAAACACATCTCCAGATTGCTTACTGCCTCTGGTTCGGATACAGAGTGGATTTTGCTCAGATTTTATTTGATGATCTGGTAGAGCGTCTTAAGGTGAAAGGTAGAAAAGCATTTGTACCTTATATTCGTTTCCTTTCACTAATTTTCAAAAGAGCTCTAGGTGACCAGTATGATTTTGAAACCACTCACTTTTCTGTATGTGAGTATATGCGTGATCTGACCAACCTTAAATCTCCACCAAATGAGGTAAATATCCCTCAGACCATGCTTAGCTTCCAAAGGGAAGAAAACGATGCTTCATCATCTGATGAGCCAGAAGAGGCTCCAGGAGGGAACCAGATTGGTGAGGGACCCTCTGGAGTCCTCAGTGTTGAAATTGTACAACCAGTGACCCAGGTGGCTCCTGAGGTCCAACAGATTGCAAATGTTACTCGACCAAGAACTTCAAGACGTCTTAGGAAGGCTGGAGTTCAGGTCAATCCAGATAGAGCTGAATCAACCCATCCAGGTGATGTCATGAATATAGATGGGTCTCCTATTTTTGAGCAGGAAGTAAATGTTGTCCAGATTGATGAGCAGGTGACTGGTGAGCAAGATGCTCAGATAGATTTAAATGTAGAAGTTGGTGATCAGACAGTTGGGACGGCTCCAGATTGGGATGAGGTAGATTCCCCAATGTCTGAAGGAAACATGTTTGATGTAAATATGAATTTCCTGGGTGATGAAGTAGAAAATGTTGTCACATCTGTTATTGCTTCAGTCACCCAACCACTTATATCTACTGAAATGCCACCACCACCACCACCACTTTCAATTCCACAAAACACTCCATATTTCAATCCACCTTCAATTCAATTTTCACAAAATCAACCACCACCACTTGAAACTCCAATTGATTTATCTGAACACCGTGTGCTGGACTCCACTGTAGTAACATCTGAAGTTTTAACTGAAGAGGTCCAGGCACAAGTACCTTTGGTGACCAGATTGGCACCTCCCAGTGGTCTCTCCACTTCTTCTTCAGCCGAGGTCCAAGGCCTTTTAAGTAAGGTGGCGGACCTGGAGAGATCACTCCAGTCTTCATCGCAGGTTGTTTCTGATTTCAAATATCTTTTATCGAATAATCTTTCATCAGAAATGAATCTTTTTGCTAGTAACGAGAAGCTGGTGTTTGAGAAGTTGAATGAGCTGGTACTGGCCACAAATAACAATTCTGAAAATATCAAAGTGGCAGTCCAGGGATTAGAGGCAAAATTGGTGAATTCTGTTCAGACTGCAGTGAAAGCTGAACTTGTTCAACCACTGGCAGGTCTGACAGATGAAGTTCAGAAGTTAATCACCAGGATAAGTAATTTGGAGAGTAGGCCAACACTTGATCAGAATGCTGTTGTTAGCACCATCAGTGATGAGTGTGCTAAGAAGTTCAGACATGGCATGTTGAAGGAAATCACTGAAGAGATTTCTGGGTCTGTACTTAGAACCATTCAAGATGGGTTGTTGCCACAGGTGGTAAAAATGATTGAAAATGAAATGCCAAAGCACTTGTCTTCAGAAATTCAAATCATTAAGAAGGAAGTGACTGAGCTAAGGAAGACTGTGAATGTCACAACTCCAGTGGTTGGAAGAACTTTTGGTGCTACAGACAGATACATGCTTGAACAGTTATGGAGTGCCCACAAGTCTCAAACTGGTGGACATTCCAAGGGGGAAAAGTCTGAAGTACAGGTTGAAAAGTCTGTTGCTACTGAGTCTGTTCCAGAAGGGTTGATAAAGAAAAAGAAAGAAGTGGTTGTTAGTGCTATCGAAAAGGCTTTTGGCACTGAACCCATTGTGCAACAAGAAGAAGTGACTGGTACTGATGCCAGTGCACAAGAAGCGCAGAAGGCACTTGGCACTGAAGCCATTATGCAGGTTGAAGAGGCTACTGGTACTGATGCCAGTGAGCCCCAGTTTGAATCTTTCCCAGATATCACTACAACTCTGAAGTCTGTAAAAGGAAAGCAACACATGGTATCTGGAGAAGAAAGTGAAACTGCTGGGAAGTCATCAGAAATTCCTACTACTGATGATGATACTTCGAAGAGACTGGAACAAGAATGCATTATGATAGAAATTTTTAAGAAAAATCAAAAGGATGAACTGCTGGCCCACAAAAGGGAGATGGCAATCATGGGGACTCTTGATTCTTACAATGCTGGCAGGTTGGGCATACATATTGATGTTTATAAAAGAATGAAGGAAGACCCCAGAGTTCATCAATGTCTGGATGCATTGGATGATGTCTACATTCGCTCCAGGTACTCTGAAGAAGAACAAACTTATGATGCTGTAACGTATGGAGTCAGTGTAGTTGAACTGATCAGACAGAGGACGGAGGAACTGGTGAACCTCCAGAAAAAGATCAGAAAGAACGCTGGTGCTCTGGAGATAGAGTACAGAAAGAAGATAAAGGGCTTACCCAAACTCACTGCCAAACAAATCAAAGAAATCAGAGATGCTGATCTGAGCACCTTCATTCCTTTGGATACTTCACAAAGAATCAATCGTGAAAAACTCCAGTCTACCATAGAACAGCAGAAGGTATCCAGGGAAACTGAATACATGATCCAGATGGCAAAGCAAAAAGCCAAGTATGAAGAGATGTTGAAATTCAGGGCTGATGCCAGAAGGATCATAGGTGCGGAGATTAAATTAGCTGAAAATCATGAAGGCATGAGCAGGTTTGAAGTAAAGTTGACCAGGGAGGGTAACTTTACTGATGAAAGGAAGAGTGCTTCAGTCCAAGCTTTTAGATGGACTGAACTGAAGGAGATAGCCTTAACGTTCAGGGGGAAGACTGATTTGTCTACTGATGTTAAAGATTTTTGAAGAGGATTGAGAAGGTATGGAAAAGAAAGCAACAGATGGAAGTTGCAATAGGCATGAAACCACCAGAGTCTGTACCATCCTCACCATCACCAAAGAGAAAGGCTACTGAAGATGCTCCAGGACAGACGTCAAAGAGAAGGGCCTGACTCTTGTATCATTTACTTGTACTTGTATTTATTTCACAAAATTGTAACTTATTTTCTGTTGATGGCTGTAAATATAGTTGCATATTTTGTTTCACAAAGTAAATGATCAAATTTAGTCTAAGTTAGAATTAAAAGATGAAACTGGAACACTGATGATCTATAAAGTGTTTCCCAGTAACATAAATTTTTAGACTAAGTCAAAACAAGTGTTTTCAAGCATACAAAAATTGTATAGATATAAGCTTGAAAAACCTTGCATTATTTCTAACAAATAGGGGGAATTTGTTAGGTCCAGATTTACTGGACTCGCTCCAGACTTGACGACTGGAGCGACACTGAAGATTTGTTCAGAAATAATGGAAGACCAGTGAGCAAAATACTTGTATAGGAAAATCTGGAATCCTCAGATTA